>JAQMCX010000009.1:2287542-2445207 GCA_029814765.1 Acanthurus leucopareius | reverse complement strand
CGCCCTATATATGAAAACAGTTTTAAAATAGGCCATTCATTGAAGGTGCGCCTTATAATCCGATGCGCCTTATAGTGTGGAAAATACGGTAGTTTTAAACAACTACCGGGTGGAAACCTGGATAAAAGCACAGTTGTGTGCAAATTGTGCAAGAAAGAATTCCACCGGAGTAAAGTAAAGAATATCACCGGAGCTCTTCCAACCTCTGCTACCACCTCAATGCCAAACATGTTGCAGCTAGCACAGACAACACTCCTAGTTCGAGCAGGCAGTGTCGACAAGATGATGGGATTCAGAGCTAAAATGAGTAAATCCACGACTGACAAATTAACAAACTTACGGGCAAAATGGATTGCAGTGGACTGTCGGCCACTCTCGGTGGTAAAAGAGGGGCCAGAAACGGTGCTATAAATGGCGTCGTCTGTCCGAACTTATGAACTGCCATGCAGAAAGATAATTTCATATAGGAGGAGAAGAAGTATTGTGATGCCAGGCCACTGGGTTGGTTGTTACTGTTAAGTCACACTAAGATGCTGATCAAACTGTTATGGCATATGTTAGGAAGATTTTTTGCTCAGGACAATGGCAGAATAGGAGGAGCATTTTTTGTTTCTGTGTTGTTTTAAAAAAAACATTTATGGTAGAAAGGACACTTTATGTTTAACTGTTGGTCTGTTTATGTTATGCCAAGGATATTATTCAAACTATTTTGCAATGTTCAGTTTCCACTTTTCTGGAATGTACTTTAAAATGCTGTTTTTTTATTTTAATAAACAAAAAAAATGTGTTTAAGATAAAGAAAGTTTACAAAAAGTCCTGAAAAAGCTTCAATATAGCTAACTTGAATTTAAATTTGTGCCTTGTAGACGATGCAGTCATATTCCTATTATTCATATTGCACTTTATGTTAACACTCAGTTATGAAAATAAACATGATTTTGTTGTTTAAGCTCAACACAGTCACAGAAAACAGAGTGCACAAACAACCTAATGAGATATCACCTCACAGTGATCAGTTTGAATCGTAATCTCCATCAAGAAAATCTAAAACATATAAAGTTCTACTTGGGGAAGCCTAAGTGACATCTGTACAAATTTTTCTATCTTGAGTGAAGAATCTCTTAATCTAAAGATTTAAACTGCCCCAGACAAAATAATGAGGTCTGTCTGCAGAGTGTGGCTAAGTGCAGTTGTTGTTCTTATAAATTATAAATTTTTAACTCTGTGTATATGTTTTCAAAACATAATTTGTTCCTCAAATTCACATGCTATAATGTATCTTTAGGGCCAGAAGGATCCGATTACAAAAATTGAGGAACACGACTGCTGGTTGTCACCTCTGCTTTTGTTCTTGTGGTAGGAATCTATCTTTGTATTTAAACAAATTAACATTAGCTTCTGTCAGGGGTTTGATGTGATGCTTGCCCCTTTGTAGAGAGAAAAGCAGAGTAATATGAGACTAACAATGAGAGAGAGGGTCAAACACACACTACCCAGTAAAATTGAGGCCATCTCTTTCTGACAGCCTTTTAGTGGTCAGGGAGAAAAGCGGCAAGAACAACAAAGTGAAACAATGTAAAGAGGTGGGTCGGTGCAGGACAGAAACAGGTGGTGCTGACCAAACCTTTCATGCCTCCACAAAGGTCAGTGACACACAGGAGCTACATTGTTCTCATCGCATAAGGAAGCAAAAAGAGCCAAAGAGTGGACGGATTAAGAGTCATTAAAAGTCAGAGGCACTGCTCTGACTCAGCAGTGCTGAAGGGCAGGCGCGAAGGGAAACAGTCGAGTTTTTCTGCTTACCTCTGCGGCCATGATCTTCTTCCTGTGAAAACAAAGACATTCTTAAGTGACTTTGTTGTTCGTGCTCAAAGAATTAGGATATCAGACTTTTTGTTGACTCAATGCAATCATATGTAAAAGCAAATAATAATCAAGTAGTATGAAAGCAGAGTAAGTTTCTGACAAGTTTAATGACAAAAACAACTCTAAAATTGACCTGGAAGCAGTGTACAGTCGACTCTGGTGGGTACACAATGAAGTGGCGCAGGGTAAAGCCGAATCCTTGGGAAGTTCGTCGCAAAAGCACAGTTTTAGGCCTTGGCCATGAGAACTCCTCCTCTGCTGGGTATTGTGCTGCAGGAGAATCAGGTAAGCTTCTCCACTCAGGGGATTCATTCTACACCAAGAGAAAATCAGACAAAGGAATTTCAATCAAGCATAAATACTTTCACTTTCAAACTGATGACCAGAATTGATGGATATCTGCTACAAAAAATGTAGTAGTGAGAGTTGAAATTGAAAGTGCAAATGCAGGAAAACCCCAGTGGTAAATTCCAAAAACAATGTTACTAAAGTTAGACCACAAATAAAGTCAAGAACCAACGTATCAGCTTTGGTAGTGAGTTACTGTAAATCAGCAGTGCAGGTTATTCATTGAAGTTGGACATGGTTTTTAGGAGAAAAGGCTTTTTGAAAACCATTACTAGCTGTACAGCGTCTACAGTCAAGTCATGATATCCTATTTTCACAGCTGGAGAGTAGAGTATGTCAGGCTTCAGGGCTTTAGAAACCCACCCCCTGTGTTTACTGGCTATTTATAGCCTCACACCTTTGTGGTATCGTGTGTGCAACAACACCCCCCTTCACTCAGATCTCCTCATATCATATTCCCTGTTCCACTACAACTTTCAGGAACACCTCTGTTCAAACACTTTTGAATTTCCACACTGAAAATTTTTTTTTCCTCATACTGTCTCAAACAAACCCTCCACCTCCCCAGTGAGCCATAGACTGTCCCCCACAATGTGAGGAATTTGATGAGCTTGCATTTGCGCTATCTCTGCCTGGCCAAATCTATTGAGTAAAAGGTTAGAAAATCACAGTGAATTACCTGCATTTTAATAAAGAACTGCAAGAGATTTGACTGTGTGTGATTAAAGAAGTTGCAAACACAAGCAAAAAAAAAACTAAACAAGCCTTCTGAAAATCTGATCTGTATACTTTGGTCGAAGAGAAATAAATAAATCTAAACCGCTCTTTCACTTGATTTAGATTTGCAAGGTGTAGTGAATGAGCCAAACCACAGTTCAAAAAACAAATATGAGCAAAAGTCTGCTCACACTTTACACTGGCTTTAAGCCA
Source organism: Acanthurus leucopareius (assembly GCA_029814765.1). Taxonomy (NCBI): domain Eukaryota; kingdom Metazoa; phylum Chordata; class Actinopteri; order Acanthuriformes; family Acanthuridae; genus Acanthurus; species Acanthurus leucopareius. The sequence goes on along the minus strand of JAQMCX010000009.1, from coordinate 2,442,063 downwards.
CAAACATCCCATGAAATTGCTTTTAATGTCACAGGGTGAACATTCAGCCTTAAATCCAATCGTTCATTTGAAATTCACAGTGTGCCTAAAGGTCTGTGCCAAGTTAAAGCATGTTACTCTCTGTAAAATGTTTTATTGCTTTTAAGCAATCAGCAACAGCAACAAGCAAACGCTTATGGAACATATATTCCCAAAAGAGACTTTAAAATAAAATACTAGTATCAAAGTGTATATAAGTGGCAAACAGAGATGTTGAAAGCATTATAAGGAGCTAAAATGAGCATATTGTAGAGAGTAAGGACCCACAGCATTACTCTGGCTGGCTGGCTGGCTGGCTGGGAAACAGAGCTGCAGGCACAGCTGACACCCATGTATTTTGATGAAACTAGCAAAACAGGTTTTACTGTATATAACCCCGTAGTGGCTGCTGTGTGATACTGGCACTTCCTTGTTGTAGTCTGTGTCTGTACGAGCTGTGGGTTCTTAAATGCCACTAGAAAACATTCAAATCCATAACCGGTGATGCGCTTTTAGTGATATGACAATAGATCAACTGGATGTTTGAAATGCCTGAATTGCTACTCTCATGTCCCCAGGTCAAGCAATTCCCAGTCTACTGGATCTGATTTAGCAGTCGGTGGACGGGGCAATTTCCAGCCCTCTGATCTTTAGATGTGGATGACAGAAGGGGGTGTGGGCCTCCTGACAGACGCATGCCAAGCAGTGTTATCATTGCATAGTTAATGCTGCTGTGACATTCCAGGTCAATAAATTCCAGACCAACATTTCCCTCACCCTCACGGTTCTCCTCTTCCTTTATTTAATAGAATATAATAAAAAGCTATGATTAATGATGGAGAACAAAGCAAGACTCCAGTATAAGCCTGACAGACCAAGTCAACGTTTCTTTCAAATAACTGTGACAACAAGTCAAAATGAACATGGGAGAAAATTATGAGTTTACTTTTGAAAAAAAAGGGGCTAGAAGAAGAGCACTTGAAAGGAGCACCTGCATCAAAATACACACCTATCCTCTCCTCTCCACAAATGAATACCTCTTATCCATTTATGAATCAGCAGAGTGGTAGACTGATATTTGCACTGGGTGAGGCACTGGAGAGAGTTTTCATAAGGCATCTGTTGTTCCGTTGGACAGTTCTTGGTTACAAGCAGTGACCGGGCCTGTGTCTCACAGTGGGAACGCTGATTTCATCCACAAGATTTCTATTGGTCCTGAGATATTATATAATTTTCTTTTTTGTCAACAAATCCTCCAGGAAACACAACCCTAACAATGAATTGATCATTCAAACAAATACTGCCTGCAGGGCAAAAGTCTGATATACTGTGGCTTATTATTCTGTGCCACAGATGTCCATTATTGTGCGGAAAAAAATAAAAATACACAGTGAAGGGAATCGACAGCCAGGGCTATTGCACAGAGCTCACAAATTTTCCAAGAAGGCATTCAATACAGCCCTATTAGACTACAGCTCTACTACATGTGTTTCTGCCCTATGTTTGCACCAAGATGCCCATAACATAGTGTAACAGAAACTGTAAGAAAATTTTCTTCTTACATGAATTTTACAAATCAGCGATGTCATATGAGCTATGGCTACAAAACCTGTTCCTGTTTAGGTTGAAGGTACTTTAAATCTATTCTTGTTTGACAAATGGTGCATTGTTTAATCTACCATCATATCAAGTGACAAGTTAAATTCAGATTACATGTGGTCATTTTCCAAGAGTTTGTAAGGTGACTTCATCCGCGGTTCTCCCACCACAGAGATTACAAGGCAGGCAGGCCAGTACCTCCCACTAACATCAGACATTTCAGGGGAAACACTGTATACATGCACAGCTGTTTTAACACACCACAAATGTTGATATCTAGAGGCCATGTAAGCACTAAAAAAGAAACTGGAATTTCCACCTTGTTCACTTTTAACAAATATTATGTAAGAAAGACTGCATGGCCTGTATGTTTCAAAAACTATGCTGACACAACTAATGTACAAGTACATGTACCAAATGACATTAGCTCCCCCATTATCTAACAAAGCGGAGTCTTAAAAATGTGAAGAAACCTAGTTCTCTGTGGGCTGCTACATTCTACACCACATCCCGTCCAAACCAAGCACATAACTGTGAAAAGCCTAAGATAATGATACAGAGGGCCACTGGTGAGTCCTGGGCGTTTCGGCCTTGTAATGCAAGACAAGGTCAGGGGCATCATTACTCAGCCTATGCAGACACTTGTTATGTTTTGTGCGTGCCACACTTAGTTGTAACATGCAGATGACACACAGAATAGCCCTGTCCTGTGGCAACCGACATGCGGGATGTCTTTCTGAAAGGCTTTTTAATTAGAATTCTTCAAGCATGTCTGTCTAAAAAAAATCTATAACATGAACAGACTTCTTGGGTGGCTCTGTAGAAAACTTAACTTGTATCATACCAAAAGAACAGTTGGGCAATATACAGTTTCATACTAAAAATGATATGTGCAGTCATAATTTGGGTTTAATCTCATTCTGTTGGCGCAGGTGGTAGACCTCTAAACTATCTTGACTGGTCACGAAAGTTTGAACACCTGCCCAATATGAAGCAATCTCAAGCAGTAGCCCAGAAATATAACCTTTATGATGCTTATAATTGAGCCTTTATGTGTCAGACTACAACTGCTTTTCTTAAATTAACATTTCTTTTGCTGGATCACTTTGTTCTTTCTAGTGGCATTGGACAGAGAAACTGCCCATCAAAAAAGAGGCTGTCATTGGCAAATACATAGGTAAAACTGTGGCCCAGCATTTAGAGAGATTATTTCCTTTATCTTAATGCAAATACATGTAAAAACAGACATACATGTCACCTTTTTTGGAATAAAGAAAAAAAACAAAAAAAACAGAAGAAACAGTAAACGCACAGATGCCACACTACATGTATTGAATAAGTGAATAAGTCTAACTTTGGAATAAAGCCATTAGCAAAAAATGAAATAATAAAAATTTACATTTATTATGGTAGTTACAGTGGTTGGCAATATAATTCACAACTACAGTGGGAATGTTTATATTGCATTTAATTTTCACTAAAAAATGCTAGTAAAAACAATGATTTTGAGATTTTTTGCTAGGGTCTGTACCTTATAAGTATGTTCCCCCACATCTAAGGGATTTGATTTGTAGGCCAGGGCAGCTCTGCAGCACCACAATTCTTCACTTATAATGGTACATGTAGGTTGTGAAAGGTTTTACTTTTACCAAAGAATTACAGCTCCTGTGATTTAGATACTGCTCTTGGTCATATTGCAATTTCAGCAACATTTAGATTAATTGTTCAGCTCCAGTCAAAATGTTCTATAAAATGAAACAATCAATGAAAAACATGAACAGGCCAGCAACTATGCATTACTAAAGAGATTTAGTGCTGTAGTGACAACTGTCAACAGCAACATTTAGCCATCAGTCTGGACTGCTTAAACAGCCCACTCTCATCTGTGGGATGAAATTACTAATGTCTTTGGTTTCCTGAGGATAGTGGTTTCAGAAACACAGCTGTTTGGTTATTTCTTTCACAAAGCTTTGCCAAAGATGTGCATTATATACTTGGATTGGGAGGAATGGATTAAAGATGGCAGGGATGTTTTTACACTGTGCAGTTTCTGTGCAAAGAGGAAAAACTGAATCACATAGCCCATCTCTTATGTTTTCCCCTGAGACATCACAGGCACAACCATAAGGCCACAGGAAGTAACAGACTTCTTCTATCTAATTGAAGGTCAATTTTCCCTTCCGATTGTCATCAGTTAGCCATGCAATGCCTGTGCAGGGGGTTCTGTAAAAGGCAGCCAGCTTAAATGAGATAAACACTGAGCTTTAATGAGGCCATGATTGTGGGGACAGGGGGTCTGTTTGTCAATAGCCCCTACAGTGCTAAATATGGATCACGCTTCATCATCCAAAACAGTGATTCAATTCACTCCTCTCTCATTTCTGACACTCTGCTTGCAAATAACATGCTGATGTGCAGGTTTTATGAATCATGAAAAAATAAGTCTTCTCCGCATACAAGAAACACATATTATATAGTCTAACAATACTATACAAAATCTAGACCATTGTAGCAAATACTGCCTCAGACATGAGACACAACAGCAGTCACAACAACAAATCTTTGTACAACTAAATATCTGACCAGAGGAGTCAGGTATAGGAAGGGAATATTCAGACAACTCTGTCTGCTATTTGGATTCAGCTGCGATGTTTGAATACCATGCACTATTCAGCCAATAAATCAGACAAACACGCCAGTGTAGAGGAGGGAAAAAGCAAAAGCCAAAGATAAAAACCTTGTGTTAAAAAATAAAATCTCCATCATGCTGTTGCCAGCCCAGTATATATAAGCAATTATGTACTCAGCCAATGGTTGCAATGGTTGTGAAAAGGTCAAAAGAAGAGAAAAGCCTGTACTGTAAGAGAAGGATGGATGGAGTGTTGTGTTTAGATTTGACACAGAAGAATAAATCAGGCTTCACCCATTCTCTTTCTGCAACAGCAACAAGGCCATGCTTTCTCATAATAAAAAAAGACACACCCATCTATCATTAACATCTTTGATGGGAAAAATCCTTTAAGTGAGGGCATCACAAGTTTTTCTTCGTTTGAAAGCAACATTTAAAAGGTTATTTAAAAACATCCACCATGGAAACTTCTTAATTAAATCCAGTGTCATCATTTCCAGAAAATCCCAGTACCAGAGACTCCAGGGGGTTTCCGGCTCAAAATTAGCACATGAATTGGTTTGTGTGGAAGCTTTATTGGAAGGACTTCTTTAAAAAAAAAAAAGGATTTCCACTGACTGCACTGTGTTGAGATTTTATCTTGCACTGCACTAACATTTTAAAAAAGAATATCAAAAGAAGTTTCCTATTTGTATTAATAAAACCTCAAGTTCTGAGTCACATCGTTTAACAACACTTTTCATACTAAATACTGTCACTTGCTTATGCTTGAAGTTGTTTTTCTGGGAGCAGGACTTCAGTTTAGAACTGTTCGCCGTTATATTCATTATTTTATTAAACTCATTTAGAACATAAGAGTTCATATCTGGATGGCTGGAACAACAAAACTAAGAACATCATCTGAGTATGTTTTTTGAGCTCTGACACTGAATACGGCAAAGATGAATTATTTGCCGACATAGCAGTATGACTTCTAAATAAACTCTACATGTAATGTATCGGGCCTATTTGAAATAAAAAATGGGTATTGACAAATAATGTGACTGAGTTTGTTACTTGCTTCAAGATCTTCTTGAGTATAGAGCTATCCTTGGCTTACCTGTGCTCTGTTTAATGATCTAAAATCAAATTTAGCACATCTAGTCTGTTGGAAGTAACAACATAAGGAGCTTTGCATCCCTTATTAACTGCCTGTTCACATAAAAGCAGGGAGGTTTAAGTGGAGAGCTGAATATTAGATTAAAGGCAATGGAGGGAATGAATGAACACTATGGATTCTATAAATAGGTGCCCTTCCACTTCAGACAACACAGGGTTGCTACCTAGTTTATCATGAGGGTCTTCATTCAGACGACAAAGCTTTCGGGGGAGCAGATGGTGTCCTGTCTGGTATTACAGGGGTCACAGCTTAAAAATCTGAAGACGGGTCTTGAGTAAACTGCTTCTATACCATTTGTCTCCTCCCACTTCCTCAAGTGATGGTTTTATGAAAATTTCAAATCTAACTGAATGCTGTTCTGCAACTGAAACATATCTTTTAATCACCTACAGTGATCAACCAAAGAATAGAACAGGAGGCATCAACAAACTTCTAAAATTCATCTGACAGCTGAAGTTACTAAAAGAACTGAAATAATGAAGCAGTACTAAGATAAAGAGCAAAACAATCCAACAGAAGTTGTTAAAAGAGCAAACAGCTGGGCCACAGCGTCAATCAAACATTACTCCCCCCACCAGCACCACGCTACCAAGCTACCAAGCTGAGAGAGGGAAGATGTCAGCTGCCCCCAAAAATCCCTTTTGTGACCCCCAGTTGAAAAACTGTGGAAAGTTGTAGATGTTGTTCAGTTACCTCACAGAAAGAAGATCTTGCTTGTTGTCTTTCATCGTCCTCACAAGAATGAGCCCAACGTGATGCCATCATTCAACTTGACTTAAAATCTTGTTATCTGTGAACGCCCACATCGAAAAAGAAGCTTCAGCAGCCTGTAAGAAACTAGTTCCACTATGTCCACTTTATACCTTTATTCTTCCTTGATTTCCTAGTCCATCTGTTATACCTAGAGGAGAAAGAAACATATGTTATTATAAATGCATGTTGTATTTATCAATTGCAGAAAGTCTAAATTAACTGCTGTAGGGCATCTCAATGTTAAAGGAAATGTAATAGAATACGAATAAATATCTTAGTTGTTTAACACATAGGATCATCATGTTTGCACGTGTCTAAGCAAAGGTTTACACAGAGGTGATAAGAAATAGAAACTTGGATTGATACCTAACACAGCATGATGAAATATGACCACAAGTGGGTTAACACAGCTACTGACTGTCTCAAAACTACTCAGGTTTAAATGTACACTTAATTGAATATCACCTTAAAGATTCTGTATGTACCAGCCTAGCAAAAATTATAGGACAATATAATTTCAGAGCTAAAATCAGCACTGTGTAATTTAAGAAGTCTAGTTTAAAGTGTGCTATTTAAGTTCAAGTGTGTATGACTGTATATAATTGTTTAATGAAAGACATAAAACTGTTCCCTGGGTGAAAACCAGGAATCCTAACCGCGAAACCAAACGGGACCTAAAAGCTATATCACAGATACTGTTTGTTGTGCGTTATCACTTATAACTAGGTCAAATAATTAAAGCAGATCTGATTATATTTTAGTTTCGAGGGACTATACTGTAAATGGTACCAAAGTGTCATATATAGTACCTATAAGTTTCGAAGAGATGTTGAAGACATTAGTGTGACAAAACACGTCATCAACGCATTATTCACGCAACAACAATTTAGGCTTGTTGTCATCAGCCTGTAGCACACAACAACGTGGATAGTCAACACTGCATAATGAATGGCCAGCAACAAGTGGACTGCAGACGGGAGGCAGGGCGAAATAAAGGTCCGTCACGCTGGAAATTAAGTTAAAACACACAAATGAAACCCGAATTATAACGTATAAGTAATAAAAGTTTAATATACGGTTCCTATTTCGATTAACAAAAACATCGCTTGAGTGATACTGAGATGCTAAATTTGAATTTCTCTCGTTTGAGACCGATGGACAACTCGAACAGAGCGTGCCGTGCTGTTGTTTCCGAGACACATATAAAGTAGCGTTCCCTTTGTTTTTCCTTAGAAAATACCAGCACAAAAAAAGTTAAAGGATTATATGAGACGCCGAATTCTCTTTCCGCGTTACACGCGTTGTGAGTGCTGCTTGTACAAGCTTGTAAAGTGGGCTAAAGCAACAACCAAACCAACTGCGGCAACAGGCTGCTAGCGCTGCGGTTAGCATCCATGCTAACGGCTTGAGAGTTAAAACAAAGTTACCTGTGTAGTTGTGAAGAGTCCTTACAGGCGGGCAACGGCGGCGATGGTTGTCCATAAAAGCGAGCAGACGAAGTAAAATCATAGTGCGGGAGCTTCAAGATGGTCAGGCGTTGTCATAATTTAATATATTTTGAGTACAAACGGCTTCCCGATGATTATTCCAAACCCACTCAGGGGAGGCGCATGGTGCAGTTTAGTAGCTGGAATTTTTTGCTTCCAGCGTTCCCGACACTCTGGGAGTCCACCTTCGGTCAACAGGACACTCTCAGCCAATCAGAGCCGGCGTTGTATTTGAGCGGACCAATCAGGCGCGAGTTTACAAAAAGTCGCCGCTTGCACTGTTAAAAAGGTGGTGTTTTCTAACCGTTCTGAGTTCAACGAGTCGGAGAAAGGGAGACCGTTTGAGGGGGAGAAAGTATAAACAGACACTGTGTTAAAATTATAATTTTTAGTGTTTCAGTGTTTTCACAACCCAGCTTGCTTTGTTCGAATTAAAAAACAAGGCTAAAGACAGAGTCACATGTCGTGGTTCAAAGTGAGGTCGAGCAGGGCTGGCATGTGGAAGGCAGTGGATGTGGAATGCGAGTTCACACATACCACACGCCATATAATCTTTGCTCTCATCGTGTTGCCATTATTTAGTCCCCAAAGCAGATTGTTCATGTTAAGTACTTTTCAGTGATAGTCCTTTACTACACATGATACAACATGACAAAAAACAGATTTTGACTGCAGACTAGAATAGATGCTGAGATTCCCAGGGCCATAACAAATGTCCCTCTTTATTCCTCCCTAACATAAGGGACCACCTGTTCTTAGGATTGGCAGCTTTTGTTGCAGAGGTCAGTTTAAGGAGGAGACTTTCACAAAGCTGTCCTGTCCAGCCAGTTTTACTTCCAGCAGCTTTGCTTTAGATATAGACCTTAGAGAAAAAACTTGTAAATATGGACACAGTGTCTCTGTGAAATATTTCTCAAAACATTGCTGAAAATAACCAGGTATGATTAACCATGTACCAACTATAAAATGCTTGTACTTTGCCTGAGTTTTTCTATTTGATACCTAATTTTTGAAATAGGAAATTCAGAGGAAAATATTGAATTTTTTCCCTGTGTATTTATTTGATTTTTAGTTAATCATTTCTAGTGACTAAAGGTCAGGATTTCAGGTTCAGATTTCATGGGAAACATTATCAGCTTATAAAAAAAAAAAATACTGTATTACTCAAAATGTTAATACGTAACATGCTTAAAACAAATTAGCTCCACCTAACCAGCTATATTAGTGAGAATACTATATTTTCCCCTAAATATATATTTTAAATGGGGACCAATTTTCTGGTCACCGTGTTCATATTTTTCAATAATTTCAGCTTTTTTTTTTTTAATTTTTAGCAACAGTGTACTTTCAAAACTTTAACCAAGATATCAAATACAGGACTTTTATTTATATTGGAGTATATCTGCAGTTTGGCGTGCAACTTTTAACGATTTTAATAATTTTTCTGTCATGGCAAAAAGAACTGACTAAATCCTAGGATGGTGATAATGTCAGCTAGTTCTACTGCAGTACTTCATCAAGTCATTAATACTTGGGGCTAAATTCTGTTAGAGGGTCAGAGAGTTAATTCACTGTAATCCCCAGCAGACCTTAGTACCAGGAAAAATAACAAGCTGTCTTTATGGCACTTTGTGTGCCTTGTTTAAAGACTTGGAGTCATATGTCTGGTGTGCACAAAGTATACAGCAATGCAACACAACGGAACAGAAGTAAACAACTACACACAAACATTGACAAAAAGTTTATGAGTCTTGGAAATCGAGCAGTCCTTAATGGAGCCAGTAATTTGTAATAACACTTCTCCTGAATGTACATCACCCCAGTACCTGATTATCATAAACCATGTAATGATTGTGTGAAAGGAAATTAATAAAACATGTCCTTCAACATCAGGTTTTGGTGACTCAGCCCTCTTATCTATGTCATTAGTCTAAGAAAAACATGAGTTAGACAAGGCTTTTCTATGTTATGAGTTCAACCGGGACACTCACTTAAACAATTTAACATCTAAAAATGCTACTTGTTAGTCAACTGAGAATGTAAGAATACAGAACAGAAATGTTAAAAATACTTTGCTGATATGTTAAATTATAAAAGGAAATTCAAGAGTGACAAAAGTATCCCACTACACCTGAAATACTAAAAAAACAGACAGAGGTAGTTAGCACACTTAGTGTTTACAGAGCTACTTTGTTTGCTCCTGAGCCTTAAAGGTGACAGCTGGAGAACTACCCAACAAAGCTTAAAAAAGGCAATGAACAGGGGGAAAAAATGCAAACTTCCATCCATTTTGTTCCTAATAAAAGTAAACTCCCTTTCCCTTATCATAATGCACTGACTTAAGAAAATATTCATATAGGTCATGATTACACCATTTTTTTTAAAATTACATAAAAGTCAAAGTCAAACTAACAAAGGCAAATATAGCACTAAACATTTTGATCATAAATCATTTACGTAAACGCAAAGAAAAACTTTAAAACATCGCAAAGCAGGTGTAAGCTTAGCTAAAATGACCAGTTAAATGTCAGTGTCTATTGTTTTATGAGGGATGTTATAAGAAAACAGAGATGTTAGAGATCAAATGTCACGATAGCAGCTGAAAGGAAATAGCAGCTCCAGGAAATGTTCAGGCCTGCTGCTCACTAAAACATCTGTATGTGACCGTCGCTCTTCACGTAGTCTTTCTTTTTCAAATCTTGTATTTCATCTTCCCGCTTTCACTGATCACACAGATATGCTGAAAAAGGAGAAAAGAAAAAAACAGTCAAAAGGCAAAACATGACATTCAATGCAAAAATTTCATCATGTAATGCATGTTTGATGGTCTGTGTCACTAGAAATGTATTATAAGCTCTTCCTCTCAAATAAAAAAAGGCTTTAACTTACATTTAGGTCTCTAAAATACTCATTGTAGTCTAGGGCATAGCCAACCACAAACCGATTTGGTATCTCAAAGCCGACATCTGAAATCAGAGATGAAGAGAAACATAAATTGACAGTATTTCCATAGTCCACTGACTCACTGACTGACAAGTTAGAACAATTGTCTTAACAGTGAGTGGACCGTTGACTCATAAGCAATTTAAAAGGGTTGGTCAGGTACATACAGTCAGGAATACATGCTGAGTTGTGCGGCACTCTTTTCACCAGCAATCTGTGGGAATTAAAAGCAGACGTTATTATACGATATCCCTTTCTACATGCCTTCAATGGTCCATATTCATTTTAAAACAGGCACATATTCTTTCTTTGTTTCTCTCACTCAGTCTAGACTGGTAGGCGGAAGTTGAGTGATTCACAAAGCAGGATAACTGGGCTGGTTTTGTTTGTAAGGGCTTTACAGCCAAAACTTACCCCGCTACTTTGATCATTTTGGGCCTGAAGGCTTCAACATGCTTCAGGAGAGTCTTCATTGTCTTTCCGGTGCCTACAACAGCCTAGGAATGGGAAGCATAAAGACAATGGATTAAGAATGCAAGAGGCTGCCAATGTGGAAATGCAGACTAAAAACGGATTTGTGTCACAAGTGAAGCACAAGTGAAAATGTTGGTCACACTGTACTTGTATTACATAATGCTTCATGAGCCTTCTCTTAAAATAACTATAAAAGGAAAATCTGACTTGTGATATTTGACATGGTAATGCCTCTGACCTCTTGCATTTGGGAAGAGGTAAAAGTAGTGGCGGAATGAAAGCGCAAAAGTTTACTTGCTTTGTCATGTAAATGTAGGTCAACCCGCCCAAATAGAAGAGGCTGTCCTTACACACTCAAGCTAAAGATTTTTCACTTGTCACAAAATATATAAGGGGGAAAAAGCAGGTGAAAAGACTGGTGGTATCCTGTTACTCATACAGAATTCTGTTATTTCACTTAAATGTTACCATAATAGATGAGTAAAAATCTAATCAAATAAAAGAAAATATTAAGCTTCTTTTTTTTTGCCTTTTACCTAGTTTAAGTGTTGTAATGTGCTTCTATGTAAAGCACTTTCAGCTGTCTTTGTTTGAAAGCTATTACACGTATAAACTTGCTGTGACTCACATATGGTCATCATTCAAGAGCCAGTTAGTCATTATGACTGTAACCATTTTAGTATAAAACACTCTACCTGATGTCCTCTGAAACTCTGTCAAGGACTGGCAATTTATGTTTAATTAGAGAGGTTTTCTCCGATTGTAGTATGGAGAGGATGAGACTACTAGACATTAAAAAGGCATATCATCCCATTTGTTGTATGTAGTTTTTGCCCATTAAACAGTAAAAATCCTTTAAAAAGCTACTGAATAATTATAGAAGTATTCTAGCTTGCTGACAGCAAGCCGTAAGCACAACATGACACATTAGAATAAGGGTAAGATTAGGCTAACATGCTAGCAAACAGATTAGCATCGTTAGCATTTATTCTTCAGTCACCAGATGACTGCAACTCTGATATTCTCTCTCTCTGTTAGCTCTGTTTTGGTCTGTTTATGGAAATATCTGGCTCTTTAGCTGCTAAATGTATCAACCTACTCATTACTAACTTGGCGTGAGCAGGTATTAGCATAAAGGTGTTAGCTACATCAGCAGCAGCAGCCTTCTGCTGTAGATGGTGTAGTGACTTGTGACTTGTGCAACGTTAATCAAAAAACAAACTGAAAAATACAACAATGCCCCTTCAAACTGGATATTTGTGGGTTTATAGTATATGCAACCCCTTTTACGTTACACATGGCCATTTCATCAAATCTTAAATGAAAAATAATTATTATTATTATTATTATTATTATTATTATTGGAGCAGCTTTAAACCAGATGTCTCCCAGTCTTTGACTCTTAAGAACAATTAACGTTAAATCCTATCAAATTTTTCATAAAACTCATGCAAAGTTCACCACAGGCTTTCATAAAGAAATCTCCATAACTTACAGCCACAGGAGCCTTGGTCAGTGTATGGCTGCAAGGGAATATTTACAGATGTTTGAGCACTGACTGATGACTGTTTACAATGTTAAATTATGCAACATACAGTAAGTAACCTGCGGCTTCCTTTATTATAAAAGTTCTTAGACTTGAACTTAGTCTTATGATCATATCCGTTGGTGTGCTTATGCTTAACTTATAAAAGATGCTGAGCATAAAAAAATTACTTAAGCAGGTTGTACAGCTCCATTTGTAACACACTTAGCTCGGATTTATTCATCTCAAATTAACTTAAACTGATTTTGCTTGCCTTGCAATTTCCCCATTAGTGATGCCAGAGCAAATAAGAGTTTCAATCAGAACCAAATGAGAAAAAAAACTTTCTGGGAGAAAATATCACAAACACAATGGTAGAGGAGATGTAAGTCAGACAGCACGTATTATTCCATGGACTAAAAAGGCAGGTTAATGAAAAAAAAAAAAAAAAAGCCTGAGGCTTTAGGTGTGACGCTCCTGCGGTGAAAAGGTGGGCAAAAAAAACAGAAGTGTTGACGATGGTCTCAAAAAATGGTTAAACCTGGAACTACAATGTAAAAAAAAGAATAGTCACACACATCAGTGGCAGTCCACTAATTCCTCACCACTTCAATTCATAGTTTCTTATCATACTCTTTGTAAAACTCATGCAAAGTTCACCACAGGTTCTGACTCATATTTGTACCAAAGTGCAATAATCCTAAGAAACCAGCAGGAAAGCAACTTATGTTGAGTCAAAACTTTGCTTAGAGATAAGATTATTTCAAAAGAAAGTGTTTTTCTACTGATATATAGTTTTCTGCTCAAGTAAGATATAATTGGCTAAAGTCTTTTTTTTTTTAAATTTTAATAAACGAGGCCCCATAGGGCCCATATTGATTTCTTTCTTTTAAATGTTATTTCTTCTCCGGTGCACATCCTCCCAATTCAGGACTCAATCATTGTGCTAACCAGAGAAAGTTTATCATCATGTTGTACAAAACAGCTCTCTTGTGTTCCAAATATAGGCCAGCCAATTAAAAAAGTTTCCTCACATTTAACTCCTGTAGAAGACAAAAAACTTTAAATGGGTCCACTTGACCTGGATAACCAATCACGACAAGAGATACATATGGCCCATTTGGTGAAGAGAAAAAAAATAAAGAGGTCAAAAACATGGTGGACTCACCTCCACAATCAGTACGTTCTTATGGGAGCATGTTGGGGAGAGAAGAGAAGGAGGAAAACAAACAATTTTGCTTGGTTAAGAACAGATAATAAACTGCTGTATCTCTGATTACATTCCAAGATAACAATTGTACAGACAAACGTTATAAAAAACAAAATATGTAGCTGATTAAGGAACATATAAAAGTGACAAAGCACCTTGGAATACAGGTTAACATTTAATGCCAGCAGAGAACTTAATAAAAAACACATCTAAAGAGGAAATCTTACTTTACGAGCTTCTGAGTTAAAGCATAAAAATGTCACGCCTCATGCAGATTGGAAATCTATGCTCCTACGGCCCTTATTTGAATGTCACACTGAAATAGCTGAGATTCTGCAAATGTTTGCCTAATCAACTGGAGACAACGGAGCACTATTGATATTAACAGTCACAATCTGAGCCTCGGTTCAACTTAGCTAGGTCAAGATAAAAAAACTTTAACTGCCATGTAACTGTATGCAGTTCACTCTACTTTTCAAACAAAGGAGTCAGCCGAGCATGTAAGCATGCTTTGTTTAGGCCTCATTATTCACACTGATTTATTTAGAGTGCAGTAAACCCTGGAGAAATATAAAAGGAATGAGCTATAGGCCTGTAATAAAGTCCATGCAGAAAGGGGAAGCTGCTGTCTGTCAATTACGCCGCAGAAAGGCAAAGGCGTAAAAAAAAAAGACTATGAAATATGTTCTTTGTCACACAATTAGCTCACTTCTTCCAGCAAAACATTGAGACATTCTGTTACAAACAGGCAACTAAATTTAGTCGTATCACAGGGAACTCAGGGATTTCACAAGCACGCTTAAAATACTTTGAGGAAAGCAGACGGCAGTGACTCAAGCTCACTACCTCATATCCTATTCATGTTTCGGGCAATCATGCCACGCCTGGCTACGGGGCATATTAATGTGTGTGTATTGGTGTGAGTGGGCACAGCTAAGGGGTGTGTGAGTGTGTGAGTGTGTGTGAGTGTTCAGATCAGCTGGTTTATATATCCAAGAAATACATTTGCTGACTGGTGAATCCGGTAGTAACAGTTCAGTATAGTTCACAGCTTTGCACAGGCGTGTGCATGCACACTCACAGATGGACTCACACACAGTTTAATGTCAACAGTAGCTTAAGAAACACCTGGACCAGAACTAGAGAACAGATCCGATGTGGAAGTGTGAGCACCAGGTGTGTGACAGATGTGCTTATAAGAGCTGAAATAATTAATTTAATAATTCAGGAAGATGGTGATGTTTGAAATGCAGCTGTATAAACTATGTACTTTTAATACACTACATATTTTGATCACTGAAATTGTTTTATATCCCAAAAATGCCAAAAAGACTCTGGATCCAACTTCTTAAATGTGAGAATTTGTTGCTATTCACTGTTTTGCACAACACTAAAATGAGGATCTGTGAGTTTTCAGACAGACACAACTAAAAATGCCAAACGTCAAAAATACATGAACAAACAAATTAATATGCAGAAAATATGATTGTGAATAATAAGCAGGATAACTGAAAATCATTATCATCGTGGTTCATTTTTCAAAGTTCAAACTGATTGATTTTCACCATGTTAACAATCATAATATTGCTTCTTATTAACTTCTTTGCTTGTGACTTCTTAGCACAAACTAAGTCGACTTGCTGTTCCTTGTCACGGGGCGCCTGGCAGAGTTGTAAGGAGTTCAATCAAAGAGGGATTTTATGTTCTCAGACTGCTTCATTTGAATAATCTTTAGAGACTTTAGGAGGTAAAGCTGTAAAGTATTTCACAAGAAAAAAGGCAAAGATTATAGAGAGCTAAAGAAGTAGGGATCATTTTGTGTAACAGAATTATTATGTTTTAATATTTACACCTTCAGTTCGTCTTGTGACCACTCTGAGATCAGTAATCATGTTGAAAAACTTTGTGCATGGAAATACACACTCACTCAGCACATATCGTCACAGACATACACACACTAGTTCAGTGGTTGTGCTGATTTTAGTCATGATAAAGCAGAAGAGCGATGAAGAGCAAGTAACAACTAGACCACTGTCATCTTCCTGATCAACTGATGGTAAGTATATCCCCCCATTTACACAGATTTTCTCCACTGAGGCTTTTTAACAATTACATTACAACAGCTGGTATCTGATCACCGCTGGGTTTGTCAGAAACTGCCATCTTTGATCTCCTTTACAGAGGCACTGAACCATTTCCACAGGATGGAGCCAGAGATGGCAGATTAGAGGGAACACTGCCCTCTTGAGGCTGCCATCTATCAGTACCCTACATCTCCATCTCACATGTCAGGGTTTGTTTTAATGTAACAGAGTTTAGAATAAAGTTGTACTGGACTCATGTGCTATTCTTCATTGAATCTAAGCTTTTTTAAATGGAGTTGTAAGAAGAATACTACCTTTCCAGCTAAAAAAGATAAATCTTCTGCTCCAACTATGTGGAGATCCTCCGTCGACTGATCATTCTGTAACAGGAAACAGGAATACAGAAAAGCATATGAAACAAGGTTCATTAATTTCTGAATTGTAATTAAAGAGGTGAAAGAAGTGAATCCTACTTGGATATAATGTCAGTTATGTGAGTGAAGCTCGTTTTTTGCTTTTATGTGTTATTTTCCATAAAGATGAAACATTTTTTGGACAGGAATTATGTCAAGCCTTTAAACAAATGATGACTTTGAAGTCAGAGTGTATTTATTAGCACAGCACTATCACATTATTTCATCATTGCATTCATTTGAAAGTCTGTGCTGTGTATGTCTCCTTTGACTGGGCCTCATAATGCCACATGAAACTGAGCATGAGGCAAACTTACACAAAGACCTGATCTACATCATTTTGTTAAGTCCATAACTCTCACATCTTCACAGACTAAGTCATGGAAGCATCACAACTGATGATCTTGAGCATTCAGAGAGGCTCTCCATTCTCAAAAACACACACCACTGAAGTCAAGCTGTCAGGGTCTGAGTGCTGTTGCTGCAGCAGTGGGCAGAGGCTCACCAGGTAGCTCTTGAGACGGATGAAGTGGACCCTCATTGGGATCGTGCGGTCGGAGTTGCAGCTAAGAGCCTTAATCCTGTCCACCAGGTCAGCACAGAACTGGTAGCCTCCTTTCAGCACACACAGCACCACGATGTCGTGCTCCCCAAGGTCATCCATGATGTTTCGAGCCAGACGTTCTGTCCTGTGAACAGTGCGAAAGCGGAACTTCCATTTTAATGTCTTAAGCTAATTTTTTGGGGGTTTTTTTGTTGCAGATTATCTCAAAAGCAATACTCAGCATGATTTGGTGGATGCTTATGCCACGAGCTAAAGAATAAATAGACATGTTTTGGTGGGGATAAGAATTTTGAACTTTTTTTTTCCAACATTTTCTCAAGATCAACTTTGGATCAACATCTGGATAGTACTCTACTTTGTGTTTCTGTTACAGATAACTGCAACTGCAAAGTGCAAGTCAGCACTATCTGATGAAGAAAATAACACTGTCCTTCCTGCAGTCATCTCTCTCTCTGCCATGTTTGAATTCAGCAACCCCCCCTCCTCACCATGCAGTAAACAGGAGCATCCTCCCCTAGTGCTGCCTACATGTCCTCCTGAAGATGAAAGAAGTGGATGAATGCCAATTGTAAAGTTGTCCATCTTCTGACACGGTTCGCATTTTCAATTTTTAACTCAAAACAAAAATATCACAGAAGTTATTAACTTTAAACTTCTTGCATAATTACTCAGAGAGCTGAACTGCACTTTGATGTAATGACATCTGTATAATTCATCTCCCTCTGCATTGAGCCCTATCTTGTTAATTACCCTTCACATTCTTATCATAGGCATGTTTTATTTTATTGTTTCACATGCTGATATAGGACTTGTAAATGAATCCAAATAGACCCGCAATTATTAGTAAACTGACAAAAAGATTAATTAGCAACTATTTTTCTGATCTAATATAAAGTGACCATTTAATTGTCCCTTTGCTGGCTTTTAGCTCCTTAAATGTGAAACTGTGATGCTCTTGTTTGGCGTACATGAGAGCTACTTCAGTTTATTTAGGTTTTGAACTGTTGGTCGGACAAACACTGACACACAAACACTCTAACACATGTATTCCAACACTGTATTTTGATGTAGGTTAACATTCAGATGTACATTACTATTTCTATGTATATACAATTCAATTATATGAACAAGGGGATAGTGTGGCAGAGCAAACTCAGAATGCTTTATGATAATCTATTAGTAAGTTGTTTTTGTTAGTTTTGTGTGTTGCTCTCTTTGCAGCTTACATTTTATAGACGAAATGCCAAAATTCCAACAGTTTCACACCACAAAACTATTATCAACAATTGATCTTTACAAAAATCTCTCAGGTATGTCAAAAGCCACGTGCAGTTTTCATGTAACCTCGCAGGAACCACAGCAGGAACATCTGGGGAAACTCAAACATGACTAGGGTGTGCGTGTGCTTGGTGTAGCTTGTACCTGTCCATAATCACGCCATGCGGAATGAAGACGCAGTCTAAATCTCCGGAGTAGTGAGCTGGATAGTTGAAGAGGTCTAAACTGTAGCCTGGCCAGTCATCGTTAATCTGGGGAGGGGAAAAATAAAATAAACGCAAACATTACGTCCAACCACGCATCACTGTCGATCACCGCACAACCACGAGTTTTAGCTTCAAGTTTCACCACATGTGGCCCTGACGGAATTAAATCAACAAGGTGCGCAAAGTTGCGTGACTGCAGCTGAGCCTGCGCATCCATGAATGAGAGAAAACTTTTCCTGCGCCATGCAGCACTTGTCCCGCATTGCCTGTCGTGTTTCTCGTGTATTTACCACAATCCCACCGCTTCGTCCTGCGGACTGGAAAGCTTCCATGTCGTTTTTCCCGATGACACAAAAAGTCTGCAATCTGATTTAAAAAGAAGTGTTTCTGCAAGCGTTCAGGAGGATCCAGCGCCGTGGGTCGAGAGGAGGAGCATCGGAGCAAAGTGTTCCTTTTACTGAACCGCCGCTCTGCCCCCCTCTGTTAAATTATGCAGATCTGCCGCCACCAGGGGCATCATAACACTTACATAAAGCTCCACACAGAGCTGCTGCTTGTTGAGCGGACCCCCACCCATCAGTTCACAGTCACAGTGACCACGCGGGTCAACAGGTGGGGGTCAACAGGCAGGAATTGAGTTAAACACCCACTGTGCAGAGGTGGAGGAGCTTGTACTTTGATTTAAGTGGCAAAACCAAAGAATATAAATATAGACTGCAAGTAAAAGTCAGGCTTAAAAATTTTTATGAAGTAAAATTACAAAATTGCTGGCTAAAAAATTACTTAAAAAGTGCCGAGAGTAGAAATATTATTAACGCGAAATTCCCCATTTCAGAATAATGATTATTAATATTTGATTACTATTATGAATGCATCATTGTGTGTTCAATATGTTTTATCTAATTTAGCCTACATA
Source organism: Acanthurus leucopareius (assembly GCA_029814765.1). Lineage (NCBI taxonomy): Eukaryota > Metazoa > Chordata > Actinopteri > Acanthuriformes > Acanthuridae > Acanthurus > Acanthurus leucopareius. The sequence continues at coordinate 2,422,804 of JAQMCX010000009.1, read as the reverse complement.
TTTCTACTAATTTTGTGAATTTCTCCAGGGGATAGTTAAAAATGTCATTTCAATTTTTATTTACAACATTACACATAATTTGTTAGAACATATTGTCTAATCTGAATCCTCAGTGTAACTAGTAACTGAAGTTATTTTACAAGTATAACGGAGTAAATAGTAGTTCACAGTATTTAAGGTATGTGGTAGAGTAAACATATAAAGTAGCAGAAAATAGAAATACTCAAGTTAAGTACAAGTATCTTAAAGTTGTACTTCAGTAGGCCTACAGCAGGCTAATTGAGTAAATGTACTTAATGCCCATCACTGGCATCAATATTAAAATATCTAAATGCATGAAATGATCCTACATTCAAATTTTGAAAGTAAAGTAAAGGCACAACACTGTAATGGCAGTATACTGAACAAAGTGTTCATTATGCAAAACATCCCTTTTTAGAGCACCATCACTGAGGCGTTGACATGGAAGCAGCGTTTTGATGCCACAGTCAGTCAAGGTGGAGTAGATTTTATTAATGATACAAGGCTGCAAAGCCAGATCTTTAATAATACATGATTTATATGAAGATTTTATTCTTTGGTTTTAAGGCAAAAACTTGATCTGCAGCTACTATAACATCAATTTTATTCAAGTAAAAAGTACAATTTCCCTCTGAAATGGAGTGAAAATACACTCATACAGAGGAAGAAGAAATAGAGAGATCAGCAGGGAAGTCAAGAAGACAAGTCATCACCTGAGGACACAACTAAGGTTTGTTAAGCATTAGAAATAAACAAAACAGCAGAATGCAAACAGAGCAGTTTCAGTGTGAGTGCCTTTAAAACGGATCACAAAGTTCTTGGTAAATAACACTTAACATAGCACCTTTCAGTTTAATTTCCTCATCGAGAGAAGCTTTTGAACAAATGTATTAACATCGCCATCTTGTGGAGACTAAGAGACGCTTCTAGCTCTTTTATTTATGCACTGCTTTTGTTCTAATTAAATCACTCTGTAACCTTATATCACATCTTCTTGTTTTTGATTTACACACCCTCTCAAATGTTGCTTGGTCTTATCTGCCAAAACAAAAAAAAAGCAAAACTTGATGGCCTGTAATTTAAGACCTCCAGATGCCACACCCAGTCTCCTAAGCACAGTATAATATGTGTTTGTGTGTGAATGAGTGAATTTAGATGAACCACCCATGTGGTCAGTTCATCCTGGGATATGGGCTGTTGTGTCACTGCACATTAGATCATCATGCTGGGCTCTGTTGAGGGGTGGGAGGGGGTGACAAGGTGTCTGGGCCACCCACCCGTTCTCCTCCTCAGCAGCTGTAATTATAAACAGTGGTACAATGACAGCTGGGGAGGCAGATGTCAACAGCAACATTAGATTTCAATCAGCCTGCGCAGTGTCAACACTCCAGAGGAAAGAGGAGGTGTAAAAACCACTCTGCATGAAATCCCTCCGAAATGTCAGGAAACAGTTATTATTCTCTGCACAACTTACTTCACAGGATGTTTCGGATTCAAAGCAGGCTTTGATGTTGTGATAATCACAGGTCGTCCAGCGCTGAGCGATGCTGCACGAGCCAGGAGATGTTTTCTGTGGATGAAGTCTTGTCAGATTGTTTTTGATGCCCTCTCTGTTGGTGAGGGGAAGGCCGGCTCCTTCGCTGCCCTCCAGGCGCAGGGGAGCAGTCTGGCTTTGGCATTTCACACTCGCTCAGCAGTCAAAGCCTGTGACCGTCTGCAGACTCTACAGCCAACTGCTCCCTTACACCCTCACCCCTGTTGTTTGGCCAATTATGAATATTCAGCTGCTATGAAAGTAATTCTGTCAGACATGCGACTGTCCGGCCAGATAGTGTCAGCGGTGTTGTTTGTGGTATTCAGAGTCTGAATGTCAGAAGGACGTGACCATTCCTCTCCTTTACCAGCATATTATGTATGTATGATGACAAAAAGCTGAGTTTAAGTGACCTAAATACAACATATTGGATAAATCTTTCTTTCCTTAAAAATTTGACATAGATCCTGAACTGAGCTCTGCATGAGTAGTTTATTGCAAACTGACCAAATGCATAAAAATCCACAGCTGAAAATAGTCCCAAACAGGGAAGATATTAAGGCTTGTTTGGATGACTTTTGCTAAAAACTACAGTTACCAGCAGTTTTAGAACATTTCTGTTTTTTAAATAAGTAAAATGATATATTTTGTGACCGGTTTTCACAGATTTACACCTATAAAAGGGCTGAGTATGAAGAGACACATTTTTTGTCGTGGTATTTGGTTTGGGATTTGTTGACCATAAATATAGAGTAACATCAGCCTTATCCTTTATTAAAATAATAACATGCTGAATCACTGGGGCATGTGTTGTGGCAAGTATTGCTTTTTATTTTTTTATTTTTTTTTTACCACATTCAGAATGTATGAAACAGCTTCATTTTTCAGATAGATAGTGTTTTTGCTCCTAAAAGTAGTTAAGTGCATATTAAAAGCTTCTCCACCTGCTGATCTTACAGTTAAAACAAGAAAAAACAGACAAACCCTGTCTGTTAAGTGACTTCTTTTTTCCCTCTGTTAGAAACACTGTCATGCAAACTTGATTTTTGTATTCTGCGCATTTCTTTGTGTGTTTTTCTGAGTGCATGGACGTTAATATGTTGGATCAGAGCCACGGTGGAAGGCAGGGACACTCGGAGCCAAAAGGGGTCGATGTCTGCTGGCGTTCACTAACCTTGGTCGACTTTCAGTTATCACGACAGAGACCGCGACCATCGTTGTACCACTGATGCCTTCACGTGATGCCGGGCTGAATGGAGTCTCTGCACTCTCGTAAACTCCACAATAAAAAGATGCTGATGTATGATCTCGCTGTATTACATATCATTTTTTAATGTGTTGAAAACCCTTTCCAACAAAGCAAGTCAAGCACAATGGTGCACATAAACACATGTTGAAAGTTCATGAGCTATTTCACGAGAGTAAGAGAGCAAAAAGTAATAGCCTACATTAAGCATACCATAAAAAAATAACAAAATACAAAAAACAGATAGGCCACACAACATAAAAAGAGTCTATAAACAAGATAAGTCTGCTCAAAAAACACATTATTAGACATTATTGTCCCTTCTTTAGTGCTTAATGGTAAACATTTATAATGCTCATAAATGTTTGATACTGAAAAAAAATCAGTTTGATAGAACTGAGACAAGCATGGATTCATATGTCTACATTTGTTTTAGTGTGAAATGAAAGGTTACTGAAGCAGTACCAGCACAATAATATATTGAACTGAGTGATTTAGACATGAATAAAAGCCCAGAAGAGGACACAATTCATCAAAATGTTCAGCGCAACTTTATCTTTACATCAGAGTGCCCTCGGAGCTGAGCAGCAGTTCAGGCACATCAAGCTGCTTCTCTCATGGGGATGATCAGTGGCTCCATGCTGAAGCATCTCTGGACCTTCAGGAGCGAGGATCCACTGTGCAAGCATGTAAAACTCTATTAACATAATGACTTCCTGTTTAAGTGGATTGCGGCTCCTGTACTGAAAAACAAACTCAGTTATGGACGTTCCTGACAAACTTTCTTCTCTTTAGAAAGTGATGTTTGTTCAGCTTTGTTCACTCTATTGTAGCACCAGAGGTCAATGACAGAAGACGGAGATTTCGAAGAGCAGAAAACAAACTGCTGTTGTTTTATATTTGATTGAAGAATAAATTAATACTGACTTTATGATGGCACACTTTTTTCATGACAGTTTTGTTTTGGTTACATCAGCATTTTGGCATCAAACACTTTTCCTCTGTGATGGTGGAAAACAATACAAATATCGTAAAGGATTGAAATAATTCAAAATATCTCACTGTCCAGCACTGATGAACAGAAAAAGACAAAAAAATCCTGCTTTTCTAATTGCATCAATAAATCCTGCAACTCTGTGACTGTCACTCTACCAAAATGCTGCAGACCCAAAACCAACAGGGTGAAAAATACTTTGTTTTTTTTTTAAGTTGATATGTCCTCCATCTTAATGAATGATGTCAAGCTTGTCCGATTTGATGACAAGTATTTATTTATTGTTTTACAGATAACATACTTCACAGGGTTACCTTAGAGGTAAAATCTCCTGACAGAACTCTGTTTTGACTCGTCGGAGACAGAGGGGAAGATGGACATACTTTTATCAAGCACACATTGTAAACAACTGAGCAATATTTAAGTCTAAATGGCGTACCATAGAATAGGTGAGAGACAACAAAATGTAAGTAAGAAGATGTGCCTTTTGCTTGCAAAGACAAAAGTTTCATTTTTACAAAACAAATAATGGTCACTGACATATTTTTTCTACTTTTTTTAGTGGCTGAGAGGTAGAATGAAGTATTTTCAGTTAAAACCAATGATTTGAATTATTTAACTTTATCATATCATTTCATCAGTATGAGTGAAAACATTATAAGTGAATAAGTAACCCCAGCCCTCTGAATATAATGTGAAATCTGTACAAATGTCTCCATCGACTGCGGCACTGCATTTTTATTGTGAAACTTGTTTGTTTGTATCCCAAATGTCCAACTTTATAAGCACAGGAAATATAATTTCTTTTTTTTTTTTTCTGGTTAGGATTTTTCACAGTACCTCTCCGAACTGAATTCCTTAGTTTAATACTGTGAATAGTGAGATCAGTCCATGTTGTTTTGTAGATGAGGCGTAGAGATGGATATATTCAGTTGGAAGTATCCGAATGGACGCTCCCGGGTCCTTCTGTGGGCGATGTCACTGACGAAGGAGTCGGAGCATCTTGCCAGCCACCATTTGTCTGTGTAGATAAGATAGGAAGTAATTTAGCTTCATGGTTATACATTAAACAGCATGATACAGTATTAGTACAGATGTGTTTTCAAGGATAAAGTTGGCACTTTTCTATATTTTTCTAAATGGCAAAAAAATCCCACGAAAAGATCAAATTAAACAGTGAACTGACTAACGTTTGGCCGTGATATATCTTCCTCCTCTGTGCCACAGAGCTTAAAAATAACATCAGCGACCCACAATATCCCATCAGTACAATGAATATGAGCTCTGTAGTTCAATCTGGATCCCAAAAACACACAGATCTGTTGCAGTAAACATTTAAAAGATTAACAAATGTGTATTTATCCTTAGTGAAAATAGTCTCAAAAAATGCACTTTTTTCCCCTGTCTGGGTCATTTTTTGCTATAAACTACAAAACCCAGCTGAACTACATTACATATTTTTTCACATCTTCAGTAGGAACATTCCTGATCCTGAGGATCAGTATCAAAGACACGTCAGGAAAATACTGAGAGACAGAATAACACATCATTCACTAACAATAATATAGAATATCACCAGTTTTACCCTTTGTGTGAAATGAACAGGTTATATTGCATCATTATGGTCATAAGTTGCTGCCAGTATTGCCTCTTTTAAAATATTCAGAGTGTAGAAAACACCTTTAATTTCAGATGGGTAGCAGTATATTTGGTCCTTAAAGTAAAAACATACTATAAAAATCCTCAATTTAAATGTAAATATTTACTCTACTGAGCTTCTCCAAAAGCAGCGTGTCTGTCAAACTGCTACTTCACACTCAAAAAACAGTTTTTATGAGACTCTTCATTATAAATATTATTGCGCTGCTTCCCTCATTTTCCCCTCCAAGCAGCTGACATAATGTGAGATAAGCAGAGGAGATGAAACACAGAATACACAGACCTTTCATATATCTCAGAATATACCCCTGAGATGCTCGATAAAAGAATAAATTATCACTATAAAAAAAAAAACAGCCCTTTAAAATGGAGGCCTTCTCAAATCATGATAAAAGGTTGACTAAAGACCATTAAGGACATTAATTGCAATTTCCACGCTATTAGTGAGAGCTGGGAACGTGCTTTGGCAGCCTCTTATTTCCAAACCCTGTTATTTCGTGTAAAGACTGTCTGTCATCTTATTCAGAGACAAGAGGGGGGAAAAATAAAGAAAAAAACATTTCCAGCCTCTGAGAGAGGCAACACCCACCAGCAATTTGAGGGGTGTAATTGCTGTTCAAGGATAGAGAAGGCGAGGTGAACCACGAGAGTTCAGTCAGTAGATGTTTTTTTTTTTGTTTTTTTTTTAATCTGAGCAAAAACACTTCATTCATGAGCTTTACTGAAGCACTGCAATATTTGCTTAAAGTGCATTTGTTAGAAAAGAACCAGAAGAAATTCATGATTATCATTATCAACATCAAAATGTACGTAAATTGCTTTTATTCTTATTTGATTCTTAAATAACATGTATTTCTACTGGTGCTGGATGATGTAGCCTAAAAGCTATTTCACAATAAAACTGTCACAGTCTCATAACAATAATTTCTCATTATGACTCATTCTGATTTGTTTGTCCTGGTGATTAAAGTGTGACTTCCTAGAGACCTGAGCTGAACTGTGAGCTTATTGATTGGTTGAATTTCTTGTCATATGTCACTAGTTGTTTTACGTAAACTCAGTTTAATTATATTATGATACTTTTACATTGCCATTAGGTTTGAGTCAAAGAGCTAAACAGTGTTTTATTTTGTTTGTTTTTTTTATGAAAAACACACACTAGAAATCTCTGAAGATCCCAGAAAGTAAATAAAAAACATAAAACAGCTCTAAAACTATGAAGTCTTTAAACCATAAAACCACCAAAAAAAAGGATTTTTAACCCACTTAAACTACATTTGTACTTAATATTTAACATGAGCACATCCACATGTGCAATGTGGATGTGTTAGCATGAAATATGCAAAAGAAACATAAACGTTCTAAAAATATAATTGGCTGCCATCTTTATTCTGACAAGGAAACAGAAAAAAATATTTTTCATTTGAAGCAAATTGATTTTTTTTAATCCAGATGGTTGAAGAGTCTTAAAGGATTTTGGAAAAACCTTCAGAGCAGTAAAAAGTTTTACTAAATGACCTCCTGACTTTTTTAAAGATCATTGGGTATTTTATTTCTTCGAAAATCAGATGCTTTGCTTTTCGTACCTGACAGACATAAAACTGGGGTGACAGATTCACAATGTCACTAATTCAATTAATCTGATTTACTGCCAAGCACAAATTACTACTTACACTTGTTTTGTAGGTTATTTTTGGTTTTTCACTTCCCTTAAAAAGCTCTCTTCTCTGCATGCAGAGTATTGAACGCCGACTTCCAGCTGAGCCAGTTGTGTGTTGTAACTGGCTTGATGCTTCCACGGTCTTATTTTAGCACGAGGGGTGTTGCAGGCTTGGCTGTCAGTGCTGCTGTTCCTGTGGATGAATGATCTGACCAATGTGCTTGGACTGTTAGCCCAAAGCCCCACTCTTTCTGTCCCTGTGACTGTCGTATTGATTCTGCTCAGCCCCGCGCTGCCTGTCGCTATGGATCTACATGCTAACGCACTGCCTCCAGTGCTGGCTGTCCCGCCCTGCCCAGCCCAGCAAGAAGACCTGGAAAACTGGCCCAGCCTTTGACAGGCTAGTTAAAATGTTATTTTTTAGAATTAGCAACTGGGAACTTTTTTTATTGTGAAGCCAGTCTTGGAAAGGGTATAACTTGCCCCATGGTGCCAATGTGAGAGCGAAGTTGGGAGGGAGGATGACACCTGTGTCCTTGTTCCTGTCGACTGCAGGTGTCTCGCTAACGCTAATGTCCTTAGACAGACTAGGAGCGCATCCAGCTTTGCAGCCTGCTAGCTGCCTCATTGCCTGCCACCTAGGGCACGACTGGAGCAACGGGGCAACTGGCTGGACAACAGCCCAACACAGGCAAATTCTGCTAAGTGCACCCCAGCGTGCACACAGAATCGCACAAGACTGAACAAATCTTGCAAGTGAGGGGAACAATTGCACAATAAGACAGCAAAGACAACACTGAGAAGGACAGAAAGAGATTGTTTACAGGTCTTACGTTGATGCCCTGTGGACTGTACATCTGGCTGGCTGCGAGGCTGTCACTGTATCCTCCGGTCTGGCTGATAACATGGCGAAGGGTATCCACCTGGAACAGCGGGGACACACAGACAAAAGGCCTGGTCAGACAAAAGCGCTGGATAACAAAGACAGCCATGCACAAGGAAAGGTCAGTCTGATAGTAAAAGGGTACCATAAACAGGAAAAGGTTACAAACAGTGAATCAGAATGATTTGGCTGCAATTACAAGCTTGATAACAGATGTTGCAAAAGGATGAAAATACAAGCAAAACAACAAAAGAGACTAATTATGGATGTATTTTCACTTGTGGTTGAATCATACATCAAAATCAGAAGAAAATACTTTGCAACTCATTCTTTTAAGTGTAGCTGAACAGTACTTACAACGTATTGCAGTGTGAATGCAGGCATAGCAAAGATTAGCTTTTTTTTCTGTGGCTGCTGTTAAAAATATGATGCAACCAAGGTCACATCTTGCATTATTTAGTTTTAAATGTTTTGTTGGAATACAGCCATTTCCATGTTCTTCCCAGATTTACTGGAAGCTGTTTTGTAGCTTTTGGCACAGCAGCCAGTGAGGCTATGCATGAAAACACACCTGCCATGTGAGTTTCACAAGAAATAAGACCAGCCTACACAGGAGGCCAATTTAGTCAAAGTTGTACTTTCTCTTTTCTTTTCCACTTTCTTTTAATTGCACAGTGCTGAGGGCGAGGCCAGTCTGATACATTCAGAAAAAAACATCCTCTTAAAAGAACATGAGTTCTGTTAATTAAAAGACGACCCTGAAGACCTTTTCTGCACCTGTAAGGGTCGTCCCTTTTGCATATTCATGAATGACCTAAAGCATCTGAAGAGCTGAACAGTGGCTTTAAGTTGCACTGTGTGAGGTTGAATGGGCTACGGTGGGTGGACAGAACTTCAACTGGTTTACTGTGGGTTAAGATGTTTTTGTTATACCTTAAAATTACAATAAATTAAAAAATTATTAAAAATTCTTAGTTCTTAGTTATGCAAACACATACAGTCAGTTAGCACAACTTTCATAAGAGATTGTAAATATTCTCTCTCTGTGTTGCAAGGAGATGTGAGTTACTACCACCCACCTACAGTTCAGCCTGAAAGCTCCCACAAGCTGTGCTGTTTATCTGTATTTTAATTGTAGCAGAAACATCCATACTTGCAACATTACAACATCGTAATGTGTTTTGTTTTTTGACAGCACAGGGTCACATGTATCTCTTCTTCTCCCTTTCTCTGCCTCGCTTTCCTTTCCCTGCATTTGTGCGTGAGGGTTACACTTTAGGTTGGCATATTGTCAGGGTTTGTTAAAGCATTACAAGTCAGATTGAACTTTTTTTTTTTTGTCATTTGAGCTCCCCATTTATTTTTTTTACTTGATTTTTAATGCAGAGAGCAGAAATGGACAGTAGTTTTATGGTTACATTGTGCTATAAAAACTCTTAATTGTTTTCTAGGGCACTTGTGAACACTTAATTTGTAGTTTTATCCCTGTCATATTGAATAATTGTTATAACGCCTAATATTTTTTGTAATGAAATCATATGTATCATTAACTAAAGATATTATTTAGGCATTTTTATTATCAATTAAGGCACATTTTGAGCAATAATTTGACTTGAATAAATCCAATCAATCTGGCAACACTGGAGCTGATCTGAATAGCAAAGAGTGCGGATGGAGGGAAAGAGGAATGATGCCAAAAGCACTGAAACCGAATGAGAATATCACCTCAGGAGACGATTCCTTAATCATCCCCCGAGGTGATGATTCCTTAATTCAAGACAGTTGGAACATTCAGACACGCTGTGCTGGTCATCACTGTCCACTGGGGCAAGGTCAGAGAGCCGCAGTGCACCGGTGGCTATGTGAACTCTTGTCGGGAGCGCTGATGAGTGTTGCACCGTTTCCAAAACTGTCTGCAGTCGTCTACTCAACTGTTGGTTGACAATGGCTTCTACAGTAATGTAGAGCTTCAGGCAAAGTGTAACCTCTGTTTTCACCGTGTAGGTCAAGTTGTTGTGATCCTCGGCACACTCAGACTGGACAGTGGTTAAACAATTACACAAGTGATGTGGGACACTAAGCCTGAAGAGGCGCCTACCTGGGATTGTATGTTGGCCCCAACCTGCCCCCCTTGGTACGAGTCCCCATTGAGGGACTGCACACTCATGAACAAGTCTCCGGAGTTTGACATGTTAAAAGAGCCAGCAGAACCTGAGAATACACAGAGGCAGAGAAGAAAAAGAAGAAGAAGAAGTAGAAGAAGAAGAAGAAAAAGAGCGAGGAGAGCAGGACAAAGATAAGAGAGGAGAGAGAAGAAACAGTAGCAGGGAAGAAGAGAGGAAGAGAAAAAGGAGTTAAAATGATCATGCATAAGCCGAGGTGCATCGAGTGGGTTAGTTTGGGAATGCGGCTGGCATCATAAAAAGGCTTTTTATACAAACCTGCATGCTACAAATGCAGTACATGCACATTAAAATATCACCGAAGCATAATTTAAAGGAAAAAAATAGCCAACAAGAACCATTAGACAGATAATCATCATTAAACTGTTTAAGTCCATTTTTAAACAAGCCTTATGGATTATGTTATAGCTAAACGTCCGTGCTGCTAGTGTTTCATTAAGGAAGTAATAATTGATCTGCAGGAAGACCCAAAGAATCGTCTTCGTCCTTTAATGAACCCCAGCTCCCCAGATGTAAAGAGACCATCGCGTAACTTGATTTCAACACCCGGTCCTAATCCAATACAGTTGCGAAGTCTCCATATGACAAAAGACTCCGCTTGCCCTCTGAACAGCTTAATGGCATGCACAAGGTCAACCGGACAAGAGGCAGGAAAAATTAACGTCCACGAGACCGAGAGGTCAATAACAGAGACGAAGAGAGAAAGAAAATGAGTGAGCGAGACGGACAACAAAAGGCGGAGAAGAAAAGGAAAAAAAACGGAACAAGACAAGCAGGAGAGTCACTTATATTATTGGGTTAGTTAAGGAGAAAAAGGGGCCTCCTGTTAGTCTGAATGAAACAGCACCAGAGACTGAATTCTTGAGATGGGGCTCAGGTATGAGAACATTATAATGCTCCTGTTTGTGCATCTGTCTGTATCTGTGCTGATATATAAAGAGTATTCCATCATAGAGCTTGATTTAATGTAACTCATGGGTCTGTGATCGGTTTGTCATGAGGCTCACCTGCTGAATTGGGAGTTGATGGGGAGTTTGCCTGGCTGCCGTGAGCAGACACACTGGTTGCATTCACCGCAGTCCTCGCTGCGTACATGTTGGCCTCTTCCTGAAACTTGCCAATGTTTTTCTTGTATCGGATTCTCTTGTTTCCGAACCAGTTTGATACCTGTCACAACAGCAAAGACAAAGACAAGATACAGGAGCAGAATTAAAACAGATGTAAGTTGACTAAGATCGAAGCAAACAAACCAATTGAGATTAAATACTGAATAACAATACTTAATAACAAATAGGATTATGCTTTCTGCACCAGCTAGCACGCCATCTTTTAGCATCAACTCTTTTTACTGTTGTGACATACAATTCACTGATTAGTTTTTGGCATGTGTGATGCAAAGTTTGAATCTATAAATTGCAAATTAATTAGTTTTGATTGACACAAATTACACCTGAGGAGAAATATAACTGGAATATTCTTATGGTGCTGTTTTCCACCAACCTACTGTATCTACACACTGTAACATTTCTGTTTGAGCTGCAAATGAATGACAATAATAAGATGTTTTGAAAGTCATTATGTAAGAATCACTATCATATTCCTATATTTTTAATAGTGTGAATAAAACACTTGCTCTTCTCAGGCTATTAGTGGCATCAAGACTTTTCATACCTTTTGTTTTTATAGAAAACACACACTGTAAACATGTGGAATCAAATATCATTTAGCAAGCTGTTTTGTGAAACCTTAAACTTTTTCAAGCCACTGGGAGGCAAGCTGGACAGAAAACAACCGAAACAACAATGCTGCTTAACATAGAGTAATCTTAGATCCTGCAAGGCCTTGGATAAGCATTCAGGGTGATTTTGATAATTCTTAAATATCCTTTTAACCACAGAATCTCAATACGCAGCTTTGTTTATTCTTGTTACCTGTGACACTGTGATGCTGCATTTTTTGGCCAGCTCTTCTTTGGCCTCCTCGCTGGGATAAGGGTTACTGAGATGGGAGTAAAAGTACTCATTTAGGATCTCTGTCGCCTGCTTGTTGAAGTTCCTCCTCTTTCGTCTGGACATACAAAAGAAAAGAGACAAAACAGGGACAGTTTCATAAGCTGTTTTGAAAGTCATTTAGGAAAAAAGCAACAAAGAAAAAAATGGTGAAAAGTCAATACATAACTACAAACAAAATATATTAAACAAAAAAAATAACTCAACAAAGAAGACTTCAGAGTACAATGTATGAAATCTAAATGACAGTTTTCTTTTAGATTTGGTGTCCCACATGGACACACACAGACCTGGCGTCAAGGAAGCGTGAGCGCAGAATCATGACGGCCTCGCAGGTGCTCTGTTTCAGCTGCATCTGGATGGAGCTGAATTTGCGGTGGATGATGCTGACCATGCGCTCGATCTCTTTGGGCGAGATGGGTCGTGTTCGAGACTGCTCCCTCAGCAGGTTCATCACATGGGTGGTGAACTCGTTGCACGCCTGGATGCACAGACACACAGGAATTCATATAAAGAATAACTACCACGGAGGCTGGACAGCTTCAGACAGAGCAAAAAAAGGATGAAATTGGTTTCTGGAGAGGCCGCAGCTTCACTGGTAGGCCTTAGCTTTGTAGAAGCAGCGCTGACACTATAACAACAGCAGCGTTAAGAGGTAATAAGAACAGTCTAAATTAAAGCTGCAGACACAGTGCGTTGCTTCGCGCCAAGAAAAATATGGCGGCGGAGTCGTACAGTGGAGACAGCGAGACTTGCGGTGCTCTCTGAATATTAAAAAGACTTCTCCTCAATGGAAGAGAAAATGTGACAAGTGAAGAGAAATCTAAAATGACAGCAGGCTTTCAGTCCCGTTAACGTTCAAGAGGTTTAAACTGTCTCCCTCTCTTTTCACTCCATCTTTCAGTCTACCTCGTTCTCCCTCTGTCTGAATCAGTCACTGGATATGACTGCATTCAGAGTCAAGGTGTCTGTTGCTTGTCAACACCAGGGTTACGTCAGTCAAAGTGATGCACCGAGCAGCCGTTCTGCTTGCACACACACGCCAGACACTACTCACTCATACGTGCGCAAGGTGTACGTGGCGCGGTGACACAAAAATGCTCAGGTGTGTATTGACTGTGACAGTTAGCGATGACTAGCCTTCCTCAAGAGAAGATGACAAACCCAGAACGCTTTGACTTTCTGAGGGAATGACAAGACGTTACAGTCTTTGGAAAAGAGCTGGTGTGTGACTGATATAATGGCTGCTTGCCTGCTGAAGATAACATCTCTGAAAGCTTGGCTTGTCATGAGTTGGCCTGTGAGACCTGATTTCAAGAGCATTACACTTAGTTAAAAAAAATCCATCATCTATATCAGCTTACTCCTATTTTGCTCCACAGATGGATCCTTTTCCAGCATGCATCAGACAAAGGGCAAGAAAGCAGCCTTGGATACAATGTCAAGCAGTCATGGCGCTAAAACATAATATCACTCTGACATCCTTAAGTGCAGGCAGTTTAGAGTCTGCATTTCACCACAGTGGAAGAATTTTTCACTGTATAAAGCTGCAGAGGAGCTTGAGAGATATCGTACACACTCCATGTACGAAAGGCTAAAGGCCAAATCTCCATTCCTCTATATTTTCTCTTGCATTTATTCATTTAACTTTTATGATGCCTGTATAGGAAATTCTCCTTTTGTGTGCTCCTCTCCAGGCAAGGCAAAAAGTGATGTAAATACATAAAGAAAATAGGGTTTTTAAACGTAAGACTGTTTTATACATAGTGGATGGATGCATCACAACATAACCCACTGGTTTGTGGATTACCGTTCTGAAACCCTGTGTATGGCAACATGACCATCCCCACTTGTTTTTTGGTTTTTTTGGGGGGGAGGGGGGCAACAGGTGATCATATTTGGACAAGAAGGTAGAGCAGGAGAGGACACACATTGCTACTTACACAGCTAGCTAGCAGCAAGCTGTCACTCATAACACCCTTATATTAATTAATAATAATATTTAAGCCCTAATATAGTTCAAATGAGTAAGTTGTGTAAAATTTCATCCCCCAGACAGTTGTGATGATCAGAAAAATTAGCTATAGAGGTTGTCATCATGTTCATTTCTGCTGTAGAGTTGGGCATGCAAATGTAAAGCTCGATGGGAAATGACTATCTTTTGGAACCAGCCTCAAGTGGCTTTTTGAGGCAGTGCAGCTTTTTGGTGCTTAAGTGTAGTTATTGGAGGCTGCCGCTGGTATTAAAAACAGTACCTGGTTTATGAACACATTAAAAGCTGAGATGCACATGTTATTTGAGGTTGAATTAATGCTTCATAGGTAAGCGAAGACTTACATCCAAATTTAAGGAGAACATATGGAAATCCTACTGATGCACTTTGGTATGTAATGATAAAATACTTCCATAAAATGACAACATGATAAGCAGCTCCCCCTCACCTGCTCATACTTCTCCAGCTCTGTGTGGTAAATTTGTCGGATCTGGGTCAGCTTGGCCCGGTAGTCGGAGTGTTCTGCTGAGTTGTCGGCACCGACGCCACCTGTGGCTGCTGCGGCGGCTGCTGCGGCTGCCGACCCGCCTCCTTTCTCTGGCCCGGCCACGCCCTCCGCCAGCAACATGTTGTCCAGACGCATCAGCTGAGGATCTGGAGGCTCCTCCTCCTGGGCGCCGCGAATACTGAGCACTGTGGAAGACAAGAGAAGAAAAGGAAGACATGTAAACAATGATAGTACACAGCCCTTTTTTACATGCTTATTTTAAACTAAATGAAAAGCAAGAGTTTCACTGTGACTGAAAAAAAATTTCAACCACTAAAACCACTAAAATTAAAACTATGTCTCCTGCTCCAGCTTACCAAGTGAACTTCCTGAAATATGGCTGCATTTTAATAGTTCAACTCTGAGCCATAAAAACCTGCAGCTTCGCAGTGGCTGGCAGCTAGGCGGGACCATAAAACTATAATTTTATTGATTCTGGCTATCATTTCATGTAAAAAAAAAAAATTAACACAGACTTCCACTGGAGTTCATCTTTCATTGCTCTCCTTATGCTCAGACTATGTTTAGTTTCTGGCTGATGGCTTTATTATCTTGTCAGATGCTATCTAAACAGAAAAACAAACTAATAACACGAGTTAGACACAGAATATTAATGCAAAGACACCTGGTTCTAATAAAACAGAATGAAGAATTTCAGGCTAAATCAAGATGAAGATACAAAAATTGAAAATGTGATTACTTTCATAAAAAGTCGTTCGATAATAATTTGATTTGTGATCACCAGGGTTAATTCTTTTCAGCCCATTATATTCCTTATCACTCAAACAACCACTAAGTTAAGCACTGCGTCCAGAACACCAGTGCAGTCTTCCCAGTGTTTTTAATCTCACTTTAGCAGGACTGAAAATGCTCTTACAACTGACTCTGAGGTCTGTTTACACACTTGTTGGGGGTTTGAAGTCGCACAATTCACACACCTACAGGCACAAAGCTCTCATGGTGTGGAGAGTGAAGTGTAAACACGACACTGACAGGCCTGCTGAGATAAACATGCACAACCAACATACATAAAACAAACGAAAAACAGCCTACTGCACAGATCAAGAAATGCAGTCTTGCACAAACCCAGATATTCTGATGACTCCCATGAAAACTATGCTGCTGACTATTTGAAAAAAAAACTATTTCAACTATGTTCCAGAGTAAAAAAACACACAGGTGTTTCTCCATACATTTTTATTTAGAGATCAGTTGCAGTGCCCTGCCTCTTTCTGCCACCAGAAGGCTCCCTCGGTAAAGCAGCAGAGTGTCCTGCTTTTCTCAGAGGTGCTGAAAACAGCCGACCAGGTGCAGTCCTCTGTTCCATCCACTGTCCTCAAGGACAAAGACAAAGCTCGAGCTGCCACAACATCTTTCATACACACTTTAATCCAAGCATCTATCAAAATGTTTCAGGAGGACGATCTAATGCTACATCCTGCGTGTCTCTTCTGTGATGACTGTAGACAGTGAGGGTAAATGACAGGTTGTGTGACAGAGCAGTGAAGCCATATTGAAGCCCACAGTCTCCGGTCACAGCGACGGCTCTTTTGTAATGAGGATGTAAGGTTGTGGCGCCCTGTGACCTTTGCTGGTGTGCAGGGGGCTCCAGATGGATTCTCGGGGCCGTATGGGGAGCTTGTCTACCCTGGTCCTCCTCTTTTCAACCTCCCCCCCAAGCCCCCCCCACCCCTCTCCTGTTTCTTTCCCTCTCTTTTTTCCTCCTCCAGCAATAACATCATCCATTCCCATCAGCTCTAACACGTGAGCAAGCTCAGCTCAAGAGGCAAATGTCAATGGCTATCAGACGGCTGGAAAAGGTCAGGAGTTCAGAGTGGGAGCAGACACATTCGTGTGTGTGTGTATATGTGTGTGTGTGTGTGTGTGCTTGCGTATGGACGCATGCGCACATGTGCTAGTAGATGGATATGTGGATATTTTTCATGTGAATCACACCAGCGGGAAATTATAACACTCGCCAATTTCATTCTGACAAAATAGTGGCACATCCCAACCGGAGGGGGAATCTAATGAGCCTAAGAGTGATTTATTCATTCCCTCCAAGTCCCCGAGTGCACAACTAAAAGCATGAAATGGATTAAATAAATACAATTAATAAGGAAAATCAAACAATTCACTGTGCCGTGGCATAATTACCCTAACCACAGCCATCAGCTTTATTTATTCCTGTTCAGTAATAGCAATGAAAAATCGATTAGACCTCAATGCCAGTCAGAGTGCTTGTTGTGAACTCTGCAACCATGGACTATACATTAACATAATCACCTGACACATGGAAGTGCCCTCTATTACAATACATCACATGCTCCCAACCAAAAAACCTCTTACACGCGCTCTCTGGTCTACTGTGGCAACAAAGGCATGGAGTCCATACAGCTCTGCCATTCCCTTATTCCATGGACAGTCACAGATTAGTATCTATAAAAGGAAGATGGCCATCATCTAATCTTGATCATTACCGACAGACTTAATTGAACAATGAGAGGACGCAATTCCCCTCTCTGTCGCTTCCTCCCTCCCTCCTTCCTCCTCCCCTTTTGTGCATGCTCTTGTATAATTCCTTCCTTCTGAGATGTGGGGCACTAAACCCAAAAAGGCAACGCATAAAAAATGAATACGCATCATAAACAATTCTCGAGCTGCTTCCTGAATAATGAATGGAATTCTAAGAATAAGCCTTTGTTTTGGTTATTGACAAAATTAATTTCTGCTGTTTTACTTCCTTAAGAGCTGGCTCATACCCATCACCACACTGCCTGCTGTTTGCAGACAACAGGAGTGTAAATAAACATGACGATTAAGCCACCCACTCATACAGGGAGAATCAAGGTGCACATACACACACACACACACACACACACACACACAGAAACACACAATGCAAACATACACTTTGTGCATGAATGTAAGCACTTGATTAGGCACACACACACACACACGCAAAAAGACACAGCTATGCACATTGGCAGACTACCCTGAGCACCCAGCCTGGCGCCCTGCGAGTGCTCTTAAATGAAAACATGTTTAATTAATGATGTTGAAGTATTCTGTCACAATTAGGAAGATTTACGGTCAAACAAGGCAGCAGTGATGTCCCTGACAGCCATGATGAAAGTTTACCCCTCTTGTCTCTGACTGGCAGCTAACAGCCAACGCTGGACTGGATCCATTTCCCATCAATACAGTAATGCAATACACTCTGTACTACTGCACTGTAGTGTATATGTGTGTGTCTGTGTGTGTGTGTCCATCCTTGCTAAGCTCTTGTCTACATCACATGACCCAAGAGAGGGGCAGGCAGTGGCTGTGCTCTCTATTGATTGTGTGGGCACACGTCATCTAGGGTTTCAGCAGTTAATAAATCAGGCCTGCTTCTGACACAACCATGTGTGTGTGTACATCCATGTGTGGGTGTGTGGGTGTGTGTGTATGTGTGTGTGTGTGTGTGCGTGTGTGTGGGCCTGTCACAGACCAGTCAGCAGGAGTGAAAGCGACAGCCCCATGATAATGTAACATCACCACCATTCATCCCTGCCACACAGCATTCTGAGACAAAACAACAACAACCTAGGAACCTGAAAAAAAGCAGCGTGATTTACAGCAGACATGACAAGTATCACTAATACAAATCCTCCCCTCCCCGCTCCTTGAAGGAGTTCAGCATCCTGCTCTCATCTGCATTTGCTACAAGCCCAATAAAGCAGCCTTCATGAGACGCAGCACTCTTACATATTTCATACTGACCCACACACTTGACGTAAACAACAGTGCCAAGCAATGCTATTATCATAACTGAGAACGCTAAATGAATATTGTGTTATGTTGCATCAAATTTACTTTGCATGTGGTCGTTTCTATTGAATTGAATTCAGGCTTTAATAAAGAAAGAGTGATCATTTTGAATCACTTATCACACCTGACTATAAAGTCTATGGAAACATTCAAATAGTCTTAAAATGCCTATTATTGTATTTGTACCTAATCTGCTAAAAGCCAGTCATGTGGTGAATCCATAAAACTCAAAACTGTTCCAAAATGATATTTTCAACACCAGAATATATATATCAAAAAAGATCTCTATACTTAGCATTGTGCTTCTTTATTACTGTCATACAGACAAAGAAACAGAAAAAAGAAAAAGAAACAGGTTAAAAATCAATACAGCAGAAACAGAAATATTGTCTTTTTTATGCCTTTTCTTCTCCTTTGGCAGCTACATTACCCATAATGCAACAAGACTGCCCACTACTTGTTTGTAGATTTATACACATTATGATAGCAGCTGCTAATGTAGCCTTCGGCTGTTAGCTTTTACCTCACTTCTTTTTAATTCCACACCTCCAGATGTTTTTCATTTTATGAACTTGTAGTTTTCGGTCCCAGCTGATGCTGACTCAAGTGACATCCTTTAATGTCAATTATCAGACTGCTTACATAGTCCCTCTGAAGCCACAAAAGGCTTTTTACAACTTTAGTCACATGTGCAGTGGTGCTCCTTGAGCTCTGTAAACAGACGGCGTTTTCACCCTTAAAATGTCCAAACACAAGCTGCTGTGCAAAAGCTTTGCCAAAGTAAAATATAGTTTTGAAACTGGCAAGAATAAGAGCAGATTTTTTACTTTCTGAGTGACCTTCAAAGTCCATCAGGATTAAAAAGTCATACTACACAACCAACTATGGTTCATTACCCAGCGTTTTCTGCCATCTTGAAAGCCAGAGGCTCTTGGTTAAAAGAATTAGTGAATAAGTAAAGTAACATTTTTTTTATTATTCAAAGATCAGCCAATGATGTTTTTATTAATCAACGGTCATTAGTCAGAAAATGGTGGAAAACGTTTTTTCAAAGGTGATGCCTCATTGTTTTGTCATCACACATGACAAAGAAAAACATAAAAAGATGAAGCCGGGGAAAAGGTAATGTCTGGCACTTATGTTAGAAAAAGACAATCATTAAAATCCATTTTTTGTCAACCTACTAATACATTATTAACTAACTAATTCTGCTCTGAAGAAGAACATAAATCTGAGCGAGCTTACAATGAAGGTTTTCAATATTAAGTGCTACAGAAACAGTTTAGTTGGTACTAGAAAAGCCGCACCAATAAAGCAATCATCATAAAACGCAGTATTGTGCCATATTTCATAAACTGCCTCACAAAGTAGAGCTAAACCACAGTGCTAAGCAATGCTATTATCATTACTGAGAAGACTAAATGAATATTATGTTGCATTATATCCAACTGACTGTATATTTGTTCATTCCCACTGAATTGAATCTGGGCTGTAATAAAGAAAGCATCATTATGAAATTAGTAATTGTAGCTTAAGTCTGTACCATTAAAAACAGTTTTTATATTCTAAATATTGGGCTGTTTAAATAGTCTTGAAACATTGTGTCCTGTAAGCTGAGAGTTAGATTTGTGGTCCATCCATGAACTCATGGGAAACTTTCTCAGGCCCAAAATGTTCTCTCCATCACCAGATAATGGGAAGCTGTACAGCCTCAGTACACAAGGGCATAGTCATAAAGTACCTCTAAAACAGCTTTATGTTTTATCAGCTATCTTGAGTATCATGCGCAGAAAGGGGGCAGAGCAGGGGTGTTGTATCTGACACTGCGTGGGGGGATGGGGGATACCAAGGACAAGGAAAAACACCAAAGAAATACTGGAGGGACAGGCAGAGACGAGGAGATGTGGATGGTTCAGGCAAGGAGGCAAGAGAGTGATGGAAGGAAAATGAAAGGCGAAAAATAGAAATGGAATAGGAAAGCGAGGTGTCAATTAAAAAAATGAACCCCAGTGCATTTGGGAGGTGACAGCTGGTGGGAGACGAGCTGACAGGCGTCACATTAGGCGGATTTGGTGGCCGCTCCCCTCATCCCCTCCTTTTTTTTTTTTCCTCCCCTCCTCTCCTCCCTCTGCCTCTCTCCCTCTCTCTCTCTCTCTGGCTTTCTCCACTGGCGATCGGTAGTTTCTCATGCGGCAGTAGTGGCGGCAGCGAGCGAGGCAAGAACTCAGCTTGGTGTTTTTCAGAACAAGTTCCCCCTGCAGCTACTCCTAATAACGGTAATTATCGTCATCATCTGAGGCTTAAGCAGGCCAGTTTGAGGCCTGAGGGGCTGGCCTGATAATGAGGCAGCCAGCGCCAGAGGAGAAGACCATTCAGAACACCGCCCTGCCACCACTCCCATTTAAAAGCCTTCATTAAAATAATTCATTATTCAAAATAGGCAATACATTAGCCCCCTGGCTGTCAGTCTTTCTTAAGGTGTCTTAAAATATATATCTTCTTGATTGAATCAAACTCATGCTCAGCCCGTGCAGTTTTAACAGCTCCAGGCTGCACAAGAGATGCGAGTGGCTGAATAGCTGAGCTGAAGTCACAAACTCGTGAAGCAGCAAGCTGCACTGTTGGCCTGCTAGCAGAGAGATGAAGACATCTCCATGGAGAGAGGACCACGCAACCCAAAACACAAAGTGCACCAACAACCAGTCACATAAACTTCTTGATAACTTCTTGGCAAAATGCGTTAAGCTTAAAGAAGTGAAACCACTGTTTGTCTCACCACAAGTTTATATTTAAAGTATGAACAAGACCATTTCCTAAACTAACCACGTATGAATTACTGCTACCATGACAACGAAGCTCCTATAACTTTAGCAAATTGTCACTTTAACTGAAACCACAGTGTTTTGTTTTGTTTTGTTTTGTTTTGAACCATAAAAAAATATGTTAAACCTTTAAACCTTTAGACCATTAAACCATTAATCTTTCTAATCTGTCTTTTTGGGGTCTCAACCTGAGCCACAGCCTTTACACATAATAGGAGAGATCATTTTTTTAAACAGTGATTTTATTCTGAAATACCCAAGAAGATGCTGATAGATCAAAAAAAACCATTTCTTGTGTTGTTCTTGCAGGCCGTGGACAAACAAAGACTTGTTGTGTAACTACATGGTCTGTGCCTTAAAAGGCCTGGAAAAATCATTTTCATTTTTTCATTTAACCATAATTGCCAAACTCAGTTTGAAGTCTTAACTAAGTAAAGCTGCGGTTCAGATCAGGACACATGTGACTGAAGAGTAAGTGCATAAGACTCAGAATCTGAACAAACATCCAATGTGATTTTCAATGCCTGACATCTATCTTTGCCAGATTTCAATAACACATTTCAGTGCTCAACAACTGTTACAGTTTCAAGCTCACATCAGAGGTCACATGGTTACTATTATTAGTATTTAGTCTGTATACCAAAAAAAAAAAACACTTAAAAATGTTACAAACTCCTCTCAAGAGTTCCTTAATGTATTAAACATCTCATCTGCTTTTCAAAGAATAAATTACAGCCTCTAATAAAATGACAGCCAGCGTGGTGATGCTGTCCCGGCCAACAGTTGGTGAGGAGGTGACGTGTGAAGCGTTTGGAGCCAGAGTGAGATGGTCCATGACAGTTAGCATCCTGCCCTAACTGTTGCCCTACAAGCACTCCCTACGCACCAGAACAAGTCATGAAACAAGAGGTCCGGTAACACAATCCTCCTCAAGTCCCCGTGGTGTGTGTTCCTGTGCATGGCACATTTCATAAGGCTCCGCTCTTTGACTGGTGATGAGTTTATGCGAAGGTAATTAACAGTAATTAATCCTTAATTACAGCAATTAGCAGAGTCGCAGTAAATTAAGCCACATCTGGAGGCATGGAGCAGGGCTAGACGAGTAAGGGGTGGGCTTTTTGACAAGGGGGGCACGCGGTCCCACGTGACAGAGATTGTTTAGGTGTGCTGTTATTGCCATCCCTGCTCCAGGCCGTCTTGTGGGACCAGCGATACACTGCGTGTTATCTCAGAGGTGGGTGATGGAGCAGGGTCCGATGAACACGGAGGGCTGAGAGAGGAGGTTCATTTCTGAACAAAATTGTTTCATCTCAGGGAGAAAGGCTCCCTTAAGCTACCACGCAAGGACACCCACCATATGGCAACTCATAGACAATAGCTCTGCCGGTTCTGCTTCGCTGTGCTCGGCTTCACTTGATAACACGTGAACATGCATTTTACACAGCGTCGCTAGATAGCAAACCTGGATCGCAGTTTGTTTCTCTGGAAGAACAGAATTACAGCCAGTACATACGGAATAAAGCACAGCGAGCTGAAAAATACACTGAGATTATTCCACAGTTTATTCAGAGCCACACGGTTCAGCCTCTACTATACTATTAAAAAAGATTCTGAGTGGTTACTTAGATTATTCCATGATGCATTGCATCTCCACTGGGAGCAATACGTTCCATGATGACAATGCTCTTCTCCATAAAGCACAAGTGGTCACTGAGTGCTTTGAATGGCATGATAATAATGTTAGCCATATGCCAATGGCTCTTCTGTAAATAGATATGATCCTATTGTCTTTTCTATAAATAGATGCGATCCAAACTGAGCACCTACGTGTAAGTAGATGTAAGTAAATATTCTTCCTGATGAACAATACGAATTGGCAGCTGACCTCAGCTGTGATAAATGTGAATCTTGTTTTTCTTCTCAGCTGCTCAGGAAATGATTGGTTATGCGGTGAAATTCTTGTACTGCATGTTCCCAATGTTTTCAGTCTTAACTCCTGATTTTTGGAGAGTACCTGTGGTTAAATAACTGGCAGACTCTTAGCTTCCCTCATGGCTGTCATACAGCAGAAGCCCTGCAGCCTTCTACCAGTTCAGATCACGCTACCAAAAAAAAACCTACAAAGGGCCCTTTTGTTGTCCCATGACACACCATGGAAAGGCTAAAAATATCAATACACAGTCAGTGTGGTGGGTCTGAATGGCATTTAAAGACTGGAAATGGAAATAGAAACGTCTGAAAATGTTTACTGCTCTGATTGTAGATTAAGTTCACAATGTTCTCTTTTTGATTAAGCAGTTGATTGTTCAGTCAATAGATACACATATAGTTATTCTGTCTATAAATAACTAATCTGCAAATTGTTCAATCAACTAATTGTTT
This sequence comes from Acanthurus leucopareius, assembly GCA_029814765.1. NCBI lineage: Eukaryota > Metazoa > Chordata > Actinopteri > Acanthuriformes > Acanthuridae > Acanthurus > Acanthurus leucopareius. Next base: position 2,399,058 of record JAQMCX010000009.1, on the reverse strand, counting down.
TGCATGTTAAAAGTAGAAAAAAAAACTGTAAACGATGCTCACTGTAACTCCTCAGAGCCAAATGTGATTTAAATTGATTAATTTGATCCAACTTTAAGTTTGAAACAAAATGTTATGATGTCACATTTGAGTTGACCTTTGACCTTTTAAATATAAAATGTCATCAGCCCATCATTTAATCCTATCAGACATTTGTTGATCATTTTATCATATTTAGCATTCTTAAGTTATGTGCAAAAATATGTTTTGATGAGAGCTCAGGACTCTGATGTCTGACCAGAAAAGTTCATTCTAGAGTCCAAGTGGAGTTTGTGCCAAATATAATAAAATTTCTCCCAGGCGTTCCATTGGTACCACATTCATGAGAGTCGGGTGGAAAAGCAACAATTCCTCATGATTAAGGAGCTGGATTCAGCTAATGTTTGTCATTTTTTTCTTGATCATTAATCAAGTAAATGTAGTCACACGTGATTGAAATACAGTTCAGATTTATACGCACTTGTCATGTTCAGGGAAAATCAAGACACAAGAAAAAGTGACAAAGTTGCAGCGGTCGGACCTAGGTCAACCAAATGTCCGACAGACTTCAAGGGCCCATTAATATTCTAATATGTCAGAGTTTAGGAAAAATTGTCTCTCCTTGGATTTATTTAGGAGCTTCCCATCAAGACACACTAGGTCAAATCATCTTTGTTTTGCTGTGTGTACAGTTTGTTCAGGGGCTGTCACAACTGCAGAAATCCCAGTGAGGTTTGCTGTTTTGCTGAGACCTGGTGCTCAAAAGACTAGTGATGCTTAGTGTGCCCCTCGCTGTCAGGAGAGAAAAACAATGTGAGGGATCGCTGTCCATTAGAGACCAGCTCCAACTCACAGATTCTGTCTCCATCGGATGTCTTTGCTAACATCTGCTTTTCAACCTGCATGGTGAACCAGAGAGGTGACGCTTCGTATGGATAATAAAAAAGTCTGAGCCAGAAATTTTACATGAACAAAACAGAGTACTAAAAAAAACAAATAAGTGCTTTTATTATAATACACCACTCGCTGAGATCTCCCTGATGCAGAAATGATGCAAATAACATTTGCCTATTGTTCGCTACGAGAAAGCGCAGCATCATGAGGGCAAGAGCAGAAACTGTGAGGTCATTGTGAAGCACGTGTGTTTTGCTCTGTGAGTGTTTTTGTGTTGCAGGGGGTCAACTCAGGACAACACTTTAGAGCTGTAACAATGAATATGACAATGCAGTGCCTGTAGGCAGAGACAGAGCGACTTAGAGAAACGCAGACGCAGATAGGGAGAGTGTGTGTGTGTGTGTGTGTGTGTGTGTGTTTGCAGCAGAGGTATTGGTCCAGGCAGTTTAAGTGGCCTGGCTGGCAGGCCTACCACCCCACCAGCGGATAAAGCCTAGTCATTAATCACAGGCCTGTGGGATCGTCCCACTGTAGCAGAATACTGGGTCAGCTGGAGCTCCTGCTGTCAATCAGCACTGAAATGTGTGTCTGTGTGTCTGAGTGGAGTGAAAAATGTGAGCGGGGGAGTGTGTTTTTGATGAGAATGTGTCATTTTGCCTCCAGCTAAAAAAAGCATTGAGTACTGAGGAATTAATGCATTAATGCAAACACCAGTGTGCAAGTGCTAGACGTCATTTACATGAAAAGCATATCGAGTCATCCGTTGGGAATGAAAGCAGCATTTTCTGCCCTAAAAGCTGAAGCTTGATCTTAAGAAATAAAGACAACACTGCTCTCTCTTTAAGGCAGAATGCTACTATGCTATGCAGACAGCCCTGTGGCATGAGCAACACACGCCAGCAACACTAAAATCCCATTCAAATAAGAGAAACGCGTGTGACAAGGGACTACTAAGAGCATGTTCAACCAATCAATCAACCAATGTTTGACCCATTTTTTTTCATGCTTCTATCGCAGGTTAATACGCCGACATTGCTTCAGTCTGCAGCTGCAGTTCCATAGATTTCATGTCACAAAAGCACAAGCTGACCTCAGGTCAAAAATTAACATAGTTTTTACCCAGGTCACCGTGGAAGGGTGATCAGGGAACTGCCATCTGCCAGAGCACACCACACATGTGGTCATCACATCAAGTCTTTGGACAGGGAGGTCAGAGAAGCTGCGTGGACTTCTGGAAACACACGACTAGAACTAAAAGCTGCTGAAACAGCCCAAACTCAATGTGTCCTCAGTAACACTCTGAACCTTTGGTACATCTTAGCGTTTGATTTGCAGACATGAACCCTTTTTTTTAATAATACAAGGACGTTCTCCTGCAGGTGGTAGTAACTTTGTTAATTCAACATGAGAGCTTGTGATCATCTCCACCGATCAGGACTCATGCAGTTCTTTCACTGTAGCTGCGGTCAGATCATCACATATAGTGCATATTACAGTGTTCCTGTCCTCCTGTGTTGAAGGACAAGTAAATTGTAGAGTATTTGCACATAAAATAAGTCGGTGACTTATTACACCTCAAATACAATCAAACTGCAAAACTGTCAAATTAAATCATCTTAAATGTACGAGTCTTTATAAGTCTGACAGCTGTTTGAAAGCTCAAATTAGTGTTGGTACAATAACTTATATTTTCTGTCCCATTGCACAGAAATCTAAGTGTTGGAAGATTATTCAGATCCTTTACATAAGTAAAGGTACTATAACACAGTGTAAAGAAACTTACACATTTACATAAACTCCTGCTTAAAGTATGTAATTATAATCAGGAAAATATACTAGAAGTATTACAAGTACAAGTAGTAAGCAAGAGACAAATACCTTAATTTTGTACTTAAGGGCATTACTTAAGTAAATGTGCTAAACTATTTTCTCCCACTGGATCTCACAACATACTTTAAAATACATTCAAATTTTTTATTCATTCAATTCCAAATGCTGAGGAAGAAGAAGAAGTTACACGTGGAGTCTGCAGCACAAAACTCACCAGTCGGATGGCTGGAAACATGGAAAAGAAGCATCCAGAGTTTTTTCAAGACTCTTTCCTGTTCATTTAAACCCAACAAAGTCAAAAGTACACAGCTAAAAGCTGCAGGTTTGTGGCCAAACTGATCAACCAAACACCACAATTATGACTCTATATAATCTCACTAACATTATTTTTTTACATCTTTTTTTTCATGCTTTGACCCTTTTTAAATTAAAGAAATTGTGAAATTAAAAAAAATCTGTTAATACTTTCTTAAAATTTATTTCTGCATAAGCTAATTATTGCAAAGCTAAATCTCCAATGCAAACTGCTTTTAAAAAGTCTGTCTCAACTTGAATGTCATCATCCCCTTTTAAAAACATACATTTTCCCATTTTCTAATTAAAAAAACTATTATTTTTCGTGTAAACTACTAAAGAAATGTTATTATGTTTTATTCACACTTTGAATGAACACTTTACTTCTGTAATACTGAGCAGATATTTTTCCTTTCCAACTTTACATCCCTAAGTTTTCAAACAAAAGATTTACAAATCAACTTTTTTTTCTTTCTTACTTTTTATTTTGTTGAAGTAGAGCACATCACATGTAAAGTTTTGATCAGTCATGTGGGAAGGTTTTCTGTCATCGCAATGCTATTGAAGCCTGGCAACACGTCACTGTCCGTCTATTTAAAAATGGTTTTTCAGTATCATCAGATACATGAAATTGAGTGTTATGTTAAAGTTCTCTACTTTCCGAGCTGCAGCCCCTCAGCCTCTACTCCCTCCTCGACCCCCTGGGTGAGACAGCAGTCGTATTCTGTCGGTCAGCTTCCACACACCTGCATCCCCAGCTGGACCTCTACTCCCCACCACCCACCCTCCACTCTACAGTGCTCCACTCCCAGCTGCCTGGGCTATTTATAGGCCCTGTTTCATTTCCACACCTGCAGGGAGGCAGAGTTGTCACAGTGGGTCCACAGAGCCTCTCTGGAATACTGCATGGGAATGAAAATGCACCTTGCTGATGCAGGAACTTATTCTTGTCACTCTCTCCCGGCGGACTCGCATGATACTATTCTGTTGTGAATGTGCAGTGCGGTATGCGGTGCACAGATAACGCTTAAAAAAGGAATCCGTGTAAATAAGATTCCCCTGTGACGAGCGCGAGGTGTATTGACATGCATCACACTTTTTGAATAATCACACGCGTGCAGTCGCACACAGACGTGCACCAGCCGGATATGTTATCAGGACATTTCCTCACAATAGGCTGCCTGAATATTACTCCTTTATGAACTTGAGTAACTAGAGCCAGCGAGGTAACGCCACAGACGTGCAACCACACATAAAAGTTGCTATTTTTCCTCCTACATTCCCATATTTTTTTTTTCTTTACTGTCATGCCTTTCTCTGTGGATGTAGTGGGCTGTAGGATCCAGTCAGCGGATTACATTATCAGTCTGACCTAGTTGCCAGCTATCTCCTGAGACCTGAGGAGCCGGGCTTTCTGCACAGCCTTCCGCTGCTACAACACGCACACTGTGTAACTTTAATTTATCAGGGGGAAGAGGAGGGAGAAATGTGACAGGTTGACAGTTCTCTTTGCCTGCCACTCCGAGCACTCCCTCTCCCCACAGCGTGCCGGTTAAGGGTCCTCGCTATGGAACAGTGCATTACCGAGAGTGACTTTTATGCAGCGCGCTGGAAACTCATCAGCAAGGTTGGAACCTCCTTATTAACATGGACATTTAAGGAGGGACTTGCAGAGAATTATGTGATTCAGGGTGCGGGCAAGGAGCTGAATTTTAGTGTTTCTTTCCCTGATTAAAACACAAAAAAAGCAAATAAACTGTTGTTCATATTCACATTGGGTCGTCTCCAGTGGTGAAAGGAGCATCCATTTAATTAAGCTTAGCAAAAGCAGCAATGCAACAGTTTAAAAATAGTATTTGAAACAAAATCAAATGTACCAAACGTATAGGGTAGTACTCACTGTGAAGAGCAGCTCCTTTCAAGTGTCATTTTACTGCATTAATGTAAAATCTGTACTGATGCATTGTCAGGTACAAGGTAGAACCAATTTTAACTGCTTATTTATACTTTTGGAGAGTTTAGTCCATGAACATGCCATACATTTTACAAGCTGCTTAAAAGTTTTAGTTGCAAAACTCAAATCTAAAAAGTAGCTACAGATGAAAGGAATTATTGTGAGGTCAAAGTATAAAGAAGCTTAAAATGGACAAAACATTCAAGTATAAGTAGTACATCAGTACCATTAAATACAACATCAGATTTTTACTAAACACTGATCTTGAAGATTCATGATAACAATTTAATTGCAAAATCTACCAAAAACTTAAAAATTAGAATGCTTTCAATAAAATTTGTCTTAAACTTTGTATATTGTCTATTTTTCTTTTTTTTTTTGCAAATTGAATTAAACTCATGCAAGTGCAGGAAGTGCAGGGAGTCTGCATCAATAACTGTACCAGAGTATGAAAAGATCAATTACACTTAGTGTGTATTTACATTCTATGATGGTTGGCGACCAGCATAAAGGTGCGTAAACGCCGCCTACTGTGACAAAATGACAACGTGGAGAAAAAGAAAAGATTTGAAGAGCGGTTTAATAGAGAAACCATATGATGATTTGAGTATTATTACCACATTATCAGTATTTTATTTTTAAATATCACTGTTATTGTCAACAACCATAGATACATGTAGCTAAACGAATGTATTAAAGAAGAGAACCTCGTCATTTTAGTGGAATTATAATTATGTGTCTCAGGGATCGGCACCATTAGTCAGCTACTTGCTAAACTGACTAGTCGGCACCAGAAATACTGGACAGGTAAATTTATCATTATTATTATATTGTTTATGCACACATTTAAATTACAGGATAATGTGCAATGTTCATAATGACAGGCGCAAAGTGCCTGACATTTCAGTGGCATTTAAAAATTAAATAATGGTTATTAAATAATAGGATTAATGTTTTCAAACAGCTCTTATGTGTAATATTTTTTTGAACAATGTTAAACCTCATCAATTAAGTTGTGCTAATTTTGACTGTTTCCTGAGTGCTTTCTTACTTTTAGACTAGTCTACTGATCTGAGTTGAAACTTCTTATTTAAAGTCACAGAGTTTAGCTGTTGGGAACATGACAAATGTTTGACAATATCACATTGATCCAGCAGGATATTTTTATATTTTCTTGAGAACTCGGCCTTCACACTGGGCAACACGCGTCCAATTAATTTCATAAAATCAATCATGTAGCAATTAGTAAGGGAAAGGCATAATTTAAGCGTTCAAAAGAAATAATTTTGAGCTGTAACCTGAAAAGCACAAAGGACTTAAAATCACAAAGCAGTTTGCAGTGGCAGAATTAAAATCTGGACGCTCTCAGTCATGTGAAAGGCAGTGCGATGGCGCTCTGCGAGAACAAAAGACTGAACTAATCAGCCTCTAGATTAAAAAATGGAAATGGAGTTTTTCAACAAAGGGAACACTGACGTCCCAGAAAAGGAAAGAAAAGGTGAGAGCAGAAGTGAATCTGTTCAACCCAACAAAGCAAAAAAAACCTTGAACGTGGAAAGAAGAACATGCTCAGCAGAGGGCACATTACAGTATTTTTGCTCCCTGTTGATGGATGGATCATCCAAAATAGCAAAACAAGCTGGACTAATTTTGCACCTGTTAACAGTCACAATCTGAATTAGCGTGATACTGTAACTCACATCCAATTTGACAGTTTAACATCAGCAATTCGCAAAACATTCAGGGCTGAGTGGAGCCGCACAAGCAAACAAGAGTCTTTTTGGGTCACGACTGTTTCCCCCAATTGGAGAAAAAAATAGCCAGTATGTTTTCTCTGTGAAAATTTCGGGTGGTGGGGGTGCGGGAGGGGGTGTTGTTGGTGGGGAGAGATGTGCTGCTGCCAGATTAGACTCCAGCCTGTGCCAAGGTTATAAACAGGCTGTTATCAGGCCTCCAAACAGAATAATCCTCCCTGTATCAGCGCCCAAACATATGGGGCCACACAAAGCAGCAGCAGCCCCTGACAGACACCCCCTTTTAATTACACAGAGGAGGGGGGCAGGACCTTTCTCCCCGCGCTGTTCCCTTCTCTGCTTTAGTCTGTCTCTGTGTGGCTGTCGAGGAAACACTCCGGATTTTAAAGGAGGAAGCTCGTATTTCATGTTAAATAAAGCTGAACTGTTTTGATGTTGTATCATGTTAATGTTTCAGATATTGAAGATTAGAGCCATAATTAATGGTCCATCAATTACTAGTTAATCAACAAAAAAAGCCATTATTTAAAAAGTCAGGTAATTCTTAATCAAATATCCAAAGGAAAAACAACATCTTAAGCTGCCAAATCTTAAGGATTTGCAGCTTTTTCCTTTATGATAGTACACAAAATATCTTGTGATTTTGGATTGTTTCTCACCAAAAACACAACATTTAAGGACATCAGCGTGGTTTGAGGTAACTGTGGTGGACACATTTTACTATCAGAAAGGCCAAAAGGCAAAGATTAATCAATGATGATGATAACTAGTGGAGCCCTAATGTTTGAGGTTTGAACAAAACAATCAATATGAAAATGCCACCTCAGGTTCTGGGAAACTGTGACGTGCATTTTTCTAATTTGTAGACTAAACAATGAATCGACAAATCAATAGCAAATTCAATCAATAGTAACCGATTCAACTTTCATTTAACTGGAGTGTTATTCTGCAGGACTCTCCTGACAGATTTTATTATTTTAATAGTTTTTTTTAGGAAACCATGAGGGGGATTTCTCTCTCTTTTCTGACTTTTTTTTAACATGAAAATGATGGCTGATCAGTTAGTAGGAAAAATAGAGATTACTTGAAACCATATAATAAATGCAAACATAAAAATAAAATGCATACTATACTTTCAACTTTCAAATTATTTGCTCAAACAAAACCATGTCAATCTTCTGCACTTGGGCCTCAACTGCTGAGGGAATCTCATCCCATCTGAAAGGAATAAATTCCTTCATTTTTTATATACTGCCTACAGATTTTAAAGTCTTGTTCAATAAAGTTTAAATGTCACAGAGGTGTAATAACGGGGATCATATAAACGCTGGGCTTGGAAAAGCTATGCAAAAACGACGGCGTACCATTCCGCTCGTGCAATAAAGTTTTATTTGGCTGAATCGGCCAATAAAAGTGGGTTTTGAAGGTTGTCAATGGGGAGTAATTGGTGCGTTTTACAGGGGTGATCATATTTCTCAGAGGCTTTTTTTTCATACGGCGAGAATGAGTCCTGACAGCGGCACAAGGAGAATCTTCTCGTTAGAGATGTGACTTGCTCGTCAACCTTCAGCTGTAACGGAGCAGCATATAAAACGGAAAAACAAAACATCTGGAAAAGCAGTGCAGTGCAGGTAAAGGACAACACAAGATGAGTATGCAGCTCCGGTCGTCTGTGCTGCGAGCCCTTCTCTGAGATTTCACTTGCACGATGGAGATGCACAATAAAAGTCCAGCTTTTGGCAGCAGCAGAGCCCATTTCACACAACCTCAGACAGCAGAAAAGAGTGTCGACCTTGATGACGTCCAATCTTCTCTGTCACACCGGGCTGAAGGCTCACCAGGGCAAAAATCGACCAACTGCTCAGAGTGCTGTTAACCGCTTTTTGGAGGACTCCTTGCTGATGCACAAAGCACACCTTGATTTCTAGCATGGGTTGTAAAGAGCCGTCACCGTCTTTGCCCATAACTAAAGTTTAGCCATTCATGGTGCATTTAGGAAAACAAATATAGATTCCAAAACACACTGTAGTGCGGCGCCTGAAGCACAGCTTTTCAAAATAAGACGCTCAGTCTGAAGCTTTTGATAAAAACTCGCAGTTAAGATGCGTTTCATCGTACCTACTGTAGCGACTGTCAGCCACCGTAATGATTTGTGAACCAAACAAACAGAGCAAAGCCGACGATAACCTCGGAGAAAATAAAAGCAGGTGTCTTCGTTTTGCCATAGACATTCGCTTTGAGCTCTGCAGGCTTTTTGTCTGCATGCTTTTCAAACTATCTCTGTCTGAAGTCAAGTTCTCTTTTGATTTAGACTCGAGTTTTGAACTATAAAGATATGTGTTACGTTGCAGCTTGTAACATAAAATGTATGACTACAGCTGTGATCTTTTTAATTAATAAAGTCAAAACTACCCTTGATGAAACAAAGTGGTGGTGACTTTTTTACCCTCAGATCTCAACGGTTTTTAATCTTTCTTTTCTAAACTTTTTTGCGTCCAACAGCTGATTAAATAAAAGCAGAGGGGAAGTCAAGGAGTTTGGTTTTGTCATCTGGTCTGGCCTCGCTCTTTGATTTGATTTCACAGCTGGAGAAGCATTTGGTAAGGAAATATCTGAGTGCAGCTGTAAGCCAAAGTGTCAGCGTCTATCCATCCCGGTAAGAAAGGCCCAAAATAATAATCAAACACTCGTGCCTCTTTGGAGCAATGCTGCCAGCCCTGCAGAAAACAGACAGACAAACACAATGAGTGTCTCAACGTCCCTGCTCTGACAGGAGACGCTGGCAGAGTCGGGGTAAACGGACGGCGCGGTGCGGCACGGTGGCCCCTAATGATCTCCCCTCTGTTTCAGCGGACTGAGAAAAGCCATTACCTCCCGCCACATTACCCTGCCATCCCTCACATGGTGGATGGCTCCTCTCTCCCATGAGCACCTTGCTCCAGTTATGGCTGGCAGTGCTCACCTCCTCACCGCCTCCTCCTGCTCAACCCCCTCGTCCACCCTCCTCCCTCTGAAACCCCCAGCTCTATACATCACATTTAACACTTTGACACTAACAGTCTATAATGTTTCTATTCTACAAAATCACTCTGCCAACTCCAGGATAGCAGAGCAGAGTCTGAGGAAAATAAATACCACTCTCAGCCGCTGGCATTAAATTCAAAAGAAAAAAAAAGAAAAGTACAAAAAGAGCCTCTTATACACTCTGCCTCCTCGCCCGGCACCTGAGAGGTCCTCCGGCTGCAGAGGAAGTGCAGGATAATTTCAATCGATACACATTACAGCTCCTACTGACAGCAGCAGCTCACACTTTACATGGAGGATTGTCCGCGCCTTATAAAGAAGCCATACAATCATATTTTCAGGGACGTCAACACTCCTCTGCGAGCACTTTATAGCTGTATGAAAGAAACATTTCAATGCATTAAATTATTAAAATCAAAAAGTGGCATGAATAAATAAAACCAGCCTGAATAAGTGATGTGACAAGACAGACTTGAGGCATGACCTTTGGAAGTGTCTCAATGTGTCAGCGGCCGAAACGAGAGGGACTTTAAGTGTGGCAAAAAAAAAAAAGGAAAAAATAAAAAATGAAAGAAACGAAAAAAAAACTGAAGTGTGAAAGAGGAAGAACGGAGAATTAAAAACAATAAATGAAACATGTCAGGAAATATGAGCGTGCTCAGAAACAAAGAGGAAACAATAAACATAGAAAGCGCCCACACCTCATTGCATTACAATTGTTTCTTTTGTCTCTCTCTTTAATATAAGTGTTTACTTGGGCGAAATCCAATCATTTCATTCTCTCCGAACGTATTTTCGTGTGTATAAACAAACATTTGCTCGACCTCACTGGAGTATTAGCTTTAATGTATCGTCAGCAAGCCTGGCTTTGAGAGGGCATTAATTTCAATTCGCCGATTTAAACACTCCAGTTTGTCGCAATCCTTCATCGCAGTATGCCACCAAGTCAACACACACAATGGGCCTATTTTTCAATCTAATGGCGGAGCTTACTTGCCATTAGTGGGGGGAAAAAAAAAACTGCTTTTGCCTTTGAACAAGCCACTCAAAATGTAACCCTGCATTTCAAAATGAATTTGAATAATTAATTGCAAGCTAAAACAGACATGAACCTCAAGAAGCGGACCGGGGGAAGGAGGCTGGAAATATATTTTTTCTGCCCCGAGGCCAGAAGATCTCTCATCTTAGAAAGCTGGAAAATCTAGTCTTTGAGGATAGAGTGTGTAATCTCCAGTGAATCTAATGAAACAAAGTAAAAGATAACGCCACGTTTCATCACATCGCAGACAGAGTGCTTCCTCTGGCTTGCCCTTGAGGTGGCAGGAATCCATAATCTGAGGAAATCATTCTTTTTATGTAGTTGAGGTATCACAAGCCCCTGTTTGACCCGACTCTCAAGACAATTGATTTATGAGCAGACTTGAAGCCAAAAGTCTACACCTCTCCCCCAAATGATTTCTTTTTGTCAAAAAAATGGCTTTCTGAGGGGAAAAAAAAAAAAGAAAAACCAAACACTCTCACGGAGCAATTTAAATTGGAATATGACTTCTTCTTTTCCTATAAATGACTCCTCATTGAACAGACTGCAAAAACGATGATCCAATAAAGAGAAAACATTAAGCATTAATGTATATTTGGTGATGGATACGACATTTTGTGTCACAGCCTGTTATTGCAACACTGCATATTTACAGCCCTGCGCCCTCATATATGTCAAAATCAGACATTTAGAGAAGCCACTTCTCCTTTCTGACTCGTCCTTGGCCCATTCCTTTGCAGTGAGCTTGTCTTTATTATTTAATTAAGCCACTACGGCCGTTACATTAATAATTGAGTGTGAGAGGAGACCCAGGGCAGCCGCAGGCTCTGGCGCATTGGGCTTCCTGGTGAGGAGTGTATTAAAAATGTGTGTGTTTATGTCCCCAGGGCGTCTGTCCTGGCTGCATAAAATTGAATTGGTTATATCTAATATATCATCCCCTAAGGGTGGCTGGGGTGGAGGGGTGGGGGGGGGTGGGGGAAGGCAGGGGAGAGCTGAGATGGTCGCATCCTGCCAGCAGGGAATGAATCGGGTCTTAGAGATTCAGGGAGACGCATGAGGCCGTGACGTTAATGTCCCTCAGAATCAAATCGATGGCTGTCCGAATCCTCAGCGTGCATGGCCTTAAGCTAGGAGCACAAGACAAGCCCAAAAACCAGATTAAACCCACTCGTTACCGCAGTCTTTGTTCACTTCTGGTGTCTGGTGATGCATTCAGTGCATCAGTGCGAATGGGTGGAGGATTTCTTATGAAAACGGATTACAACCGGATACCAAATACAGGCAAGAGGAAAGGAAAAAAAAAAAAAAAAGGCTCTCGGCATTCATATAGATACTAAGAGGATGAATGTTGGTGACAATGTGAGTGTCTGAATGTAGAAGCAGGAAAAACATCACTCATGATCCCTCCTTTCACACACCGAGGGGCTGACTGCAAATACACTCTCCCCTCTCTGTCTTTTCCTCCACCTCTCCTCTTATCTGCTTCTCCCACCATCCCCCACACTCCCACCTCCACATCCACATCCACATCCACGCCAGCTTTATCCAACTCTGCACCTTTAAGGCCTCCAGACTCCAGAGGAATGAGCGTTTTAACACCACCATTAAGGTCAGGGCCTAAATTATTGATCTGCCACCTCTATCAGCATAACGGTCACGTAGCCAGTATCACAATCTAACCCTGCCGCCCTCGGCCAGCTCGCTGCAGCTCCCTCAATTAGGGAGAGATTCTCATTACAAAGAGAGACAGCGAGAGCGAGAGTGAAAGAGAGCAAGGTAGAGGCGAAGGAAAAAGAGAGAGAGAGAGTGAGTGAGAGAGAGAGGTCCATTTCAGACAGGGGAAAAAAAAAGAGGGGGGACAGCAGGCATTCTTTACACCCACCTTCCTCCCCTCCTCTCCCATCCTTCTCCTCCTCCCCCTTGAAGTCTCCCATCATCTCCCCAGACAAGACCCAAAGATGACAGGTCTTATCCTCACCAAAATGCGGCCGATAAGGCAGCTGTAGAAGAATAATAAAAGAATAATGCATGGAGGATGAAAGAGGAAGGCAGACAGGGAGCAAGGCAGAGAGAGAGAGAGAGAGAGAGAGAGAGAAAGAGGCAGGCCAGGGAGGGGGCAGCAACATAAATAAAGATGCAGCACAGTTGTGCTGGATCTCCTAATGAATTCGGAAGGTCCTGGATCAATAACATCAGCGCGCTGACGACACATCACAAATGCCAATGGAGCTCTCCGCTTCCAGCCCAGCCCGAAGAAAAACAGACATTTACCGCAGCTCTTCAGTCCAGAGAAAGAGCTGAAAAAACACCCAAACACATCAAAAAATCGTCTTTGCAGATTGAATAAAACGAGGAAGAGTGTGTTTGTGAGTATGACGCTGCTGTGAGGAGCATCAGGAAGCAGGAAGCTGTCTTGATGCTTGGTAATGGGGATGATTTCCACCTAGGAGATGCTGTGATAGTGGCCGTGCTATCAGTGCTATTAGTGATGCTGATGACAGATGGTTTCTTTGTCTCTATTCAGATTTATTTTCACAGCCGTCAGAGAAAAAAAAAAACCCACTGAGTCCATCATTACTCAGTACAAACATCCTGAAATGAAACAACCCCTGACATGACGGTCTGGCTGAAGATCTATGAGGGAGTAACTACTGAATATATTGAAAGGTTTAAGCAAAGACGTGGATCAAAGCAGACGATGACTTGGGTCTGTGCAAACGTGCCCTCTCTCCCCATTCACTCATACACAATCATGGCCTAATGGCATTCCATTAACATAATTGCCAACATAACTAGTGTTCCGTGTCTGAGAGCCATTTGCCAACTACACCGCAACAAAAAAAAAACAAAACAGAAAGATGAGAGGAGATGAAATCGAGCCAAACTGGGACCATCCCCAAAAAACATATTGTGGGTGTTCAAGCTAGATCCCCTTCCTCCCTTCCTCCCTCCCTCCCTCTCCTCCTCACCCACTTTTCAAAGCTACAGCGCTTTGTGAAGACCCCCTGGGAAGGTTCTGGCATCTCAAGGAATGTGATGCCAGAGTGTGTGTGTGTGTGTGTGAGAGAGAGAGAGAGGGAGAGTGTGTTTGAGGGCAAACGCACACGTTTGTATGCAGCACAGATAGCAGGTGGAAGAGCAGAGCCTTCCTTCACATGTTGGTAGCTGCCTCGGCGTTCAAAGATTGGGCCCCGGCGCATGCTTCACACCAAACACAACCTGCCAGGCGAAATGAAATTCCCATTATTTTTAATTAATCCCTAATTAAAATATATTACTCCACAGATTCCACAAATCTCTCTTAATATGCAAATGTGGCCAATTCAAGGATATTTACATATCATTAATTAAGGCAGGCACATTCTCTTAGTCTAATGAGCTGTGGCCTGGGTCTGCCAAGGAAAACTAAACGCTGGGCTCAGGAGTGAGTAAGCACAGCCACGGGGGGGAAGCCAGCTCTCTGTTGAGTCAGGACTGTGAACCGTTAACGCCGAGGTGAAGTAGACAACAACAACTCTGCGAGGCTCGCATGAAGAACCCACCATGAAACATTTTAAGATCGCTAGAAACTGCTATCGGCAATGGAGAGCGCGTCCTCACACCTTCTGGGCGGGACGGCGTGTTTCTCTGATTCCTGAGAGCCAGCGGCCAAACGAAGAGGACGTGACATCATGCTGAGGTGTTTCCCACGGAGCTTTGAAGGGGTTCTGGTATGCTATCACTGTCATTACCACTATTACTCGGCAGCGAAGGCAACAAGTTCATGCCCTCTTTTCTGGAGTCTGTCAAAATGACTTCTGTAGACGGGGTGAGCTGAGGGTAAGCATACATCCACTTTTTCCCCCCTTTTGTTTCCCCTGAAGCAGATTCAATTCTGGAGAAATAATCTTTCATCTACATTCTCTGACATTTCACATTTATCCTGTATCACTTTGTTTCAACATTTAATTTAAGGTACATAATTAGGAGGTTGAACCCGTCCATTTTTTGGCTGCAGTGTTTTATAAAAAATAAAATAGTTTCGATTGTGGATGATTTTATGCAATTTACCCAAATTTAATGATCTAAACTAGAGCTGAAAAAAAAAGTTTTGAAGTCTTGAAGTGACACTAGGGCACTGGCTGAGAAATTTCAAACTTCTATCTCATAATGCCCTAAAAATCACAGAAAGTCAAGACTGAAGTACTGTTCTGAACTACTGAAGTATTTAAATTTTATATTTCTTGATACTTCTACAGCGCTGCATTTCAAGATTCAGTATATTTGTTTACTATTTATTAAGACAACCATATTTACAAGTTACTTTGGTTCTCAACACTGAGGTCAGCATCCTTCCATCACATCACCAGAAACTCTGAAGGGACTTAAAATGATAACTAGGCCAGAAAAGCTGCACATATTTAAATGTAATATTTATTTTTATACTTTTCAAATCTATTTCATATTAGACTTTAACCTCTTTTGTTGCCAAAACATGTTCAGTTTAAGTAAAGTGAGATTTTTAAAGGGAAATCTCCTTTGAAAATCTTCTTAGTGGGAGTGAGTATGCAACATGTGTCAATGCGTCTAAAGGAGTCACATTTTAAAGGCGTCATGTTAAAGGTTACAAGCCAAGAGAGGCTGAGAACAGATGCAGATTAACCTTCACAGCAGCAAATTGAATAGATAAAATTAGCTCCAACTCAATCAGCTAAAACATTTAAATCCTGCTACCATATTGATCCATCAGTAATTATCTTCCAGTATATAAATACATAAATAAAACTTAATAAACTTACACAGAGTTTTTTACCCTCACTCCTTGAAATTCTTCTTGCTGATACCACTCCTTTTAAAAAAAAATTTGAATGCAAGGCTTTTACTTGTAATTAAGTACTTTTATATAATAGCAGTGGTGTTTTTACTTCAGTAAAGGATGCCCTTCTGCTCTGGATGTAACAGAGTAAAAGTACCTGATGGCAAATCCTCCCCTTTAACTGCATTTCCAGTGCGTGTCGAGCAACAATTTATGAACTGCACTAACAGCTTCTTAATCATTAAAGTGAGTACGTGGAGTGCATCCAACCATCTTTGCATAGTTGCTACATGGATACTATTCATGAATATCATGTTATATTAGGTGCTTTCAAGGAGACTGAAGAAATGAGGTGGGGTGAGATTGTACCTTGTCCATCTCCTTGTTCTCCCCCTTTCCAGCTGCTCTAATTTGACACCTTGAGCAGTGGAGGGGGGTAGGGTTAACTAGGTGGGGGAGTGCAGAGACACAGTGGAATTCATTAAGAATAGCAACCCCTCTCTCCCTTCAACCTCCCTCCAACGCTAATGGCATCAGAGGTTAGCAGAGAGCAGAGTAGCAGAAAGATGGAAGAAGGGAAGAAGGATAACAGAGGAAGAAACCAAGAGAGAAGGGGGGGGGGGGGACGCATGAAACCTGAAATATTTAAAAATTAAGTATTTTTCAATAGAAGCTAGTGAATGTTGTGATGCTTTGCAGCTCATAGGTGCTTTGACTGAGCAATCTCACAGAGGCCTTGTTTGCCTGGTTTGATCTGAGTGTATTTCTGCATCCTTTTAACATTCACATGAAATGAAAGGTTTCAAAAACTCCCATTTTGCCTCTGACAGTCCTAATGCACTATGATGACACACCAACAACCGACTGCAGACCTTCAAAAAACCCATTTAAGCCACACTTTGTAGGTTGGATGGAGTGCAATCAGACCTTTTTCAACATTGTGATTACAACGTACTGGCACAGTAATCTGTGGCTGAGGAATTGGCTGGCTAATGGCAGTTTCACATCAGCCATCTATAGGGACCTTGCAGACAGGTAAAGTGGTAGTTCCAAGATATTGAAATGGCCAGTGCCACCTGTGATGAAAGCCTTTAAAAAAGTATTAAGAACTTGTTTTTTTGTCTCTGGAAGCAGCAGCAGCAGCACCGTGTACAAGATGAGCAGCTTTATCTTAACAGTCACTTACGACATCAAACACCTTGCTTTCCCATCACAGCCACTCTGAAGCTGCTGCTTGAGTTTAAACTTAGAGGGAAAATGATTGAGGGGCGAGATAGATAAAAAAAATTCTAAGCTGAGCCGAAATCCTTGCTGAAACAGTGTCCTGAGACCTTTCAAATGCTCATTTCCATTCATCCACCAGTGACATTTTTCATGACGTACTCTCTGGCAAACTATCTGACTCATAAATCCAGTTCAAGCCTATTACTGAAGAACTTTTAAAGCTATCCTTCATTAATGTTAATGGGGTTTTTTAGTGGGGGCCAGTGGTGGTTAGGACTACATGGCTGCTTTCCCAAGCTTGTTTAACAGGCTCCAGACAGAGATGGATGCTTCTTGCAGTCCGATAGGCTCTCAGAGCCATCTATCACACCGGAGGACCCACCCACAGAGCTGGCGTTCCATAACAAAGGGCAGCCAGGAAAGCTCCTGATTGACAGCTTTATGTGTGTGGTGGCTAGTCAGACAGCCGCGAAAAGACATGGTATCTGTTCCTGGCCTCAGTGCTGGCCCCCTCTCTGAAAATGAGTTGTGAAGAACAGAACAAAATAATGAGTGAGCAGGGGAATCAATCAATATGCCGACACGAGAGATAAATGAGAGAATCAAACACACGCAAAAAAAGAAAACATCCCTAATGCTGCTGAGTAGGTACAAAACTAATCAGGCAAATGAAGCTGCCCGAGCAACGTAAACTGTGAATGGAGAGCAGTGTTAAGGCATAAACAGTTATTATCATAAAGATTATTACCCTCACACCTCCAGACTCACTAATTAGCGCAATAAACAGCCATATTCTAAAATGTATGGCTGGAGCGTGCAATAAAACCGGCTGCAACATGTAAATACAGATACTGCACACGCAAAGACACAAATAAAGGGCTAAACACACTGTTCTGCAGTCACTTAATTCCTGCTCAAAAACATTACAATCTGCACAAACACGTACGAGCGTAAAGTGCTTTTGCTGCTGCCACAGCTGTAATCATCTTACGAGAGGCCACAGCTCCTCTCAGGGCTGTAAATATTCCTGAAATGCAGACAAAAAGGCAGAGAGGGGGGAAGGATGTTTCAGAAGAGACACACTAAATTTGGACAGTAAGTAGTATCACCCCGTCGGCGCGGTACACCGCACATTCGCAACGCCCCATTTAACCGCACACGGCGCTTCCCTCTACTGCCTTCATTTGCATACTTCAGCGGGGCCCTGACGGATGAAGACGGATGGGGCAAAATCAGCCTCACTGAAACAACTGTTTTATCAAGGTTAAACTATCCAAGAAGCTCTTAACCCCCGCGCCTTTATCACACTACAGCTCTCCCAATATCAATCTATCAATATGATCGTATCAGCGGGGAAGGGGCTGAAGACGCTCTTCATAAACTCAAGTAATAGGAACATAAAGGAATTTTATGTGTTTAGGGGAGGAGACTGCTAAACATGGTGCTGAAGGACATGTCCAATAAAACAGGCTACAAGGTGGTGCCAGCAAGCCAAATAAAATATAATAGAAGAAGAAGCTCGCCCGGAGGCGCAGAAGGCATGTGAAGAGTCACGGGGTCGTGGCTTCATATCTCATGAACGACTGGTGGAAGCATGAATAAGAAAGCCTCATATCAAAAGGCTCAAAGTGAACTTGAACACACACACACACACACACACACACACACACACACACACACACACACACACACACACACACACACACACACACACACTGCTCCTCCAGTGAGGGTGCCTTTGATCTAAAAGCAAGAAACTATACTGGGCATCTGCCATTTTTACAGTATCACAATGTCTGTAGCTGTCAACACTAATAAATACAAGACGAGAAACTCAGTAAAACTGTAACAGGATATCATATCACTTAATGTCAATTAAGAGCAAATGTATTTTTCAAAGAAAGTTATTTCATTACAAACATCTTAAATAATAAAAGTATGTTCACTTACTGCTCCATATTTTATTTCCCCTTCATTTATCTGATGAGAATTCTTTGTAAAATGCGTTAATATCTCCGCCTAAAATCATGTGTTGTTCATTATAAAATTAGAGTTTGTGCAGCTTTGCTACGAGTAAATTCCAGCACTTTCAAGGCAGCTAAATATCTTCAGACTCTCAGAGCCTTTTTGTCACATATAATTAATTACTATAGGTGCAATTGTGGAAAAAAAAACAGTTCACAAAATTCCTTTCTTTCCTGTAGCACTCAGTGTATATATTTTACACTGTGTTTATTTTACAAGCTGTTTCTATTATTTCAAATGTATGTTTTGATTGAGATTTGCTTATTCTCACTAAGTAGAAAAAATCTGACAACTGGATGGTTTCATTTCAAATCTCAAAGAAGTTTTGGTCTATCTGAGTAACTGATGAGACACTAGATGATTCTTAAATTTTTTCAAGCATTATTATAATTTAAACATATGCCTAACCTTTACCACATAAGTCTTTAAACTTTGTAAATGAGAATTCTTGTAATTTGTTGTCACCCAACAAACCTTCCTGAGGTGAGTACATTAAAAATATAGCAGTTTTGAGGTAAAGCCATTGTTGCATTTGTACCTCAAAGTGCGGACAAACACACACTGCATGCTCATGTTTGTATGTGTGCTCGCTGTTCAGTTACAAACATCAAAATGTTGAGATAATACAGAGGAAGCTCCTGTTGTGAGTTTCAACATAAACTTGTGCTATTTCCATGATCAACCTCTCAGTTGTTGTTTGTTAGTGAGTTATTGCCTACAAACACTCACACAAACACACACACATTTATTTATATACACTAAGCGATAGGAGAGATTTTTATAAACAACAGTGGATCCATAAAACAGAAAGGAACCAGATATAAAAGCGACAGCAATAAATAAAAAGAAAAGGGATTTCCTGCATTTTCTTCAATCTTAAAGTATGGCGTTGTTGTTCATTTGTTCATATTTATTACAAAAATACCTAAAGCCTCTGAAAAATAAAAGAAATAACAATCTGTTTACCACATGAAGCAACATGAATGGCCTCAAAAAAGCTCAAAACTTACAGCCTTTTTTGCAAGGCTTCAGCAGTGATGCTTTTCAGGTGTTAATATCACACTCTTTGAGTTTTGTGCAGTGTTAGCAATTGTATAGGAAATTAACATCAGGGTATTAATACAGAAATTACAATACTGGGTTGCACTTTGTCACATTTTTTGCTCAAACTGACACTGAACAGAGACTTTTCATGATGTGATACTACTTGTTTAATGGCAAACTCTTTCACAGAATGACAAACTGTTGATCACACACATTTGTGCACAACGACCCAAATTTGTGCACAAATCACATGAGCAAACTACCTCCTAACTTTTGATCTTTGAAGGGTAAAAACTCTGTTAGAAGTGGCTTGGTAATAAATGAACAGAAGTATATAAATCGCTGATTATGCTCAAGTAGAAAAAAGAAAATGACAGCAATTAACATAATTTCAGTTGGAGTTAACTGTCCAGAACTAACACAGCCAAAGGCAAGCTGGCAGACAGACGGCAGAGAGGAAACCCACAGCTTTCACTCTTTGGGTTGGGATACGGACATCTACTGTACAGGAAAGCAGCAAGGAGGCATCACTGTGTTATCAATCCTCATTGCTGTTTCTGTGAGAAGCAGTTGACATGTTTCACCTTGTTAGACGCCAGAACTGAGACTATAAATGAATACGTTTTGGTTAGTTCTCACACTGAAAAATATAATAGTCTGGTAATGAGGTATTTATTACATACATAAAGTGGATTTTCCATTATAACAAGATGTCTGATAAAAATTTAAACCAGCTGTTGGTTGGCAAAATCTGCAGTTTATGATCCAATTTCAATGTAATGAGAATTTTCATGATGCAAGTTAAAACAACGTAAACTGATTCACAGACTTGTTTGCGAAACAAGTAATTTTATCTCACTTTAATGGCAGTTTTGACTTGCGAATTGCTTTTTTCTGGGTACATCACTGCATTACTGCAGACAAAGCAAACAAGATCCACACAACAGTGAGCTTTGTGGTTATTTTTCCTGCTTCATACATGCTGAGTGTTCCCTTTTTTGCCTAAAAAGAGCCAACACCACTTCAGAGGCATATTTAAGGGCCCTTATCTGCCTCTCTGAGATGGTCTTTCCACTGTCAGGCAGCCAGGCCAAGTGCTGACCTCTGCTAACGCTCATGCTCTCGCCCCACTGTGCTAAATGCTACCTGTGGTGTCACATCTGCCCCGGGAAGTGATCCAAAACTGCAGCACCCCGTGTCTCTATAGAGATTCCCCATGGAATTAGCTGCAACAATCCCATGAGACTGTCAGCCTGCCTGCCTGCCTGCCTGCCTGTTCCTGCCCCTCCGACACACACTCAGAAACAGTAGATACCACACACCACACTGAAGACTGCCAGCATGAGACTGTTTGATTTCGCAGCCACAAAAAACAACTCTTTTTGTGGCTAAATTTATCATCGCTCCCCGCCACAGTATTTGTGTCTTTCTCTACAGTTCAATATCTCTCCTCTCTGTTTTTCTCTCTGAGTGTGTATGTGTGTGTGTGTGTGTGTGTGTGTGCATTGTTCTTTGTCTGCTCCTTTCTTTCCAGTGAAGGTGCCGAGGTTACCAAGGCTCATCTGTGGCCCCTTTGTCTCTCACAGCAACAGCAAGGTTTATTAACATAAATTAGAATAGCTCACCGAGAGAGTACCTTGTCGCTATGCGTTACCCACGGCAACCTCTTCTCCACTCTCAATCCACCTGAGCGTGTGTGTATGTGTGTTCGCTTGTGTGTGTGTGTGTGTGTGTGTGTGTGTGTGTGTGTGTGTGAAATAAAGAAAGAGAGAGAGGGAGAGAGAGAGAGCACACTCCCCTGCATCTAAATGTGAAACTACTCTGAAACGAGGGAGACACATCCACACCCATCTCTCCCCTGTCCTGATTAAAATAAATGGTGCTATCTGCACTGCATGACTCACTACACCATGGCATTACTATCAGTAATTGAAACATCCAATCACTACTGAGCCATCAGCCTCACTGCTCTTCCCCATCTGACTTTGTGGCACCTGATTGAACGCCCCACTGTATGGGAAGTAATACAAGATATGCCTTTGAGTTCATATGAGGAAATGCTGAGGAGAGGAGCAAAAAATACTGCGTCAGGGGGCAATTCATGTTTTTCTGTATATGTCTAATGTGTCTGTCTGTTCAGGATTCATTTAAACGCACAGTGTTTAATTTTTGATGCTTATGGTTTCTCATTTAAAACAATAACAAAAGATGTAGCTCAATGACATTATAGAGAAGCATGGGATCATGGGAGTTGTTGTCTTCACTGTTTAACAACCATCACTGCTGATGAAAGTGGCCAATGAAGTTCCATCACACGTGTGTAATACAAACAATAGTAAATGACAGAGGCCGGCTAGCTAATGCTAGTTTGCCTACTTCTGTCTAGTCTACTTCTTATGTAGCATCTGGTATTTTCCATGTTTTCCCAAAAATTAAAGCAAATAGAGAGGTTAAAGAGGATACGAGGCCATTAGCAGGAGACTAAATAAAGGACATCATTACCTTAAAAAAAAAAAACGGACAAATGTCTGTTGGTTTTGAACACAAAAGGAAATATTTGGGTTAATGTGAGGACATACAACCCACGAAAAAAAGGCATGCATTTTTTTGGACCTTTTAATGCTGAAATGTTGCACTACATGTGTGTGTTTTGTGTGTGTGTGTGTCCCACTCAACATCCTGAGCAGATATCCTGGGAGAGAGTCGAGTAGCCTCATTGATTGGTGTTGATTCCATCTGGGCAGCGAGCAGCGACTGACAGTGGATCTAAGCCGCTGCGAAAGGCAACCATTAATCTTGGTCCTGTTTAAGCAGCATGTATTAATTTATGTCATTTTTACTAAGTCAGCCGGGGAAGAGTGCTTGCCATTTTATGTTTGACTGTTCATCGAAGTCAGGGGGGTTCCTTTGTACAACCCCAGCATGCTGCCAACACGCCACTTACATCGCAGAGGCAGGGTGCCAGAGAAATGAGATCCCACACCTCGAATTAAAGGTTATCAACTGCCAGGGCAACCACCTCCATCAAAGTGCCCGAGAAAATTTAGATGTGTGAGTTACGTTTTTGATATAAGAAAGGATAAGGCTTTTCAGTCAAACAGAGGAGGGGGAAAAAAGGTGACGTGTAACCAAACAGATTTAACGCTGTGAAAAATGAAATACTAAACAGCGCGATTCAGAGGTAGTTGGAGCACACAGTTGGAGCCCCATGAACACATCAGTAATACAATCTGCAGGTGTTTCAATGCCAACAATATGAGGATATACGCGTCCAGCGGTCCTACTGCGTGAGGCAATTCCACGAGACTGAGGAAAATCCAATCAAATCCAAACGGTACCAATAAGAAAAACAATGGCAGAGGCAATTGCAACTGCAATAATGTCACCAGAGCTGTTTTGTAGACACTAAAAGCTGCTCCAGAGACAAACATCTGATAAAAAAGAAACTCCACTCCGCCAAAGAGCAAATTTCCTCTCTAAAGCAATTTTATATTCGATAAGTGGGAAGGCATTCTTAGCGTAATGGATCTGAATATGATCTCTGTCAGAAAACTAAGAACACAGCCTTGTATAAAAGCCCGATTTGCAGAATGGCCAATGCTGCTGCTGCATCAGATAACCAGATTGAAGAGTGCAGGAAACAAGCTATAGATAGAGATGCAAAGCATTCATATTCCGTCCTCATGAATAGCTGAGCTGATAGATCTCTGTTACTCTGTCCTCCTTTTCCGTTTCCATGAAGGTGAAATGTGAAAAAATGTGTGCGGAGGGAAAAATATACATCACTGAACCCTTGAACAGATGTGGACACACACTCGCTCAAATGCACGAAAACACACTGACGTCAACTAAAATGCAAACTTTGATTTTTCCAGTTGTTTAAAAAAGCTGAAAGAGACAGGAAAAACAGCTGTAACACCTGCCAATAAGACAAGCAAAAACAAACACAAGACACACCTAGCGACCTACCTATGCCCTCACAGAAACACACGGAAACACACACACACACACACACACTCCCTACTGCCATACGTCGACACAGAATATGACCATTCTACCGCCAGATCTGTTATCACGGCTAATTACTACTCCCACCTCAGATATACAGGGCTGTAATTAGCCTCTTAAAACATGATTAACATGTCTCAATTAAGCCAGTCAACATTTGCATAATATATTAGCTGTCCTAATTGCCAGTGAGTTTATATCAGAGGACAGGGAACAGCAAAAAAACACGCTGTTGCTTTTGAAGAGCACAGATAATGTGGAGGATATGAATATGAAGACAGAGGAAATGTCAGTTGGGTAAATTGGAAATCAACCTATTTATGTTTGATATAACTCAATTTCAAAGCACAGATAAACTTACAATCACCACATCTCTGCTCAGACTGCTTTTAAAAATATATTGCATATTTGTTATTATTCACTTAGAGGAGCATTTCTGGTAAGTGGAGGAAGAGTTTCCTATAAACTCGCAAATCAAAAGCCGGGGAACATTTTCTCAGGGAAAACTTTGCACTCGGTTTTGAAGTTATTTATTTGAAGTCATTTATGGGAGAACAGACACAGTCCTGTTCTGCCTTATTTCCGTGGAAACTAAAACATGGGGGGATAAACTGCTGCTTCGGCACTTCCAAGCCGGGGACAGATATACAGTCTCCCAGCTAGCGCGGGGAAGCCAAGGACATAGCCATTAGTTTCAGGACAGCGCCACATTGGAGACTAATGCCTCCATCTGTCACTGGAGATGAGAAGAGAGTAACAAAGAGAGGCAACACTAACCCCTGAACTCATCATGGACAGCCATGTCAATTAAATGCTGAAAAACAGCAGCACTGGGAGCCATAGTGACCAGTCTATGCACCGCTTCATGAACGCTTAAGTCGCACCTCCATCAACGTTAAATGTTGATGTTACATAAAATATTATTAATTGTAATTTGACCTTTTATCACCAGGTACCTTTGATAAAAAATTAAGGCTGATGAATTAGTTTAGTTTAGATTTACTTACTTTAGTTTACTGTCAAAAAAATTAATCTGCAACTATTTTGATCATGGATTTTTTTAAGCAAGCAGCCAAGTGTTTGTTGTTTTCAAGCCTCTCTCACCAGCAGATTTACAGCTTTTCTCTGTTTTGTATTACTGGAAATTTGATAAGTTGGTATTCCAGACTGTTTCTCGGACATAACAAGATATTTAAACCCACCATGTTTGCCATTTTTTTTAGGATTATAGGCTAAACAATCACTCAGTTACAAAAGGAGGTAATCAGTAGACTATTTGATGAAGAAAATATTTCTGAATTGCAGGAAAGTTATTTAAAGAAACTCTGCTACAGATAAAAAAAAATACTTTAAGGTGGCCACAACAAGACTGTGAATATTTAAAAATGTGTGTACATGTCTAATTAGCGGTGCAAGCTTGGGGGTGGAGCCGCAGTCAACAGGACCGACTGATTCAGCAGGTCTCCAGCTTTGATAAGTTCAAGCGGTGTAATGCATTATCCGTCTGATCACATTAGTCATGCAGGAGCTCTCCATCTGACCCCAGCTCGCAAGGGGGTAATGCGAGGCTGCTGACACAGAGTGGCCTGACGAAACAGTCCCAGGCCCACAGATACACAGAGAGACACAGAGCGGGAGAGAGAGGGGGAGAGAGGGCGAGAGTAGGCCTGAAATCTGACACCCAGAAACATCGACTTGGTGTCTGGCTTCTCTTATTTAGTCAACCTGTACGTGCCAGCTTCCATGGCCGTAATGGTTCCACACAAACAAAGACGCTGTCCAAACTCTCTTCACAGGATGTGAAGCAAACACTGGAAAACTAATTCTGAGTGCTCTCAGTAACTGTAGAAACAATGATGATAGTTTCACAGAAAAAAAAAAAAAAAAAAAAGGCAGAGAGGGGCCGGTAGTCAGGGCAAATATTTTTGTGAAACACAACACTGGCGGCCGAGAGAACGTCTGTATGAAGTAACACAAGCCCCCACCGTTGGTTTTCCATAACCCAGCATTGCGAACCTGAGCTTGTTTAAGCTTGCTAAATACTCTCCCGCCGTGACACAAGCCCGACCCCGGCACAAATATACAGTGAGAGGGGTGGGGTGGGGTCATCAGTTAAGGCCTGCTCTGTCCGCTATTGGCATGCACTCTAGCCTTGTTTGTCAGCTGCTTGCCAATGGACACCTCACTGCTGCAATGTCCCATATTGCTGCTGTCAACACTCACACAGCACCGATACGCCATGAGGAGGTGGTACATGCAACACACATGTGAATATCTACATGCAACACATGATATATGATCTAAAAAAATGTTTCCTCCCTTCAGCAAAAGGTCGAGGAGTAGGTTTGCTTCAAGTCTGAACTGCTGTACTCATCTGCTCGCACTGCTTCCAAAAGACACTCTGACTGCAACAATGTAAAAAAGCAAGGAGAAGCTGACTCTTTATAAAGAATATAAAAAAGACCTGACAAATTACAGGCTGTACTCCGCTCGCATACACTGCACTCAGCACATTTGGCTGTAAATGCCATGGTGAAGGTTTGAGTCATTTTCTCTGTCACTGCAGTGAAAGGATTTTCAGTTTCGTCTGCACAAACCTCCTATGGGCGAAGATGAGCCGCAGCTCAGCTCTTCAAATGTAGACAGGGAGGACACAGTGAGGCAGCCATTAAGTCTTGATTCTCTCACAAATTGTTTCGGGTTATTCTCAACTTTTAAATGCCGTTCTCTCTTCATGAAAGGAATGTAGTTATTAAGAGCTTTCCAAATTGTTGTTTAGAGCATGTTTTTCAACCATATTTTGGGTAAAAAATAACCCAATCAATATTTTTTTTTTTAAAAAAAGGAGGGAAATATAAACTGTGCTAAATTATGTTCATTTCCAAACTTGGTCCTGAACCGAGGGAGAGAGAATTTGCAGGCCGAGGGGGAGCCTCTCTCGTCAGAAGCTCTGTGAAATCCTGTTGCCAAGAACGGTGGGAAGAGAGGAGAGGCAGGGGGAAAAGCCAGGAAAAGGTCCAAGTCACTTTGTTCTTCTTTTTGGAAACGAACTCTGGTTGAACCCAGGGAGACGCCAGACAGTTTACAAAGAGCCAGGCATTACTCTCTCACTTTTCCAAGCCTTGCAATTTAGAAACAGGGCCCCAAACCTCTGAAGCTTCGTCCTCACAGACTGCACTCCTCAGCCTTAGTAAATATGGAGAAAAAAAAAAAAATCCCACAGTGTCTGCTGCGTCCTTCTACTTTCGTTTTTGGAAAGACCACTGCCAAAAAACTCTGACTCATTTGAGTGAAATGTCGGTGAAAAACAGTTCAAGTAAAATTAAGGAAAATGACATTGCCTCCATGCCAGCCCTCTGTTTATTTTCACCTGTCATGGCTGTGAATGCAACAACGCCAGACAAAGTGACAAGGCTCTCTCAATAATCTCAGGCAGCCTCAAAGTTGTGTTCACAGATAAGGTGATATTGGACATTTTGTTTTATTTCCTCCCTCCAAACAGCCGCCTCTTAAGCAGCGCTCTGCCGCCTCCTTCACACAACACTCACAGGCTTTCATCATGTGTGCCGCTCTTCTTTGAATCTGCTGTTAAGTGACTAATAATTCACACATTCCTTTTCATGACTTTGACCCTCATCGCAAACATAAACAGAAAATCCTCTCCGACCTGCCTCTGCATTCGAAACAGCTCGTTTCGGCCAAGGAAAACAGACAGAGAGGGGTGAGAAAGCCCAGCCCCAGAAAGGCCCAAATGTCTGCATGAAAACACTCCAGTCCAGTGACAGCACCTCATCTGGGGCCAGTGTCTTTCACATGCACCGTGTGTGACATTTGTCAGGGAAAACTTGTCATAAATCATTCAAAAAAAATTTAAAAACTATAGCGGTTTAAGAAAGCAATGTGATGACTATCAGTCCTTCACATAATACATGTGTTCTTTAAAAAAAAAAAAACACTTTAAATATAAAAGCAAGATTTAAAAAAATATATAAATAAAAGTTATGCTACGACACTAGGAATTTGATTTTAAACTATAAAAGGGACAGTATTCTCTTCAGTATCAGTAGTGGGTGAGCATAGACCAAAAATCCAGCAAACAAAAGGAAGAATAAAACAGAACGTACCTGTTTTCTCCTTTATTTCACACAAGACGTTGAAGAGAGCAGGTTTCATTCTGTGGCAGTTCAGTGCATGTTTCCTAAAGAGAGGACAGGACACCACTTTCCACATCAATATTCAAACAAGTGGCAACTGTAACAAAGCCAAAGAGGTTCAAATCACAAAATACCGGTTTCTCCCCCCAGATTTCCGAGCTGCTTTTACTACAAGAATTTATAATAAATATATATAACACGCAAGAGCTAAAAAAGAAAAATGTTAATAATATTTACACTGGTTTTATACACTTTAAATTTAATAATATTTGTCACATAAATACAAAAGGAGACACTTAAAGCCTTTATAAAACCCAGATTTTCCTCATGTGCGAAAAATAAGGCCAGTTACACTCCAGCTGTACTATGCCTGAATTATATTTTGCTCTATATTATGCGTGATTAGCACAAGATTACAATAAGCTGCTTTTGAACAAGGGAAACTGTAGTTGCAAATGCTTTACAGTTATTAAATCTCTGCACGGATCTTCCTTATCTATGACGATCATTATATCATAATTAATAGTTTTGATTAAAATTAAATCTCTTGAAAGTTGCTTCAAATAATCAAATATGAAGTTTTTTACGGTCTTTTGTCGCTTTCGCGCAGTCACGGCACTTCGGTGGGCGTAATTGCTTTCATTTAGAGGCAGTCTTCACACAAACCACAATGTTATCATCTCCCCCTCCATCACCAATAACACTCTAATATTTCCGCTCTCCGATTAATATTAGGAGTGTGTTTTATTTGTGTAGCCTCACCTCGCCTGCGCCTCGTCTAAGCTTTGGTCTGTGATGGTCATTATTTGCTGTAATATGTCTCCGATGTCCTGCTTTCTTCCCTCTCCGTCCGTCCCCGCCGTGCCATCCTGCATATGCTGCGCCAGGCCGGGGTGTCCGGCCATGCCTACCCCGTGGGAGTGCATCAACCGAGGCTGCTCGTCCATCCTTGACCACGGTCCCTGCTGCCTCGCCTCCAACTTTTAAATTTTATTATCAAGAGAAGGAGGAGGAGGAGGGGAGGATAAAGAAGGGGAAAAATATCCTCGGAAATTCCTCTGGATTCCTCTGCGTCTCTCTCACCCCCGACACTCCTCCTTTTTCCTTTGTAAGATTTTCTGGATTTGGGAGGAGTGATACTGACAAACCCTCTCTCTCTCTCTCTCTCTCTCTCTCTCTCTCTCTCTCTCTCTCTCTCTCTCTCTCGGTGTCTCTCCCAGCTGGTTTAGGTGAAATCTGATCTGAATCGCTGCTTTTTTTGATTTGGCCACTCCTGCACCGCTACTGTAGGGAAGAAGAAGAAAAAAAACAGGATTGAACATTAAAAGGCTCCTAATCTGATTAAAAGTGGAGCGCGTTGAGCTCCTCTAATGAAACCTCCGATATTCTCGAGAGCTCGGTGCGCTAAAACGCGCTAAAGACTCAACTTGCCTGTGAAGGTTTTGGATACAAAGTAACCACCAACTGTTATTGTTTCGCTTATGTCTGGTAACTGACTCATAATCAGAGTATGGATGGAAAGCCTCCGCCCCTCGAGCCACGATTGGAGAAGAAGGAGCGCGCAAGTCCCACCTCGGTCCTCTCCGAAAACGTCAATCATCCTCCTCAGGAAGGTGGGACACTGTAATAAACATAAAGAGATGTGACCGGGCCGGGTGGCCATACAGTGATGGATAGAGAGTGAATATGTAGCCTAATAAATAATTGTGAGTGGCAGTGAAGCTCTGACCCAACAGGACAGCATGGTGGTGCTTGGAAAAGACACTCTGTCAGCCAGACTATATATTTTACCGCTGAATATTTACATCCATGTAATCAGTCAAAGGAATAATAAATCAAGATGAATTTATTAGAGCGTGCAGCAGTTTGTAGGCAGCACTTTTACAGGCCTTATGTTGTATTACAGGACCACAACAGTTGTTATAACAAATTTACTGATTCCCCAGTCAGTGTGCCCGACACTGCCTGCATCTAACATGTAGTTTTTTAATTGGCATTACAGTCAGATCAATTAGTCAATTAACAGGAAATACATCAACACTCTTCTTGACAATGATTAAAGGGGAACTTCACCAATTTTACACATCAATGTCTGTTAACTGATCTCATGAAGTGTCACTATATGTGTGAAAATAGTTTGATAAACCTTTTGTGGCTCTGATGGAGTCTGTGTGAAAACTGGTGAACTACCTCAAGTGATGTCACTTGAGTCAGCATTGTTCAGGGCCATTTATAGTAAACAACACTGACAACGCATCTGCGCTTCGTACCACTGAACAAAATTTTTAGTGGTTTTTCTTTACTACTTTCTTTCATTTTAGATACCATATGATATTAGTCAACTACTTGAGAAAATAATGATTAATTAAAACTGAAAGTTCCTACAGTAGCTGCAAAACCACACTTGTAGTGAATGAACTATGAGGAACTTGTGAAGAAGTCTCAGTTCAAAACTGAAGCCTCTCTGTGACTCACATTAGCAAGCAAGATAAAATGGCTATTTCTATCTAGTTATTCTTGCCTTGACTAATGCCTGCCAAAACGTCGGATGCCTAAAATTAAAACACTTTTTATGGTGAAATTCTGAGGATGAATTGATGAGGAGAGAAGCTGCTGCATTGTTTGGTGGCACAGCAGATGATGCTTCCTATTTCTCAAATTTTAGCTGAACAAATGTTTTATGTAGCCTTACTATAGAGCTATATCTTTTTGTTGGTTTATTATCATAAAGACATAAGATTATGAGAATATGTTGATATCTTTGGATTTAGCTCCACAAAATTACTGTTACAAAGAAAGCAAGTCTATTAGCTGTAAGATTACATGTAACCTTGGTATACGACTTGCAATGCCACTTAAACAAACCTAACATGGTTTCACTACCAACATATTGCAGTTAGTTGGTAATGTTACAGAGTCAAAAACAGATTCAGTAAATTAACTCACCTCTAGACATCTTATAAAACAACTGCATTTAAAAAGCAAAAACTTTCACTCGCTTCTAAAACAAATGCACATGCTAGCCAGATCAAGGAAGCCATGGTGCTCTTACCGCTTTCGTCCACAGGGGCCACCATAATCAACAAATATTCAAAGCAGCTGCTTTAAATATTTTACCACCCTCTGCATCAGACACATAGTATTTGTTATTGAAGGCAAATCATCTTCCAATAACACCTACAAAATTTGAATCAAAGCATGCACATGCTGCAGTCCTGTGCCTCACAGTCTTGGCTGTGCTACACCTAAATGCTTCCTTCCCCTCTTTTACTGGCCGGACAGAAATCGATCAGTCAGTTTTCTCATTACATGCTGAATAGGGAGGTAGGGCAGTAATTGTCACAAGGGGCAGGGTGAGGTTGAGGGTAGTGGTGGTGATAATGTCTGACACTCAAGAGCTGCAAGACTGCACAGCACAGCTCTGCAATGAAAGTCTGCAGTCCGACAGCCATTCTGCTTGATTTTATCCCCTATTTAACAGGGTCATAATGACTGAGGATTATCTTTGTACTGCAGACCTTACAAAGGCAATGGTGGTTCAGTTGTAAACATACAAACACTAAAGTGTGAAAAAATGTTCATGCAACATGACAAATATCAAGTTTTTCTTATATTTTTGACTATTAGTCTACAAAACAGTAAATATCAAAGCACAGTCATTCACATCTCAGTTTGGCCCTTCAAATCCCCATCCATACCTCCTACACATCAGTCTTCCCAAGTCTGATTTCAAATCAAAGGCTGCATTGATTAGTGTGAAATATGATCTAAAGAGCTCATTCTTTTTGCTCTAAATTCAAATTAATTCCACTTTAAGCCAATACACAGGAATGACCTTATTGCTTGTGGATGCTTTTGGAAAAGTAAACTCTGATTAGAATAAATAAGACCTTGTTAGTGGCTCTGATAGCTGCACTTCACAAAAAGCCGCATTTGCAGCCTTAATGAAAGAGAAAAAAATCATCTGACACCGCATATTTCCCCTCCATTAAAACCAAATCTGTTGTTGCAGCATTAATAATGCTGCAAAAAGCAGTAAGTGGGATTTGATCATAATTGCAAATGAATTCTGCTGTAAAAATATTCATATAAATAGTAGATGTTTTTCCTCCAGAAGTTGCAGAGTTGTTTTTCAGAGACTAAAAATGTTAATGCCAAGCATGTCGGTATTCCCAAAAGAAATGTGAACTAGTTGAATTTGTTGGGTTGTGTTGTGTTTACCATCATCCAGTGAGGATGCTCTGATAAATATGGAACAAGACAGAATGTACCGTAGAGTATAATATTACATTTGTGATTAGAAAATGTCAAGAATTGTTTTAAGTTTGAGGCATCTCAAACTTAAATAATGTCAAATCTCATTTAATGTGTTTGAATGAACACAGACTGTACACATACACATATTTGATAATACCTTTTAGCTAATTAACCTTTTATAGCTTTATATAAGTATGTGATAAATTGCTTAAAATGCATTGCAATCTATTTGTAACCAAAAGTAATGACATTTTAAGTTTAGATTATTTTGTTGCATTTCTTTTTATGTGTTAAATATTCCATTTATCAACTGTTAATGCTTGATAAGACCGTATGACATAGCTGTTTAATGCATTTTTTTCAGGCAGCTGTTGAACTGTAGATAAATGTAAACGCAAACAAATCCTGGTATGCTATTACAGCTTATGCTATCAAGGATTTATTAATAGATTGTAAACATTTGATAAGAAGGTAGTTGTTGAGAAATGCATTTACGAACACTTGAAATGTCCTACAACAACATCATAGTGTGTTTCAAACCATTTTGAATTAATAAACAGCTTATAAATGCAAGATTTACAATGAAGAGTGACCAGACATCTTATACTCAACCCATGTAAACCAAACCTCAGTGTTTCGAGCTTCATAATAAACTCATGCTGACTCCACAGCACATGTTCTCCTATCTGGACCAGGGTCAAACAACTCGTCCCAGAAGGAGCTGCAGGTCAGAGCAGGGTAAGTTATGTATGAGCTAGAAACACACTGAGGGAGAAAGCAGCAACTGCATGGCACATCTCTCCAGGAAGTAACCTTGATGAAAAATTCAGTTGTTTGCAGCTCCTGGCATCCCTCAGGCATGAATAAAGTGAGGCCCAGACAGAGAGAAAAGACCTGGGCTCAGCTTGAAACTACTCACGGACCCACTGCTGCGGAGCACACACATCGGCTAGCATTAGGAGATGGGCACGAATTAAACTTTAATCGCACCTCAAATAGATTAAACGACAGAAGCCGAGTCAGCATTTCCAAGCCCTTTCTCTGCCTCTGTTGACCATCCTCCTTTGAACTCCTGCTAAATTAAATACCCACAGGTTCCTGTTTGTTTGCACCTCAGATCAGCTTTTAAGCAAAAGAGGTTCTTGAAATAAACCTGAGGTAGAAAGTAAAACCTGCACAGCTGCCGAGTCATTAATGTAAAACTGGGCAGGAATTAAAATACCATACAGTTGCTTCAGATTTAGTATTGCACATCAGTAAACTTGCGAGAGACATATCCATTGATAAACCCGGTATCACAGAGGTGTGGCTATCCTTTTAGTCCTAGATGCTTTATTCTTTTATATCTTAGTGTGGTCAGATCCTTTAACATGCTGTTCTGTAGTTACATGTCACAGTAAGAACAGAGCAGGTGAAAAAACTGATTGCTGAGTTTTATTTAGCTGCTTCAACTCCAGGGTCCTGGTATTGTGCATGTGTTCAAATATTCAGATATAGGGGTACATACATCCAGTCTCACAAGCTTTCACTGACGTCCGGATTCTTAGACCTTCTCTGATTTGACCTGGTCTTATGTAAACACATTTAGGTCCCTCTTCGCTCATGAATGGCATAAAATAATGTGATAGAAAGATCTTTTTGACATTTTATTGAACTGAATAGATCAAACTCTGATAACAGAAAGAATCAGTTCAGGATGATTTTGATGCTCTGATTACTCATGTTTTCACAGCCGAACCGAGCTTATACCAAGTAAACATCTCAGTAACTATGGCAAGTCAAAATGTCTGCTGGGAAAATAGTCTGTTTCCATAATTAAACTCAAAAGCAACTTTCATGGGATGTTCCAAGCCATGTCTCAAACCTCTAGTTGCTATACAGGCTTTGAATTTAGTTGCTTTCAAGCTGTAGACATTAAACGAGTTTTCAAAGGCAGAGTAGTACTTAAAATGATATATAACTGTAATCTTTACATGTAAAATTGCATGTAGTGCCCCATTAAAGTAGGCCTGGCAATCAGCATAATAATATTTTTTTTTCAGTAACTTGAGGGTGTAGCTTAATTTTTTATCATTTTTTTAAACTTTTTAAAATATTATTCTCTTACAAACAGGTGAACTTCTGTTGCCCTTGTTTTTGTGCCTTTAGTTGAGGAAATGAATGCGGTTAAGATGGAGATTTTATGCAGCGTTTCCTTGTTAGTTTGAGTAAACAGACTCTCGCCTCTAACCGGGCAGGATTTGCCTGCATCTTGCAGCTAATGATCATTTTTAGCGTGGAGGAGCTGGATGTGTCTTTCGCAGCTGAGGCTGGGTCAGGGTGAGGGATGACTGATATGAAGGGGTTGACCTGTCACATAGCATTTGACTTACTATCCTTGGAACAGGATAAAAGGGAAGCCAAATGTCAAGTGATACAAATGACACATCCTTACGTACACATAAACACACGCACACACACACACAGAGGGCTGAGGAGATGAATGTTTCATAATAAAACCAAAGACCCACCAGCCATTCTGTGGATGGCATGTAAAAACAGTAAGCTTATCATTTTCATGAAAATAATAGTCACCGGTGGCACTCGCAGTGTGTGTCAGCCACAGGATTTCCATGCCCTTCTCTATGAGTGCGTCTGTTCTTGCTGTAGGGCCCCTGTAAGCCCTTAGACCTCTTGGCAAAGCGTGGGTTGTGCCTGGTGGGGGGAGATGTGACGGATGCCGTAGCCTCGGAGCCCGCTAGCTGCTCTGTGAATTTTCCCAGACTCATTTGCATTCATAAAGAGCCTACCCCTTGTCACAGAGTGTTTTCTTTTTTAGTCTGCCTCCAAAAATCCTGTGCGACTCCTGGTGGGAGTGCGCCGGGAAAATCCGACTGTCAAAGACGACAAGACGAATGAATCCCTGTGTCAGACAAGTGTGGCTTCAACGATGACAGATGGAGGAGAGCTGTCCCTCCGTCGATCCGCAGGCTTCATTTTGGAATAAATAAATCTGAATTTCCCCCCCTCCTATAATTACAAGCGTTGCTTTATTTGACAGCTCTCTGTGTTTGTTGATGGGAGTGTGTCTGTTGATGTGAGTGTGTGTGTGGTGGGTGGTGGCACTGACCAGGTGACAGCTTGATTTAATTCCACATGGGAGTGAACGCGCCGTGGTGCAGCGGTTTTTTAGTTCTGACTCTTCATTCTAGCTTTTTAATCAAGCACCGATGTGCACCTGGAACAGCAGTGGAATATAAACACACAATTAAATGCAATTAATTTCCCCTCTCCTCTAGAATCTGCCCTGCTGAAGTGTCCTTGAGCAAAATGTCGCATCCTTTGCACCATTAGGGAAGTTACAGTACTTTGTATGCAACCCTTAATTCTGACCTCTTGTGGAAGGAAAGCAGGGACAGCACAAGGAATTCTGGGGCCCCTGAAGGAATATTTCTCTAAGTACCCCCTTCTTTACTAGATTAATCCTGTAGGAGGTCTTGGGTGTTTCCAGCTGTGCTGCAGCCCTCAATTAATACCCACCTTTCACATCCCTTTCAATTAACGCTCATGCAGAAAAGATAATTCCTGATAAAGGAATTATTAAAATCTTGAGATGAGCTGCTCGTGTTATTCTGACTCATTATTTGCAGACGCTGCTGTCTGAAACATCTTACAGTGCCTGCATTCAAAATCAATACAAAGGAGCTCTGTCTGAAAAAAAAATTAAGAGTCTACAATTGATATTTCTGTAATAAGGAGGGATTGTTCATTGTGATGATCTACAGAGAATTAGCATGCAGTTTTATAGCTTCCCTGAGCTTGATAGAGTTTCATAGAGAATTCAGATGATAGTTTAGTGCTGTTAGTTTTGATTCACTCTTACTTCTGTCAAAGCATTGTGTCCATCGAAACAGCAGTCAGCTGTTTTAAGTTAAAAAAAAACTGTACACCAAGTGTAACAGTACCAAACAGTAGACAGAGACAATTAGCAATAATTAGCAAACGTTTGCTAATAAGTTTGCCTTTTTAACTCAACTTGTATCTGCTGCTCTCATCTGGCCAAAAAAAATCTGCTTTATCTGTTGTATGCCGAATGCTCTCTTATCCTATCTAAATGTCTCATCTCTTTTTCTTACAAATGTATCTAATGACTTGTCTTGAACTTGAGCGAGCAATAAATTTGTCCAATCAAAGGTGATTCTGGGCCAGCTAGCTTATCCAGCCCATCAAATAAAACTTCACTTGAAAGCTAACGCTGTGGTGTAGGAGCTCGCAGAATGATGTAACAAATGCTTTGTTTCCATTTCCAAATAGGTGCTGCAGTGCTTTTATTTATCTGTTCCTTTCTGAGAGACTAGTATTATTAACTTTATTACTTACTGCATGAAGTAAACTGTAAGTGTAAATTACCTATTTACTCCAAGAACAGAAGTTGTTGCCAAGGTAATTACTGATGCACCCTAATATTTTTTTGACAATAAATGTAACCATGCAGTGTACACCAGTGTGCAACATTAAATGGATGATTTGTTGAATAAATAAGTAATTAAATTTCCCAAATTGTCATATCATTGTCTCATAATTATTTTCTATTAAAAAAACAACTCCTGGACAATGAACTGCAGCTACTTGGGGACCTTAAACCTTAATTTTACAGATTTTTATGCAAAAAATTTTAAAAAGAAACTCCACAAGGCTGTAAAGAGCTTGTCGTTTTCCCACAGAAGAGCAGAAAACAACAGAACAAGTTGAATGTAAGCGACACAGATTCCCTAAACCTCAAAGAACACGGTACAAGTGGAGGATGATAAAAAAGGAGAACATCTGGTGAGCCGAGCACAGTGCCAGGACAAGACAAAGCCATGTGTCTGGCAAACATATACCTACTACACACATACCTTACACACACACACACAAACATTTATTCATGCATGCGCACTCAAACCAGCCTGCCCCCGAACTTGAAAACAAGCAAAAAAATCCCCCCTACACACATACTTACAATCACACACATACATGCACGTTACACTCATTGTGCCGGCACTCACGCACAGCAGGGTGCAGTTAAAGAGAAAGAAAAAAAGAAAGAAAAAAGTAGGATGTGATTGGAGGGTCCACTGTTCAGACAAGACTAATCTGCATACTCAGAGGCTTAGAAGTGAATATGCATGAGGGAGTAAAACGATATGCCTTCAAGCAGACCACCCGCTCTCTTTGGATTACTGTACCCACCTCCGAGCCTTTTATCTTCTTGTTGGCATGCAATCAAGCTGATTTAGTGTGTACTGGCTGATGCTTTCACACAATGGATTGGACCTTAAGAGATGTTAACCTGTTGAGAAAGAAAACACTGTCACCAAAAGCAAAAAGAAAATTGGAAAGAAATGAGTATTTGCTTAAAATTCACCAAAATATGCATCAGAAATTACCCTTGAAGGTGCCTTTTTTGCATATTTTTTCAGAACTGATTTGGTTGACTGTAAAAAGAACCAACAGAGGAAAGAGAAGCAAAAGAGAGAGAGAATGAATATTTGGAAGAACTGCGCAGTATTAGCCAAAGAGCTCTGATGACCCATCAAATATTGAAGAAATGTCTGCTGGAACCATGAACTCATATTTCAGCGAGACTTCCTCTAAGACTGCCCTCGCCAATGAATGAATATTTCATTTCAGAAAATAGAGTGGCCCTGAAAGGCACCATTACCAAATCCTAATGTCAGGGGGAAAACATTCTCCACATTTAGTTAAAAGTTAGGGTGAAATGATAAGGGCCGTCCATGCGTAACACAATCTGATGGGGTAATGCATTGGCACACATTAGTATGACTGTGTTTGACTGCATGACAGCATGTGTTTGTGTGGGTCTGTGTGTGTGTGTGTGTGTGTGTGCAAATGACTCAAATGAAAAACTGGGAACTCAGAGCACAAGAGTTTTCAATTTATCTTCTCCCTCATCTGGCGAGAAGGAACAGAGACAGAAATGTTTAAAAAGCGAAGTACACACACGCAGTGCATTAACGTTCAAAGCCATAATCGCCATAACACTTTATGGCAACCAACTAATGTCAGGCAACAAAGGTAGTTTCCAACTTTTTAGGCTATAAAATATCTTGTTAACACAGCTTGATTCCTGCTGGGGAAACTAAACGTATTTATAAGTAATATATGTTTCTGCAGGTCTTTTAAGTGTGAGTATGTGCATGTTAACACCTCTTTATTTATAAAACATATACATTATTACATATATACGGATAAAAAGGGTATGGGGGTGGTTTCAAGGACACAACTGCAGGCAGTAATGGAAAGTACATTTACTTGGTTGCTGTTGTTTTAGATTAATTAGACCACAACAACACAACTTCTTTTGATTTCCTGTCTTCAATCAGTTGTTTGTCTGTATATTTAAATACAGTCACTAACAATTACTCATACTGCACAATCTACACCAAGAGGAGGAGAGGTTATCCTGAACAACAACTCCTGTGAAGTCTTCAATTCTCTTCCTCTTTTTAAGTTTTACCCGCTCGGAAAGGAGACAACAAGAGGGCGAGAGCTACAGACAAAGATGTCCGTGGTGTGGAAATAGTTAAAGCTATAAAGACATACAGTACCTCAGCCCTGACCCCGTGCCCTCCTAGGTATCCCCCTGCGCAGAATTCTTATTCCCTACCAAACTGACAAAGTGTTTTTAATCTTTTCTTTCCCTCACTCCTGGAGATTGGGGAAACAAAAATCAATAGCTCCTGGCAGGCGATCTAGCAGGCTGGTGAATTACAGGGTCTGCGCTGCAGCCAGAGAGCTGCTTCAGAGGGGCCTTGGAATGAGAGACCTTGGGAGAGGCATCAGAGACATGGAGGTTGCAGGGTCACTCTGGGTCCGCAGTCTGAGGAGTGGGGTATTTACTGCCTCGGCCAGCTCGCCACGATGAAAAATAACTGCCACGCAGCGCAGAGCGAGGGATGGTCGAGTTGAGAAGGATGGCAAGAGAGACGGATAAGACAGACACAAAGGAGGAGAGCGAGGCAGAGAGGTTGGTGATGCATATACGAGCCGCTGAAGTCTGAGGAGAGTTTGCTGTGATTTGTGTGCGCTCCCGTCATGTGCTATGTGCAATACAGGTATGATGTCAAGACGAAGACTAATGCTTTTTTCTTTCTCTCTCCCAAAAGGGAAATGATTCATTAGCGTTTGGTTATTTAGAACGTGGCAGTGCTGGCCGATCAATATGCATGGGCCCATCTGTCAATACCTGATTTCTGCTGGTAATTAGCAGATGTGGGCCAGCGGTTGTGAATATTGCCTGGCAACTGACAGCCTGGTTGTTTCTGTCATCACAGGGGGTGCACAGGTGGTAGTAGGTCACTGCCGATCGATAAAATACTGTGCCTCAAGGCCCAAACCAGGCTCATAAAGACATCTTCCATGACAAAATATGAGGCAAAGAGGCTTTTCTAAATTTACATTCATGTCTGTTTGATGGAAGGTTCGGTTTTTTGCTCAAGAACAAAGTCAAAAGTCAAATTTTACATAAACTCTGAGCTCTCATATCTGCAAACATAGATTTGCTCCAGAGGTGGAGTCTGCATCTCAGGCACTATTGAGAAAAATGTGCCAGATCACTCAATTATAACAACTGGAGACAGCTGGCAGCGAGACAATTAGGAGTGTGAAAATGATAATGATGATTATGATGAACAAAATTTTTAATTGCTTTGTTTTCAAAGCGAGAAGAAATTTACAGGCTAGTGTGCAAGTAGTTTGTCTGTGGCTCAACAGAATTTTATTAATATTTGAGTTGGCTTCAATCAGCTGGAGCAACTTAACCAATAATCAAATTATAGCTTCCTGATGAAAAACTATCTCCACATATCAAATTAGTTTTTTTGTTTTGTTTTTAGATTACCTGAAGGATTAAGTGTCTTTTTCTCAGTTCCCTTTTGGGATTTCTCCTAGTTTTCAGATAAACGAACCCTTTAAAATAAAAATTGATTCCTCTGATGAGTGTTTCGTCTTCGTGCATGGATTTCTAAGCAGACTTATCAAAATTGGCCCAGGGGCCTGAGGGGCCTGAAGGGACAGGGGGACTCTGGGCCAATTTTGGAAAGTCAATCAGATCTTATTAAAAAGTCAATCAGTAAAATACAAAGAGAGGTGAAAAGACCACAAAGAGAAAAAAACTGACCACAAAAAAAAGATACAAAAAAACACAAACTGATCAGAAGAAGATGCAAAATGACTGTAGAGACACAGAATGACCATAAAAATACAAAATGATCACAAAGCAACATTGTGGAGGTTGCAACATAAGAACAAAGCAAATTAAATAAGACCAAAGAAATGTTTATTTCAATGCACAGACACCATCAATATCATCCAATCATACCTGAAACATTTAAATCTTTTGAGCTCCTTACTTTTAATCAACTAAATCACATTTCAAATAGTTGTATTGACTTTTTTTTGCTTCTATTTGCTTTCTGTTACACCAGAGCAGCGCTAAAAATAGCTTATTGAACTGCACTATCTAGTGTCAATAAAGCAATGCCGTTCATTCAACTCTAAACATTAAATCCAGTGAAATTTGCCTTTACTCTAAAACAAATTCTCTTTAATGCACCTGAGCCATTAAATGTGCTATATTCTTTAATTTTTATGCGTATGTGTCTAAGATCACTCAAACAGAAAAGCCAACAAGCAGAGGTGGTGTAAGCTCCTGCAGAAGGATGCCTCTCTGTCTCTCATTGGCATTTGCATATTAGAGTGTTTTCTGGGGAAAATGAGCTGTAGAAATTAATTCAGGATTAATTGGTGCCTTTATCTCGTTAGGACAATCTAATTTAGGGGATGATGGAATTGTTTAGACTCCCTTTTGCATAATTGGATTGCGGTGAATGGCTGTCATTACCGTCTTTTTAGCATCGTCTGTGGGCCCCCTCTCTCTCTTGCAGGCCCCAGCCTCATAAAGAGCGATGATGTGTTACGCCAGTGTTTTGCTAACCCCTGAAACACACCAAGCATGCTGCAAGAGGCAAGCATGTGGCTAACCACGCAGCAGTGATTAACTCCCTTTTCAGAGCCATTAGCATTACAGCGAGCAGCACGCTGTTGTGGAGATTTCTTATGAACACATAAGCATGTGGCTAACAACATGGCGATCATCGACTGTTAGAGACAGCGATTAGCTTTTATTCCTAACCGCTGTCATGCTTTGTGGTTTGCAGCTCCGACAGCATTACCTGACCCCCAGAGGAGCTGGACAAGACATCTCAAAATCTCTCAATGCCTTTTGAGAGGCTTTTATTTTCTTTGCTTTTCTTGTCCAGCACATTTCCGACACATTTTCGCCCTTTCATTACTTCCACAATATCTCTGAGACAGTTTGCAGTGGGCTGTATTTTCTCAACGTGGGATGAAAATCAATAGGAGAGGAGCAAAGCTCATGTAAAGGATCACTCACTGGAATACCTGATCTTCTCACTTCAACAACATTGATGTAACTATGGAAACAAGTTCCCAAGATGAGCAGGGATATGCCTATCTCCTGACAAAAAGCTTTCTTATATCTCTCCCAGCCAGTTATGCTATACCACAACACAAGAGGAGCTTATATCTGCTGCTCCCCTGCTATGATACTATCATCATTTTTCTGTATGCACCAATTGTATAGATATTATTCTGTGGGCCGCTCTCTGGTAAACAAAGCAGAATGAAATCTAATCTATGGTGCTGATACTCAGGCTGTGCCAGGCTAATTGAGTTGATGTAGTCCGTCCCTGGAGGAGCTGGACATACAGTAAAGACAGACTCTATCAAGTCATATAGCTCGTGTACTGTACTTACTGGAAGTGACTTGTGTTTATATTGTCACAGTTGTCAACATTCAGCACGCAAGCAAAACTACAGGTATCTTCTAAAGTACAATTTGATTACGTGCATGCTGTTATTAGGAATAAACTGAGGAAAAGAAACAACATGCCGCTGTCTTTTCTCATGGCCGCTGTCATTGTCTGTGCTCTCCCTACCCATGTTCGTGATGCATACTGTGTCATGCTTTTGATGCATTTGGCCCCCCTCTTCTCGTCTAGTGCCATTTCCATTCTTTGCATAAATGCAGTCTAACAGTATTAAGTATTCATGCGTGTTGGGGAAGGTGGTGCCTGTCCTTCAGGGTAAGTGTCAGGCCTGCGTGCGGCACAAGAAAAGCCCCGGGGAGTGGAGAACATTAGGATCCATCAGCCTGACAGACAAATCATTCTCTCATGTAAACATAAATATGAGGGTATGTTTCCACCGCCATCCCACTATCTGTTGCTAGGCTACCTTGCATTAAGCAGTGTAGCTGTCCCTGTTCATTTTGCTCCAGGGATTCCAGCAATACCATCATATAACCTGCTGAGTCTTAATGAGAAGGCCTGCTCATATGAGTGGATATGAACATGGTGAGATGTGAAATTTATTCAAAACACAGGAATTCAGCTGTCTGTCAGTGTAGAGTAGCGGCATGTAAATGTTTATGAATCTGAAGTGTTTGGAAAAGAAGCTTTGAGGGAAATATTTCTCTGCTTCTGCACAAACACACCTGACACAAGAAAAGGTCACAATGGATCAACACACACACACACACGCATGCATGCATGCATGCATGCACTGATGCAACACACACAGGCTTACACACTTGCTTAGGCACACACACACACACACACACACACACACACACACACACACATACACACACAAACAAACACACACAAACACACCCACGCACACAATAAACAATATGTGACGCTGAGCTCCATAAAGGTCATTTGTTGTTGAGAAATCACTGATCCCCAAATGCATTAACAAAGTCAATTAACTATTCTCCGACAAAGAAGAAAGAAACCCATCCCCAGCAAAAATAGGGCGCCAAGCGTCGTCCAGGCACCCCCACAATTACAACAACTCTGCGTCCCCAGATAATTATGTGAGCCATAAATGGGGAGAGAAAGACAGTAGAAGGCAATGGTCACTGAGAAGAAAGAGCAGGGAGATGAGGGAAAGGAGCGCCAACAGCTGGTTTGAATAGATTGTGTGTGGGATGAATTAAAAAGTTGAACCTTTCCCTGGCCGTATTCAGATGTCTGCCTCTGGGTGATTAATCATGGCCGTCAGGACCTGTAATCCTTTTCAGTGGGAAACAAATGCAGCCACTGTCCTCTCTTCTCCAAAGCACCCAGGGCCCAGGGCCACCAGCTCGCCTGCCTGGTCACAATACCTGAACCACAGAGAAAGCACCCTGGGGAGCGGGGATGTGTGGACACACTGTAATCTGCTCCAAACATGATAGGATGAACAAAAACGCCGCATTTCAACAAAATTGTATGGCAGCCTTTATTGGTTTTGTACAACCTTTTTTGTATCTCGCAGTCAATAGTTGAGGCAGGTGGCACAACTGCAGGTCCAACTGGTAAAAAAAACAAAAACACCATTTGAGCTGCAGGATCTTTTAAAGAAGCAAGATTTAAAGAATCTTGTGAATGGATTTCATATGACAGAGGAGTTTTCTCTTTGGCTGTTATCAGACCTCTTCTGCTTGCAGCTGCCTTAGTCAGTGAACTTCAAGTCACGTTTCCTGCATGCTGGTAAACAGCTGATCTAGTTCAGAAAAGACAGTGAGAAAGTCAAGAGCCAGCAACATTGAGAGCCTGGGAGAAGAAAGTGTGTCATCAGCATAAAAATAGAAGCCCGCTAACGAATTCCTAATCATATCCCCCATTTCCTCCAGGGGCTATGCTAAAGAGGTTAAAACACCAGCCTGTGAATGAGAATATGTGGCACATTAGCTCTAGAGATTGTTCCTTGGCACTCCTCTGTTATTGATTGCTAAAATCACCATTATCTCACCAGAACGAGAAAACATGACTATCCTCTGTGCAGCTATGTATCCTTTCTGCAAATGTTAAGAGCCCAATAATGGAGTGATTCCTCCTCACTTTCTTGCACTAGTGAGGATATCAGGGCTGCTTTGCACCTACTTTGTCAATCAATCAAGTGAAAA
Source organism: Acanthurus leucopareius (assembly GCA_029814765.1). Classification (NCBI taxonomy): domain Eukaryota; kingdom Metazoa; phylum Chordata; class Actinopteri; order Acanthuriformes; family Acanthuridae; genus Acanthurus; species Acanthurus leucopareius. The sequence continues at coordinate 2,354,725 of JAQMCX010000009.1, read as the reverse complement.
TAATATCTTAAAAGCAGAATGCACCACTTGCACGTCAAAGGCAGTGGAAAAGCATCAATCTTGACTTAAGCTCAACTGAATCAAGTAATGCCTGTGTGGCTTTTACGAGTGAATAAATTGAATGCCCTTCAAAAGAGAGCCCCCATACTGATTCTAATGGTGTATATGGCCTCAGAGTAATCACCTAAAAAAAAACTTAGTATTAAAAAATCCTTTGTATCCAACAAAAAGCAAATGTCAGTGTTCCCACTGGGTGAAAGAGTGCCTTTATATGTGTGAAAGGTTGTGAGGGTAGTAATTCAGCGCAGCTGCAGAAGGTGGTGTATGTTGGCAGCATGGCAGACTGTGGAGAATGGGCCATGGCCAGCCGTTTCCAGAGCCTTTGTGTGTCTCTGTTTGACCAGGCGTCTCCTGGTCCACAGGAGCACAGCTTCAACACATCTAGCAAAGGAACAAAGCAGCCATTATCAGCCCTATCTCATCCCCACCCTGCCTCGACTCACTGACACACAGGGACAAACAGTGGCAGGGCTCAACCACTCTGCTTTGCTGGGGGACTCTGAAGCGGACACTGAAGCGGACTGGGAGGTCCATTAAACACATAGGCGACACCTTAGCTGTGGACAAACATCAACACAATAGCATGCGGCGCTGGTTGCCACGGAGATGCAAGAAAACAGAGTGCAGCGCCAGTGGTGACAAAGACAGGGAGGGGTCAGGCATCATGGGCCACTGGCAACCAAAAAGCCTCTGCAAACTTCCCCGTGGAAAACAACACCCTTTTTATTTAGTGTCACAAACACTTAAAGCATCCTGTCAGTTACATGTAAAAAATGTCAGTACTAACAAGTCAGCTGCACACAGGATCTCTGTGAAGAAATAACACAGGGTTTACTAATAAGAGGCATAAAAAAGACTGAAGCTTAGTTTCAAGCTTGAAGTAGCTCTCCTCCTGCACTTTATTTATCAGCAGGGCTTGTGAATAAAACACTGCACATTCCTCAAGTTGTTACATGCCATGATTTGTAGCACACCTGCTGCAAATCAGACACCAAAAAAAATGTACTAGGAGTTATTCAAATATTTACATTTTCAGATATCAGTAGATTACAGATTCTCATATTTTTACAAGACTTATATTCTTTGATAAAATGAAAGATTAAAAACTCTCTAAAGAGTTTGACCCTGACAACTGAATGTAAGATGGAAAGTTCTGACACTATATCAACTTTGCAATGATGTTGTACTGATGTGTGGATTTTTATTTCCTTTTTGAATTGTTTTTGAGTTCAATCTCAAATCCCATTAAAATGCCTAAAGGAATACATAGTCAAAATACTTAAAACAGGTCAGTTTTCTAGTTAGTTCACAAAAAGTTGACAGTTTGGAAATCTAAGGCTTTCAGTGGATGACAGGATTACATTAACACTCATGCTAATGTTGAGCAATCAATCTGTTAGCAAGATTTCTTTTTGTTTTTTAATGAATTGTGAAAGTACAAATGATTTTTGGTGAAAGAGAGTTTACACGTTTCTGTCAGTACCAAAAGCTGACACTGTCACAAACCAAAATAAACTAAACTTATAACTGCTCAGTGTTTCATAATGCTGATTTGATGACTATTTTTGTCTTCTATCAGAGTGTAACATACTTCATACTGAAAAGTTAACAACTGACCAGTTTTAGGTTGAGTAAGTGCTTTGAAGGCAGAATTCATGTATGGTTCATTATTATATTTACTCGCTGGGAAGCCTCAGTCAGGTCTCTGCCCAAGTCTGGAAACTCCAATCATTAGATCCATAAATCATAAAGTATTGACAAATGAATAGAGTTGAGTTTTTGCCTTTAGAATATATTTCAAAGTGTAAACACAATTCAAAGTTGTGTGGGCCAAATTAAATTAAATGTCTTTGCCGAGGAAGTAAGTAGTCAACCATTTTTCAAGCTTTGATTCAGTTTTCATTCAGGGAGTAAACTGTATGTGCTGATTTACGGTGCTTTTCTACAACACACTCTCTTTCTGTTTGAGCCTGCTTTCCTTCTCTTTCTCACTTATGACTTGAGAATAAAACCCGTCGATACAATCATCCCCTCTGACCTCTGAATCTGACAGCACGTCTGCTAAACACTTCAAGTATAAGACTCTGACAAGCAAGTCAGTTTTTTCTCTTTTTCTCCCTCCATCTCTTTCTTTCCCTCTCCTCTCCTCCCGTATGCCTGTGCAAGCAGCTCCTCCTTCTCTCCACCTGCCTGAGCTGCTGTGGCCTTGTCTGAATCCTCTGAATTCCCAACCTACTGCAGTGTATCCGCCTGGAAACGCCGCAGATGCCAGCACTTGGTAAGTTGCAAAAAGAAAAAAAAAAGAAGAAAAAACAAGTAAAGTGATGGGATGAAGATGTCAGTTATGGCAAATAGATCTCTGTCACACTCCTATAACATCTCTGTCACTGATTATCAGACCGGAGACTCGCACGCACACACACACACACTCAAGCACACACACAAGCACACACACAAACAATGACAGGGCTGATAAACAGAGGCAAGAAAGAGGCTTTAATAACACTGAGGGGGCCGTTTGACACAGATTTGGATATTAAATTGGATGTTTTGGTAAAGAGATCGCAGTATTGAAGACTAGATCTTGGATCCTAAGAAAACAACAAGAAATAAATTAATAAAATTATGGCAACCAGCTGCAAATCTATTTGAGTATAACTTTAGAGCAAGCAAGGTGTGTTCAAACATGGTCAGATTAACGACAAAAGACATCAAAATCTATGCAGCAGAACCACACATATCTTCTTTTTATTCCACACATACTAAACTTCCTTATCAAAATCTGGCACCTACATTACCCACAATGCAACTGTTCATTGTTTTGTCAGAGATTCAGATGTGTTATGCTAATACAGTGGTTTTCAAAGGTTTTTTTGGCACGCCCTCCTTCAGACTTCCCTAACTTCACAATTTTAATCAATCAATCATTAGCAAAAATATGTAAAGCAACTAGTAAAAAAAATGAAAAAATGTATCCAAATCCAAGTTGAATTTTAGTGAAATAAAGTTCAGCACAACAGCATTAGAAAACCATTGTCTGTTTATTTTGTGCCTGTACCAGCTAATGCAGTTGTTTGTAGCTGTGAGCCACTTGCCAAGATTAGACATTAGAAGTTACAGAGGTCTAGTGAGCCAACTTCTTTCCAACTCCATTTTCATAAATTAGGTTAAGTGTCCCTTAAAGTTTTTATATGCTACTTTTACTTTGCAACAGACCGGGTCAGCACTTATTAAAAACTAATTCAACTTAATTCTGAAAATTAATATCTGTGAAGTCTTATTCTTTTATTATAAGCTGATTTAAACAATAACTCTTTATCCATTTCTATCTTCTGCTCAGGTTTTAATGAGGACCAAAAAAAGTGTTCTAATAATCTTCTAAAACCTCACAGTGAAACCTTCACACACATCGTTGAGAGAGAGCTAAAATATGCTGAGACTTTCTTATATTACCTATTACCTTTATAGCCCCTACAAATGCATGTGTTTCCTTGTTGATTCAGTTATTTGTACAGTCGTAATGGTTTTGTTTATAGGAGAAGGGGTTTCACTATGGCTGCATTCTTGCAGGGCTCAGATTTTTGTGCCTCACTACGGTGAAGAGAAAGAGTGCAGAGTACTCTGAGAAAACAACAAACCTGGGCCCAGCATTGATTTCATATCTAATTTATTTCAGTCCAGACAGGGGTTTGAGAGAAGGGAGGGTCTTAAGCACTTGGGTTGTTTTTCTTGAGTCCTTTGGGGTGGGAGGGAGGGATCACAGGGTGAGGAGTCAAGGGGAGGACAAGGTGACTGATGGAGCTGAGGCTTAGGTCAGCGTCGGGCAGCTGAATCAAGCCCGACAAGACCCTCCTCACAACTAACTATGATCAAATACATCATCCGGCTCTGTCAACACATGTGTCCAGCTGGACGCTATATCACTTCCACATGTGCATATGGGCTGAGCTGCACATCAACATACATTAGCGGGCTTATCAGCATGCAGCTCAAAGCAGACCGCTGACAAAGGCAGCATTTCGAAAGGAATAATGGATGCATGAAATCAATCTGTGAGTTTCAAAAGGTCGTCATGTGCACGGAAACCATATCATCTCTAAAAGGCTCCACAAAAAAGAAATCCTACAAGAGGACATTAATTGGAAACGGGTGAACACGAGTTAAGTTGTTTTAAAATTCAAAACATGTGTGCTTTTTACATTAGCCGGATAATTAATGTGCCGCAATCATCACTAGTCACTATTGGGATGAGAATTAATCTACACCAATAGCTCCATTTCAAAGAAAATGTATCACAAAGTGCACGATTCCTTTCAGTATTCTTCCAACATTCATCCACAGTATTTTCAATACAGAATTCAATTATGCGGAACACCTGAGCAAACAATATCTCACAGCCAATTATTCAGCGCCTTGGAAACCATTGGCAAACAAATTAGCAATGTTAATGTGAGAGAGTGTCTTGATATTTTTGGCTGTGTGTGCTTACAAAGGCAGAAGCACATCCCCCTCACTCTCTTGCTTTTTAGGCTTTTGTTGACTGATGAATTAAACAGATTAGACTTGATTTGAGAATAAAAAAGGAAATTTTCAGGTGTCAGTCTGCCCCCTCTTCCTCAGACGATAGTTCTGACTACAATCACTGATTTCTGCATTCACTATTGTCAGAAGCTTCCAGATCATAAAATAAATGATGTTTTTGACTACAGACAGCCACATTTCAACTTCAGTTTGAGCAATGCTATTCTGGCTGACATTTCAGAGTCCAGACAGAACAATGAAAAGCTACCATGAGATATCTTGGCAAGGCTATTGCCCCGTGTATTGATTGGGCAGAGGCCCAACATCCCCTCACTAAAAAGAGATTAAAATATCAGACTTGTCGAAGACATTTATGGAGTCTGTGACCTCAGCCAATGCTAAAGTGGAGTACATACATCATAGTCCATCTCTGTGAGCTACACTGAGTCTTGAGTAGCACTGACAGAGAGAGGAAAGAGGCTGAACATTCAACTGCACCTTCATGGGCTGATGCAGAAGGGATTTAGCTAGATATCGTGGGTGTAAATCAACTTAGCTGCTGTTTCATTAAAAATTCACACCACGTCGTTGCATGTAAATGTTTGACACTGTGAGCCGTTTTCTGGGATGCTTCTCTTACACCTTCTTCTTTTTCCTTTTTTTTTTTTTTTAAATGGATGAGATAGATTCTGTGGGAAAGTCAGGGAGACAAAAGCGTGAAAGATGTGTGTATCCATTCACAGCTCCAGAGGACCTTCATTACAGAGCAAGCAGGTCCTGTCAACGTCTTTTCATTACATGGTCCCATATATCCACCCCTGGTGTCCAAACGGTCCGCTCTGTCGCCTGTCAAGAAAAGGCACTCTCGGGGAAAGTCCTCCTATCTCCCCGATCCCCCTCACCACGCCTGAATCCAGACTGCGAGGCGGGAGAGGCCAGGCAGAAAGTGAGGAATCGTGTTTGCCATCAACAGCTCAAGAGAGTAGCATGGCAGCAAGATTGATGACACCCTCCCTGAAAGTAACAAAAGAACTCCTGTGCACGAGGGCCCGCTTATGGGGCTTGATAGAGTTGTCATCCTCTTAATAAACAGCTCTGATATGTCAGTGGCGGTGGCAGCAAAGACTACACCATGCTCACCCACCAAGCCATAAGCAGGACCACCTACTGGCATCACGCCGCAAACATCCGTGGGCAATCACTCCATATGGAGGGCCCTGTGGGCGGTAGCAAGGCGATTACTGGAAAGGAATAAATAAATGACAAAATATATTCCCCTCTTCATTGTTGTGCAAAAGAAACTGAAGGTAAATTATGCAATAACAGGTGTGGAGTAGACATTTGAATTTGTTGTGGTTGAGTTATTTGTATGGACATGAACAAGTGGCATCTTTTGATTTTGAACTCCATGATTTGGGAGGAAAAGCATCTGCTCCAGTACAAATTAAAAAAAACAGGCAGAAAAGAGAAGCCAGTGTGTGCTCACAGTACAAAATGATCCACAATATTCTTAGTTTACACCAGGAACACGCAAGAGTACTATTAAATTAAGCATGACAAGAACAGAAAGACATTTGCCAAAATAAAAGGTTCATTGTTTTTACACATAGGCAAAATCCATGTAAAACCAATGAAGAAGTGTCAAAGGATTGACATTTCAAGATATATGCTTATTGTCTTTCTTTTAAAGCAGAAACCACTTCCATCTCTCAGTTTAATATTAAGTTGGAGCAACGAGAAATCACATGGACAAAATCACATAATATCCTGCTTAACTTAACACACTGTGTGCCTAATGTTATCTAGCATTATTGACTAGCTACTCTCTTGAATTAAAAATATCAATATAGACTCATTGTGAAGTTTTCACATTACTGAAAAGTATGTCAACAGAAGTGTGTTCATGTTAAATTTTGAAAGAAATCTGGTTTGATATTTAGTTGAAATAAATGACTTAGCTTAACAGTTAGCTTCATACAGCTTTAACTCGCCTCTGTTGGAACTGACACATTAGAGCATAACGCAGCTCACACACTTTTTGCTGATAATTCTTATTTTAAAGAAACTGAGGCAGTTCAAAGAAAAGCTTGACATTTTGGTAAATTTACTTTTGTGCTTTTCTTGCCAAGAGTTTGAAGAGAAGATTTAATCCAGTGTCACATTTCTTTGATCAATATGAGGCTGTAGCCAGGTGATGGTTAGCATAGCTTAGCATAACAACTTAATAAAAGTTTTAAAAAATCCTGGAGATTATCCCTCTCTGCCAGGGATATTTTCTAGGACACATTTGATTATTGTACAATGATACAAAATGTACTCTAACATGTTGACCTTTAGTAGTGTTGACACGCTGATTTTGTTACTGCTGAGCAGAACAGGGCTGGCTAATTTCCTCTGTTTAGATTAAAAACTTTAATAAAACTAAACATATTAAAGTATTTTATCAGCCATTATAGTAAAGCATTATAGTGCAATTTCCTTCAAAACTATGGTTTACAGGAGCATAAATTTTGTGTTCACTGCTCTCTGGTTTTGATACCAATCTTAATTTAAAAATCAAGAACTAAATGAGGGAAGCAAATATTATCATCTTTAGACATCTGACATGAATATGAGAGACCAGGATCACAAACACACAAACTCATGCAAGGAAAACAGAGAAAAAAATCATTTTATATAGTCTGCCACTTACGATATTCACTTATTTTTCACCAGAAACGTTGTTGTCTCTGTCACGATTCAATCTGCAGCACACTCCCCACACGCTGTATAATACCTAGTTAAAGCCAGCAGGGTGTGAAATGGTATTTGGAAGTAAATGAAACTGACTATGAAACAGTGGAGTTGGGAGATATTGCCATGTCAAGATGACAGACAAGTCCTGGAATGGAGCAAAAAAGTTATTATCCCAGAGAAGAGCCAGGCTGGATTAAATATAACCCATGATGCCTCACCCTGCTCTGCCTTCATCCTCGCTTGTACGGCAGAGAGAATACAGACAGAAATCATGCAAAGGCAACCATCCCAGCAGCAGCTAGAGCTCCTGCTGATTTTCATTTGAACAATCAATAGTATTTCATGCTGCTGTGCCAATAAGTGTTATTGCAAAGTGTTTGGTTATTGATGCTCCATATAAAGTGTTTTGAAGGAGCTTTGGAGGAACACAATCCCTCGAGGCTCCTCCTGGCCTGATTTACAGCTGAACCGATGAGTCACAGAGGACATGCTGGGCATTGAAATAGTGACAAGTATGTTGTCAGCCTTATTAATTTTTAAGGTAGAGTGTTGTCCTGTGGTTTGTAGAGGACATGATGATATATGACGGCCGAAGGGATTGCAGGGGTTAGGACCTAATTGTTAAAGGGCTGAGTTGGGTAAAGGCCTTAAGATGTGTGCAGAGTAATTCATCAACCTCTGCGCAGCAAACCCGGAGGTGAGTTTAAAAGTGTGCCAACAATGTTTTACGCACACTTTGTTTAAAATTCATTTCTGAGACTACACAGACACACAATAGAGCTTCACTGGAAGACTCACGTGGTCAAAAACATCCTTAATTTGAATCTTTGACCTCAAAAATATCCTTAGAGTAACATCATCAAAAATAGCACTACTCTTCTCTGCCCTTTCACTTAAGTATCATCAATAGAAGCCTTAAATTATTTTTTGACAAATAAATGGTGACTAATCTAGATATTTATAATCTGAATAATCACACGTTTACACTTTTGACATATATTGAATTTGCATAGGATTCTTTAGTTTTATTATTTTCTGATTAAATGAATGTTGAGTCCAATCAAGTCAAATCTACAGGTTAGAGGGAAAATGCCACTATAGTTTCTTTGTGTTCAAAATAGACACCATGGACCTTATTCTGCCAGATGAATCCTATGATTGGTAGTTGCTGCCCTCTGCTGGATTATTAAGTGACTCTCTAAAACAAGGAAACTATGTCATGTTAAATCACAATTTCCAGCAATTTTTACCATTAGTATCTTTATTAATTATGACACTAAAGCTAAGTAATCTCGATGTTGTATCCTGCACTTTCTGCTTAACCTGCAGTAGTGTGAAACCCATGGAGAATGGTCAATACATTTGATATGGTTGGTGGGCTATACTAAAGGGTAGGTTCTTTAACAGCTGACTATCACCACAAATGTTTATGTTTCCCAGAAACACATGAACACATTAACTACTAAAGATTCCTCGTTTAGTTTCTCTTCTCATTTGCATGAGAAAATAATAAATAACCTTAATGATACACAACCTAAGAAAGGGTAAACTGGTATGAATAACAGCTGAGTCTCCAGCAAATTTTAAGTTTCTCAGTGAAGATTGTCATTTTGTTAAAAAATTTCCTAGCATGCATAGTGTGCCTCTAGACTAATTATGGATCTCATTGAATCTGTGGTTAAATACATAATCTATTATTTTGTATATATGTCTAAAATCAGTGTAAAGAGTTTCATTAAAATGTCAATTAGTTTATGCATACACAAACATAAACTATTTTTAATAAATATCATAGTAAGGATGAGTTAATCACCAATTAATACATTCTTTACTTATTCCATTTTAAAATCAACAATACAATAAAACGATAAAAACAAAAGATTTGTTTGGTGATGTTCTGACGTAGCATGGGATCATGGGATTTGATTAATTCATTGTTAAACAGTCACCACTTCAGATGAAAATCATCTGACTGACTTGTATGAATGCTTACTGACAAAGTAATCTATCAAAGTTTTATTCACGTTACGTTTAGCCACGTTTGCTGACTTCCCTTCTCCCTCTCTGACTGGTGTTATTCGTGGCAGCTGAAAAAATGAAAAACATTGTTACTTTGTGTAAAATTACAGATTTCTCTGAGTTTGAGCATTGTTAGAAACATTTGGGATTGTGGCAGTGCATAGCTCAACAAATTATTAAACAAGGATATTGAATTTTTTAGTCAATTTGACCTGTTACCATCCACTGAATCACAGTGAAGCTATTAACTAAGCACAACTTATTAAGATTTAAGTGTTTAAATTTTTGCCCTTTTTGGACATGCTTGACATTTTTAGATTTGTTCTGTTATCCATTAATGAATTCACTAATGTATATGTGCAATTTTGGCCTAATAGTTTTCTGTTAAAAGCTTTCTTATTCAGCTATTTCAAATAGGCCCAAAGAGTTGGATGTTTAAGGGTTAATGCAGGAGTGTTATGCACATCAAGTTGAAATCCATGACGTTTCCAGTTAAAAAAGCTTAAAAATTTCAATTTTAAACATGTTTTGCTAGACTCACTAGTGTTCTTTTGTCTTGTTCTATAAACTTAAGGTGTTCAGTCCTCATTCATCCATTCTCAAAACACACCTCTGTTTACAGAGGGCGTCACATTAAAACTGAATTGATGTTCCACCCACATAGATGAAACAGGATCTCCTTCCCTTTCCAGTCATCCTGTTAAGTGCTGATTAAATTGGAAAATACTGCATTAGTCTTGGCACCCTCAGCGCTCTCAAAAAAAACTCTATCCTATAAAGTTACTCATTTACCTGGTGATGTCATATCCACGTCAGAATTCAGTATGATAAGGAGAGACAGGGACAAATTCATGAGACGCACACGCAGCAAAACTCCTTCAAGTCACTTCACTACTATTATAATGTGAGTGTCATCATACTGATAAGACTTGTAGAGACAGTCACATCAGATTACAGCATTATCAGCAAGTCTCACACTCTGTACTGGCATATTCTGGTTGAAATGTCCACAGTACATTACATAACTCTGAGTCTGAAGATTTGTAAGTAACATATAAAAATTTGGGGGCAGGGAAGAATTTGAGGACCTCCCTGCACTCCATAATTTCACATGAAGAGGCCAACAAAATAGAAAAAGAACACCCTCCATTTCTCACTACTTTCCCTTCAACCCTTAGTTTCCCATACTTTTTGTATGCCAAATAGATAGATATATGATTTATGTAAGTACAGAAAATTGCATTTTTTAAATCTCATCTTGTATTTAAAAAAATAAAGTTTTTAAGTACACTGGTGAGAAGTTTCCACATACATACACATTATTGTGGGTAAAATGAGGAGTCACATCTCTTTGATTACAAGTAGTTTCCACTCTTTAATTCACAATCCACAGTAACCTCATGAAGGACTGATGGAGCAGTGTGCTGGTTGCCACATGACAAATGTGACAATGATTAAGCTGTGAAGAGTCAGTATAGTTGGTAAATGACGAGTCACTTAACATGTGCTGTAATTTGATATGCCACCAGGTACATGACCTGAAACTTTACAGGAGTAATATATTTTTCACTGTGTGTGCTATAGTTTCAGATGAAAGGTCTCACTAGGTCAAAACAGTGTATTCTCAAAAAAAGCCTCAGTTAAATTGTTTATGTTTATTTGTTGACCTATGGCAGAACTGTATAGTGGCTATATGACCATGTTGTGTTTGTATTTTACAATTAAAAAAAAATGTTTTAGTGCAGGTTGTATTTAAAAACAATAAAAGGGAAATAAGTAAATCATTTGCTTTGCCTCATGATATGTAGCATAAAACACAATTTATCACATTTAAAATTAACTTAATTTTTACAAAAAAATATTCTTGACTACAAGTGCACTTGGTACCCACCTGTGTTTCTGAGTCTTTTAACTGCATTTCACCTCAGTATGGTCTCTGTTCTTCAGCTTTGTTCCATCTTCAACAAACTCCAAAATACATACACTAATAAAGAAATAAGAGTAAGTGGTGTGAATGATACTCCGTAGACTTGGAGTTAAATTAATTTGTGAAACTCTAAGGTAAAAGTCAATGTTATTTCATGACTTTGATTTTATTCGCAAAACTGTGATATTTAAGGATACAGAAAAATATTCTTATTACTGATATACTGATCTAAGATGTATTTACAGTAAATGTAAAAGGTATGACATGTAATTCTGTGTCAGTATTTTAATACACAAGTGAGTGCAAAAGCTAACCAATATTTTTTCACTGAAATCAGTTGGCACACCCTCTGCCCACCAGTCTGAATCCAGGGCATAATATTGCCAGAGGGCTGCTGACTGATTAGATACATGCTTACAAGTATGGTCCATTTCTACGTCTTGTTATTCACTTGTTGCATAGCTTTAGTGGACCTCCTGCCACAGTTTCAGGCAGAGTAGCATGTTATTTTAGCCCAGCGCCTTCAGGTAATCATAAATCTAAGTATTTATCTTCTAAAATTGGCTTAAGAGCCTAATGTGACCATAAAGATGTATTTTGCTGCATTAAACTGTATGCTATATACATGTATTGTCATTATATAACTTTTCAAAAGTTTATGAAAGCTACAAAACAAAGCTAAAATCGAAGGCTACTACGGCTGAACATTGACTTATAGCTTGCTGGTGTGATAGCTAAAGCTAGCTTTAGCTAAAGCTACATTTTCCTTCTTGTTATAGCTGTTTCACAGTGTCAGTTAAATTTAACATCATGGAAATTTATTTCTCACATGAATGAGACAATACCAAAATACATCACATAAAGTAACAGCAGCTAATCTATGGACTAGTATTCCTAATAATAGTTTACTAACCTAACTTTAGCAGAGTTGCTAGCTAAGGGCCAGTGTAGCCTTTAAAGCTTTGGAATCTTAAAAATTGGGATTATCTAGAGGCCAAAAACTTTAATTTTAACAATGAAGCTGCACAATTTGATTTGTCTCTCTGTAACAAAACATAACTAACCATCTTTCAAATCAAAACTTGTTTTTTTTTCATATTAACGTTTTTTATAGCTTGTTTAACCATTTGTCTTTAAAGGACAGTGTAATGATACTTACTGGACATACTTGTCAGTGAGGCTACAGTCGACCAATAAAGTTAGGTAATTATGCTATTAATAAACCAAATCATATTTATCTGTCATGCCACAAATTAATCCATCAATAAATCACACTAATTAATGATATAAAAGTAGAACAGATGCAATAAAACACGTCTTAATTTTTACTGATTGTATAAACGATGATTAGAGCCACTATGAATGCATGTTAAACATAATTTACTTCGTCCATCCAGAGGAAAAACCAACATTAGACAATGTTTCTGGTATTACATAATATCACCCATTAAAAACAGTGCACTTCAGCAGCGACTGGCTTCCACCACGTGGTGGCGTCTTGGAATACCTTGTGTTTTGTGGAGAGGCTTGAAGATGTTTGTACATTTTGTTCCACATAGTTGAGTTCCTCATTCCTCCGACAATAAAGCATTTTTTGGAAAACGTAACAGCCTTTATTTTTTATTAGCATAGTTGACATGTTTTGTTTGGCTTAAAGTGTAGTTACTCAAGCCATGTCTACATGTGAGGATGAATACGAACATACAAACGCATACACACACACACACACACACAATGGGGGGGGGGTCACGCAAAATAACCATCGGCGAAAATCCTGCTAGGGGGCGTCGCAGCTCCGTTTTGCAGCCTGTCCAATGATGCGCCCTCAATCAGCTTGGGGTGAACACGCTGCTGTCCCTCCGACCAATCAAAGACGCCACAGTCAAGTTCCTGCTCTTATAAATATGCCTGGATCCAACTTTTCCGTACCGGAGAATGAGAGAGACACTAGCGAGGCATCCAACGGCAACACACTGGACCTGTCAGTCCTTTAGTTTTTACTTCAATTTCCTCGTCTATCCAGGTATTTTTTTCTTCTTTTTAAATTTTTTGCATTTGTTCCTTATTTGATGTTGTTATAGCACAACAGGGGCTCATTTTGTAGTCAGCGTACCTGACTTTCTATCATTACAGACAATGAAGCATCACTTAACATGGGCACTTGTTCAGCTGCACTGGCTTTTGCCTGATTTTATGAAGTTATTTTGTTTAAATAAGGCTTTTAGTTTGAAGTAGTGGGTGATGGAGTACAGCAAGGAAGCATGATGTAATATTTCTCGCTGTGGTGTTGTAACCATGGCTACAGCAACGGGCGTATTGTAACACACGAGGTAACGTTACGGTATTGATGTGTTTTCCCTGAAGTTGTTTTTTTAGCGATACCTCGGTTTTTCTGTTTGGCATCTTTTGTGATCGTCAAATTCAATCTTGCACAGGCGGTGGCAAGTTGCGATTGTCTTTGTTTTTGAAGCGGAGAAAGGGAGAGAAAGCCTGGAAATGTGCCTTATTTCACATTCCTCAACGCGTTTATCAACCTTTCTCCTTTCTGGAAGATGAGACAATGGTGTTGTTTTTTTTGTGTGTTTTTGCGCCCCCACCCCGCCACCCCCAGCCTCTGTTACGAAACATGTAATCCTGAATTTACCGTGGCTTAATACCTGCTTCTCCTCTGCTTTTCTTCTTATCCTCCAGGTGTGTTATAGTAGGAAGTAATGATGGCCACGTCCGCCAGTGCCACGCTGAGTAAAGCTGTGAAGCAGCAGTACATGGATCTCCCTCAGGGGGAAAAAGTCCAAGCCATGTACATTTGGATTGATGGGACCGGAGAGGGGCTCCGATGCAAAACCAGAACGCTGGATTATGAGCCCAAAAGCATTGAAGGTAAGCAGCCGTCCTATTTTCCTTCAAACATTTTGCACTGGTGCAACAAGCAATGCAGTGTAACATATCTGCCCATCCTCTCTTGTAGACTTGCCCGAGTGGAACTTTGATGGTTCCAGCACCTACCAGTCTGAAGGCTCAAACAGCGACATGTATCTGATTCCCTCTGCCATGTTCCGTGATCCTTTCCGCAAAGACCCCAACAAGCTGGTCCTGTGTGAAGTGCTGAAGTACAACGGCAAACCTGCAGGTATTACAAGAGCAAAACCTGTACAGTTTTCATGCAGTGCATTGAATAATTTTACACAACGTGAGAGCAATGGTTGCCAGTTACTAAGCTTGTTGCCTTCCTACAAATAAATGTAATACTGCACTAAAGCATAATCAGTTTAGAGATTGTGTTAATGAAGTAAGTGTATGACTTAATGCTACTTTTGAATTTTGTACCTTAGTATAGCTAAAGATACTATAGCAGTAGTAGGAGACAATGCAAGGTGGGTGGGACATCGTTACATTAGAGGGAGAGTTAGGGGTTGTGGTGAGCACTTGACTTGAGAATTGCCTCATGCTTAAGAAATAGAAAATTGATTAGAGTGTCTTAGATGTTTTGTTATCTTATCCATGACATGTTGAATAAAACAAGCATTTTATCTTATCTTAAATGGGTCACCTCCTTAAACTATACAGATTACATCTCTGGCTGTGTTCCTTTCTTGTAAAACGGCTATGGCTCACAGCTGTACTCAGACACGCCTGTGAACAGGTGTACATACGTTCACTTGCTCTGACGCAAATGCTCATGCATGCACTCCTTCATGCATTCACTCTCATGTGCATGCACACTGATACAGGCAATTAGATGTGTAGGCTTGTACATGTAGGAGTAATGTACGTAAACATAGCATAGCATGTTATTGCAGATGATGACACAATGAAAAAAGGGAAATAGACGATGTTGAAATATTAAACTATAATACATAATTCTGAAGTTTAATGGCCTGTCTTACGTGATTTTATGAGTGTCTTTACGCAACATTGCACACATTTGTAATTCTCACCCTAAAGCAATTTTTAAATAGTTGCATAATTTGCATAATGGACACTGCAGTACGTAAAAAATTTATCCAAATTTTTATAATTTGTCTTGCTAAAACTGGGGGGGTTACTCAGTTTGACCATACTGATGTTGGTTTTCTAAACTGAGTTTTATTTTCTGCAGAAACCAACCTTCGCATCACATGTAAGAAGGTGATGGAGATGGTGGAGGACCAGCATCCTTGGTTTGGCATGGAGCAGGAGTACACCATCCTGGGCACAGACGGACACCCCTTTGGCTGGCCATCTAATGGTTTCCCTGGACCACAAGGTAAGCAACTAGTTTGGTGTTTTGTGTACATGTGTTTCCTGCATGGAGGCATAAATCAGTGACTGGATAGTTGACCTGTTAATCTCCTACTACAGGTCCATACTACTGTGGTGTGGGAGCTGACAAGGCCTATGGTAGAGACATTGTGGAGGCCCATTACAGAGCTTGTCTGTATGCTGGAGTCCAGATTTGTGGCACAAATGCTGAAGTGATGCCAGCTCAGGTAATGATGATATAAAAAACCTAATACATGTTTTGATTTTAAACATTTTTATGGTCAGCAGACAATTAAAATGTAACTTACAATGGCGACTTTGTGTTCAGTGGGAGTTCCAGGTTGGCCCCTGTGAAGGGATCAATATGGGTGATCATCTCTGGGTGGCACGCTTCCTTCTGCATCGTGTCTGTGAAGATTTTGGCGTTGTTGCCTCATTTGACCCCAAGCCAATCCCTGGTAACTGGAACGGTGCTGGCTGCCATACAAACTTCAGCACAAAGGAGATGAGGGAAGACGGTGGATTGAAGTGAGTGTCAAAGGCATCATTGACATGACATGACAGCTCTACTCATGTAGTGTTTTTCATGCCTGAGTTAAAATTTCTAATGGGGGCATCTTGTTGTTTCTGCCTTTCAGAGCCATCGAAGATTCCATTGAGAAGCTTGGGAAAAGGCACCGCTACCACATCCGTGCCTATGATCCCAAAGGGGGGCTCGACAACGCCCGCCGTCTCACCGGCCACCATGAAACCTCTAACATCAACGAATTCTCCGCTGGTGTGGCCAACCGTGGCGCCAGCATCCGCATCCCTCGCAGCGTAGGCCAGGAGAAGAAGGGCTACTTCGAGGACCGCCGCCCTTCTGCCAACTGCGACCCGTATGCTGTGACAGAGGCCCTGATCCGCACCTGTTTGCTGAGCGAGGAGGGGGATGAACCTGCGGATTATTAAGTCCACATCTCATAGACTGACTTCCCACTGCCCTCTTTTGACTTTCTTTTCTTTAAACTAGTACTGTATTTTTTTTTTTTTTAATTTTATTCCCCTGTCACTGAGATGATTTAACCAACATTAAATGGTTTGAAGTTGGCTGGTCAACTTAAAACATGACAAGGTAATGATATCCTTGGTAGTTATGAGCTGGTAATGGCAGGGTATGTCTTTCCCCTCTTCTGTAGACGGGATTGGCTTTTGTAACACTGTTTTATAGCCCATGTCATATCCTTACCTTTCCGTCTGTTGGTGACTAAAATTAACTAAAGCACACGGACACTGAAGCGTAGAGCTGCTAAGGCTGGGCAGCATGTGTAACTTAATAAATCTGACTAGTTCATGTACTGTTAATATATGTTGACCTGCCTTTTTAGCGTTCCAGTCTTCAATGTTACTAATTCTTTGATTTTATAAAGTGTCTATTTTTAAATGGCAACGTTTGATGTCTTCAGATTTTAAAAAAAACACTGGGTCAACTTGTATGGTACACTTTGTAGATGTCTGTACCCAGACGTATGTTGTTCAAATGTGGTTGATCTGTCCATAATGCCATTTGTAGATTTCCTAAGGAGTTTTATCCTTTTGTTAACTGCGATATTGTAATGCGCCTGATTTGGTAAAACATCATGTTTACTGAACCTGGTGTTTTTTATTGATACATTTAAAACTTTTATTTTTATCACAACATTGCTGTACGACTCTTGACTTCAGTTTGGCATTTTGGGGAAATCTGTTTGCTTGCTTTCTGCAAAAAGAAGATCAATACCACTATATTTGGAAAATATGAGGCTACAGCTAGCTGCCTGTTAGCAACTGTTAGCATATTGACTGATAACAGTTAGCCTGGCTCTGCCTATTGCTGCTCAGCACCTCCAGATCATACATGCACCTCCAAGCCAGGCTAGTTTTTACCTGTCTAAATTCCAAGCTAACTGGCTGCTGGCTGTAGCTTTACTGAACAAATAAGTAGTAATGACCTTATCTAACTCTCTACAAGAAAGCAAATAAGTGGATTTTCCAAAATGTCTTACTATTGCTTTAATAAGGTAATAGGATGGGACTGCACTTTGCTTTCCCAGCTGTTAAGTAATAGCCTTGACTACTTACGGGTTCAGCCATGAGTGGACTGGATGATTCATGAGACTTTAGATCAACACTCTGAGTCTGAGGCTCAGTACTTTCCCAACATGTGAGTGTAAAAGCTGATGGAGCAGACATCCCATAAAACGTTGGTACTAATTTCTCATAGCTTGGCGTGAAGACTAGATTACCTTGTGAACACCATAATTAAATCACAAACAGAAATGTGCAGTTAGTTGGCAGTGAGAACAGCTGAGGTTAGCTTCGGGTTAAAACCTAAAATGCCCACATTTGTATAGGTTGTTTAGGCAGCTGGCGACAGCAGTCTGCCTTAAACAGTAAACATATTAGGTAACTCTTGTTAAGTTGTCTGGTAGAGCTTTGTTTAGCATAATGTTCTGATGTCTCACTTGGGCTAATATCTTGGCAGGAGCTCAACAGCAGCTTTGTTGTGGCTGGTCTTCAAGTCCCTGTAGGAGGTACTGGAAACTGGTGTACTCTCGAGATGGTTATTATGCTCGTTTACTGCAGCAGCCCAAGGCCAACATTCCCAGAGGTGCAGTGCCATAAACCACACAGCATCTCTGCTTGATGTGGCTCAGAGCTAAACTTTCTATTGCCTTGTCTGGATCCTCTTATTAACTTTTAAACAAAACAGACGAGCAAGTTAAAACATGGAAAAATATATATCTTTTTGGATACAGTTTGTTTTCAGGCATTTTGGATTTCTGAATTTATAGTCAGATTCTTCTAAATTGTTGTATTTTTGTCCGTTATCATCCAAATACAGGGGAAGTGTATCTGTAAAAGGCTAAAGTAAATATTACCTCAGTGTATTTATAGTGCCTGCACATGATGTTTGTGACCAGACGTTGCAGCATGTGGAGAATGTGTTTGCCAATTCAGCAGTTTTCAAGTCATAGCTGGCTTCAGAAGAGTCGGTACTTAACACATACAAACAGTGAACAAATTATTTGCTTCATCACTGACAGAATGAGGAAATATTTCAGCTTCACTTTACAAGAGACACAAAACATCCTCATTTCAGGGAATATAAACATGTACTCAGTGTCTCTGTGTACCTTCTCCTCTTAGGGGGAGGGGCAAGAAAGTTAGCACTGAGACCTTTCCCCCATATCCCCACCACCCGTACAAAACAAAGTTTCTCACTGATTGGCTTTGCCAAAAAATGAGTTAACCCTTACAAATCCACTGAATCACTAGTGATCCACTGAAGCAATTAACCAAGCACAACTTATTAAGATGTTCAAGTTTTTGCCTCTTTTGGACATGCTTGTCTTTTTTTGACTTGTTTGATTATCCTCTAACAAATTCACTAATACATATGTGTTGTTTTGGCTTCATATATATCTGTAAAAGAAACTTTCTTCATTGAGCTATTTCAAATTGGCCCAAAAGGTGGATGTTTAAGGGTTAACCATTCATAAAGTCCAAGGATGGTTTAGTTCTATTTCACAGGATGTTCTGAAGTCGACATGCACTCTCACTTTGTTTGGGTTGGGTTTTTTTTCTTACATAATTTGCAAATTGTGTCCTTTAAACTTTGTTTTTGCAGACCTTTGCAGGTTTCCCAGAGTTTTTGTTGGATTTTTTAAAAAGGAATCTAATATACAGAGTGCAAAGTTTGAAGAACAGCTTAAAAACTATCATGAAGCAATGGAGCCAATATGGCACAAAAATGTTTTCATCCATACCTCCACACCATACCACACAGGGGCAGTTGTGCAGTACAGTAATAATATAGTGTAGAATTTGCTTAATTTAACTCCCTCTGACACATACACATCAAATACAAATGCAAAACTGATATCCTAACAAAGACAACAAAGACCCACATCCAAAAATTACAACCACTCATTTCTACATACAATTCAATGAGAATAAATAGTCCCACAATCTGCATAACAGTCCCCTATTCCCAGTAAAACTTCCCTCACTTCCAGAGACAAACAGGGACATGGTGTTCCTTTCCCTAACATTCCACCTATGCCAACTTTTTTCCCTTTTTGGGCATTTAGATAGTCAAAACATTACTCAGAGGCAAAACTGCATTTGAAGTGAACAAAGTTTACATCAATCACTCTTCCTTACTGTGTTCCTGCTCATATATTTAACAGGAAATTGCAAGGACCTGTTGTATGCAGCTCTTGACTGGGTGTTTTCTTCTGCTTATTTAACACTTCAGTGTTGTAATGCCTCTGCAGGATGAGGGGAGTTAACCACCTCGCTACGATCTGTGAAAAGCACCTAATGGCATTCAGTCACCATTTCAAATCCCCTCCACTTCCTCGCCTCGGAACTCAATAAGGGGGCTTCGATTTGCATGCAGAATCCAAGCCACCTTCCGCCTGGGAAGCTCAAACGAAGGAGAGACACTGGACAAAGGATGGAGAGGGATGCTGCTCAGTTGCTATGACAACCACCGGAATGTACAGGCTGGATCGTGGTGGGTCTTGTGTGGAGTGGGAGAGAAATAAAAAAACATGTTATGTAAGGAGAGAAAAAAAAACATGAAATGGGGTCTCATAAATGGAGCTGCACAATAACCCCCCCGGCCAAACACAATGTTAGGATGCTAGTGAGTTAGCATGCACTCACACTGTGACATCAGGAAGTGCAAATGCTCTCCAATTTTGCAAGATTTTGCAGATTAAAAATAATGACTTTGGTACCCAGTGTGTTATTAAAAAGGCAGATGGAGCTGTAAACAAACAACATGCACCGTGCATCTATTGATTTTAGAGGTTATGAGTTTGCTGTCAGTGCATGTACAATATGATCCTCCTCACTTGTGCTGTGTTGTTGTGTAACACATCATACTAGTTCAAACCAGTACTGCCTCCTTTTTTCTACAATGCGCAGCAGGAAGAGAGGGGTCTCTGCATTTTAAGCCATGTTTTAGGAATGATGAGGGGATGATGAAATCTGTACAAAACAGCTCAGAAAGGACGCTTTGGCTTGGTGTTATGTTTAAAATACTGCACAAGAAAAATGCAAGACATGGATAGGAAATGTCAATTGAGGACAAAGTTGTCTCATGGCTAATTTCATGGCAACAACCATATCTAATCCTATCAAGGACAAAAGTTAATGAATGACTTGATGCCTGTTTTAAAAGGGTTTGAATTTCCCGTATTTCAATAAAGACAAAAAAGGTGCTGTTTTTTTATGATTGTGGCTTCATCACTGACCATATCATGTGCTCTGAAAACAGCTGCTTGCACATCTATTTCCTACGCAATGTTCACTCACACATGCATGCATGCGAAAGGGGGAAGCTGAACACACGTGCTTACATTAGCTCTCAGAAACACAGCTGCAAACACAGCACTGTCTGCACAGGATGAAGTAACAACTCCCTGCATGTTTACATCTACAGCCACACATTTAGAGGGGTCTGGTATTTTCATGCAGACAGATGCTTTGCCCTGAGCAGATGCTTGCTGATTGGCTAAGCACTCTGGTGTGATTGGGGTAATGCAAGATCTCTCTACAGCCTCTCATGCTTACCTGCGTCGTGATTGGTCACGCCATTACGCATGACACAGTGACACAGATTTGGCTGTGCTGCTGCAGCTCAGAAACAGTCATCTGCCTTTGTTTCTTTAAGACAGCAAATAGACAGTCACTGGTGAAAACATGTTGGGGGATTTTTTTGCAGTGCAGCCGTGTTAATAAAAATAAATTGACCAGAAAAGGTGATGTTTTATATAAAATGATTCAGCATGTGAAATGTGTTTACAATCTGCTTTTCAAGTAAATGCTCTGTAAATGTGGATTAAAGCACAAGCATCTGTGCTGCTTTGCTATTTATAAACCAAAGCAATTTCTACATGACAGCATCAAGGATTATAAGCAGCAGGCAGGAAAAGGTGATGTCACACATGTTCTCCCCCAGTCATACCTGACCCTCATGTGCCTAATCTGTATTAAAATTCTTTGCACTTTAGGGCAAAAGACTTTCTTTTGCATAAGCATCCAGCAAAGCTACAATATTACTTTTATGTAAATTGCTACTTTAAGGGTTGTTTGACCACTCTTGTGCATTATTCCTGGCAGGGAAACAAGGGGTGAATTGATGATTACAGTAAAATATTTTAGAATACAGCGTGTTCCGGTTTCGCCAAAGTTAAAACAGTCAACACAATCATGGCTTGAATAGTTGGCAGACTTAATGGCCAGTTGCCAGCTCTCTTTCAACACCAAATTCACAAGAAGTGCCCCTTCCCCCCCAGAAACACCCTGCTGATTTATCTGCAGGGGTTGTCCCTTCTTTAACACACAAAACAATAGATGACCCGCACCCCCACACAAGTCCACTTTCTGTGTAATTTTCCACAAGGCATGCAAAAAAAAAAAAAAACTCCACATCCCAAGAGAAGTTTTAGGAGTGTTTGATAATATAATTTATCGTTTCATTTGACCTGTTAAGTTATGTCAAGTCAAATGAAAAAAAACATAAAAATAATTTGAAACTTCATTGCTTCTTGTGGGGATGCTAGATCACTGCAGCAGAAAGTATAAATTTAAAGAAAAAAAGACCAGAAAGTGGAAAAATGGGGATGCTCAGCCTCAGCAGTAAGTCACGTTTGTCCTGCGTGATGCTCACAGTTGTCTCTCACATTGCAGTCATTGCACTCAGCCTGTTTGTTTTAAGGATTGATCCACCAACAGGTCAACATTTGAGATAAACTTCGGCAGTAAATGGGCACTTCTGCCAAACACATTTAATGAACAACACAACCTTTGCATGAGTCATTCCTACACCCTCCCTTACAGTCACTCTCAGCGTTAGTCACACCTTTACTAATCCTTTTTTCTAAATTAAAAGGTGAGTGACGTCAGCAGTAGTTAGGGAATGTTACAAACAGGAATAACTGGCCTGAAGGACTAATGGCACCACAGATTTCTGAAGAAACATCAGGGAGAAGGAGAAGAGGAAATGTTACTCAGTCCCAGTTTACTTGAGTAAAATTGGCAGTATGTTTATTTAAAAGTTTTCCATTACAAGTGGAGGCAAATCCCTCTTATGTAAAAGAACAAAAGTGTTACACTTTGAACCATGAGTATAAAAAGTCCAACTTCATTCACCTCTGACTGACATATTAGAATATGTATATTATTTAACTGTTAATATTTATGCAGTAATACAGAAGTAGCAGTATAAGTGGTTGAATTGTAGGATGTCTGACCTATAGTATTGTTTGTATGGTTAAAAGGGGTTGCCTTGTATGAACAGTAGGTCCTTAAGTTCCTAATTAAGGGGTAAAGACAAATCTCAGGGAAATAATTATTGAATGATAATAGATCTGCAATAAAATAGAGTAGGAAAGAAGAAAAACAAAGGTCTGTTGCACAGGTCTGTTCTTTTTAAAGTTTTTACAGTTTGTTTTTTGGAAAATAAAAACATATAAAAGAAATACAATATGTATGGTAGTACCCCAAAAAGCACAAATACCCAATAATTGTACTTAAGTATAGTATTTAAGTAAATATACTCTGTTAAATTACACAAATCACTTGATGTACAGTAAAAAAAAAAAACTGACCCAGTTTTGTGAGAAACTGAGGCAAATTTGGTAACTTTGGAGTAAAAAGGGAGTGTCATTCCTTCAAATGAGTCATTCACATGAAAAAAGGAACAAATAAAATCTGCATGGTTATGTGAGTGTGTGTTTGTGTGAGTGTGTGTGTGTCACTGTTGCTGTTGTAGATGCAGAAGTGAAAAAAAAAAATAAATGCATCAACGTCAGTATTTGTCATGAGACAGATTTCCACACTTTTACTTTCGAACACATTTGGCTTCTCTCAGCTCTTTTTTAGCTGCTTTGTACTTTAAAACTGATCTGAATCCTGGTTTGAACTGTTTGCACAGCTGCTGCTTTCAGTGGACATATGAGATGTGTTTAATAAAACAAATAATAAAATCTGCAAATGAAAATATTCTCAAGAGGCAAAAGATATTTATATACACGTGCTTTTTATGTGACCCTTGTTATGGCAAATTCATTAGTGAATTGTGTTTTCAGCTCTGTATTTTTTCTACTGAGATATATGACTATGAGTCAACATCATATTTTTATTCTGATAACACTCAGCAATAACGATTGAGGTCAGAATGTATTTTTGGTCTGCTAGCTTGATTAGCTAGAACAGTTAGCGCGCGCACATTTTCTGATGATGCTGTGCGTTTTACCATTCTTGGTCAGACCTCTGAGCCATACTTAGGTGTATGAGCTCTGTCACTTTCAGCTGAAACCTGATTACTCTGCAAACCTTTTTTATATTGATAAATGACACATTGACAAGTTTGTCTCATTCAGATTGTTTTATTTCACTTCTCACAGGGAAAATTGAGAATTTCCATCTCAACCCTGACCTTTGATTTTTAGCTTGTCCATGTTTGCTCTTTGCTTATAAGTTTTCGTAAGAGAGTGGGTGGCTAATTTTTAAAGTCTGTTTGTATTAAAGGAGTAGACTGAGAAATGGCACACCCAAGGAGAGCAGATGTTGGATGGATGATGGAACAAGTTGGGACAGATCTGTTGTGTAGAACTAGATGTTCTACACAACAGATCTCCCCTACTACAAACGTGCTTGAGGCACCAGTGAGACTCTGTGGGAAGGTCAAGTGAGTGATGGTAACCTTTGAGTTATCAAGTGTTGTACCGGGGCGTGGCTTATTTCTTAATCTAGTTTTGTTTGAAAAGGCCGGTTAAAGAAGCCCAGAAAGTGGCAGCCAGATTGAATGAGGGAGGTAGAGTCAGGGAGAGATGCCTTGGGGGGCAAAAAACTCTCCCCCGCCGGACCGGGCTGTACACTCTACCTTCCTCTGCTCAACCACTTTCATGGGTGAGGCAAGGAGGAAGAGAAGAAACGTTGTTTATTTTATTTTGCAAGCGTGCAGTGGATACTATTAATTAATACTCACCAGTCCACACTAGATGTTGATCTCCTCTATTACATGCGTGCTTGAGGCACTAATGAGACTTCGTGGGAAGGTCAAGTGAGCGATGGCATCCTTTGGGTTATTAAGTGGGTGCCCTCCTTCTTGGGTGTTTCGCTGATAGGCCCACAACACCTCCAGAGGGTTCAGCAGTGAATCCCAGCATCCCAGGTTCACCCCCTAGATGCCATTCAGCTCACCCGAGAGCCCAGGCAGAGTCGCCTGAACAACGGGAGAACAAGTTTAAAATAGCAGGGTTTAAACTTTAATCCCTGAGAAGCAACTAATTAATCAATGACAACTGACAATTTCCACATCAGTATCTAAATTTGAATGCTTGAATCCTTCTTTCTTTTATCACATCTCTCTGGCTACTTTGATATGCCTGCTCAGTGAGGGGCCCCTGCTATGCTCTCTTTACTTGTGTTTAAATGCAGTCTGGTGCAGCTGCAGCTGCTGCTGGCTAAATGCACATCCAGGTATATATGAGGAATGTCCTGTTGGAGCATACAGATCTTATGGACTCTTATTCTAATATTAACTCCATTACTATTCTATGTCAATGCCTTCTAGTACATCAAAAGACAAGGAAACACAAGAAACTCAACATACACACATTTTTACAATGGCAATGTAGTAATCTACTTGTGGCCTCCTTGTTTAGCATAGTTAGCGCCTCCATAAGTTCCATAATCACATCTTTGTTACCTACTTAGCTAACTCACTATCCCCTATAATAAACACTTTATAGTAACCTCTGTGTTGAGTAGCACACTGTGATTGTTGGCAAAAAATGCCATGGATACTCCTTTTGTGGTTACTCTTAATATGGAGCTTTATATAGTAAATTGAGAATAATACAGTGCTTGTGGTCCTTTTTAAAGTTAGATTTAGAAAGTGCTGCAGCAAAAGTGCTGGTGTTTAAAAAAATGGCTGGATAAAGTACTATGAACAGTACAATAAAAAAAAACAGACTAAGCTACAGTGTACTTCCTGATATCTGAATGTTCTGTACTTCTGCAATGCAAGCTGCACTCCCTGGTGACGTCAACAAAAGGAACCAAGGACGCAAAACCTTTCTAACAAAACCAAGTAAGGTTTTTCACAGAGTTTTTAAAAATCCTTTAATGGGTTCAGCCCAAAAATTCAAAATTTGTCGCTTTCTTGCAAGCAAATGAAGGGCATCATTTCCTTTACCTCCGGCCTGCCGCTCACCTTGGCACTGCACTACGCAAACAAATGTGTGTCCTGAGGATATTAAGACAGGGCTGAACTATAAGGCAAACAACCTGGGTAAAGTCCATTTGTGGTTATGGTGAATAGGCTTTGTCTTTTTTTTGTTCACCCATCCATGTGCTTCTAGTCCTGACCAGCTAAGACAGGAGAAGCCTGTTTGTCATTTTTCCATTGAATACCTCTCACTATTGTTTATAGGTCTAACAAAGGGAATGCTTATTCTTCTAGGATTCATGTTGACCTGATTTTCACCTCCCTTTAAGCACACACACACACATACACACACACATGGATGCTTCAATACACACTCATATCTCTAGTAACTTAAGACCGTATTGGGGAGTGTTTATGAAGAAAGCTCATTAAAGGCGCTCAAAACTGAAGGGACAAACAACAATGTCAAAGTGTTCTTGATAAGACAGGTAACAGATGGAAAATGAGAGGGATTATTATATTAATTTTATCTCGTTTGTTTAAGCTTGAAGACACAGATATGGCGTGTTAATGTTACATAAGAGGACTGGGTGAGGAAGAGAGGTGGATGATGTGACTTTGTTATGTTCAAGGGATTAAATTTCCATCAGCAGAAGCTGCCCATTTGCAAAAAGGAGCTAATTTGTATATACATTTTGTTACGCTACACCACAGTCTTGTATGGTTTGGGCTTTTAAATACATTGTAGTCTATTTTAAAAATGTGGTTTTTATCCTCCTATTTCTTCCCTTCACCACTTTCACATTGCTTAATTTTTGCGTTGAATTAATGTGTCATTTGTTTTTACAGCAAGGAGAGTTTTCATAATTTTACCCTGGAAAACTCACTGGTGTAGGAAGTATACAGCCATTTCTTTTTAAATTTGGAGTTAAAATATAAAAATATAAAAAATACAGAGGGGGGTTTGCATTTTTATGTTTAACTTTCCACAGCACAATGATGAAGCTGAACTAGTTGAGTTTCAATGACCTTTTTTTTTGACATGTCTGCAGCATGGCTCTGTTGGTATTTTCAGTTAATTGTTCCAGATTGAAAATATCTTAACTATTGGATGGATTACTGATAAATTCATCACAAGCATTAATTGTCCCAAGAGGATGAATCCTTTTGAAATCAAAACTTGTTATCTCCTGACTTTGAAAGCCAACATTCAATTTATGTCAAGCCAATTTTATATATGTTGCCTTAAAATCACAAATTTGCCTTAAAGAATTTTACAATCTAAAAAAAAATTGCATCCATCAATCTGAATAAGTACAATTAAAAAACCCATTAAATAGCTGCAAAGCATCAGCTGCCTCAGCTTGTTTGCAATGGGTGTTACTAAGTTTGCATTGTCCCCATCAAATAAACTCTATAATATATTAACCAATGAGATCTCTGTCAGCTTCTGCTGTGTTTTATGGTATTGTGTTAAGTAGTATGCTAAGCTGAAAGGGTGACCATGTTAAACATTATACATTCTTAAGATTGCTTACATTAGCATTTAGCTTAAAGTACCACTTTATAGCCCTACAGAGCTGACACTTGAATTTCTGTAGCCTGCAAATTCTTAATTGCTTAAAAACTCAATTACAAGTTTCTCAAAATAATATTGAAGTCAAGTGAGTGATTGTATGAATTTTCTACCAATGACTATTTAGTGATACATAAGGTACGGCCGATTATACGTGACAGAATTACTAATATATTGATAGACTTCTTTGAAGTTTTTTAATCTTCTGTTGAGAATCACAGACCACAAAAAGGAAAAGAAATCATTGCCAGAGGATAGAGCCATGCCCGGTGGAGTCCTGACTTCCTGTGGCTCCTCCCTGGTTAGTCATACCAATGCTGATTTTTCAGAGGAAGACAGCAGCCCTGAGAATCAAGTCAACCAGCTCAACAAGGCCGACAAACACGGGCAAACACCTCACAGTGTGAGCAGCTAAAAGCCTGCGTGTCTAAACCTCAGATAACCTTGTGGTGTAAACAGGCGATAACATGAAATCTGCGGCGGTAAGATTAGTAATGAGTACAGAAATAAACATATTATGAATCGTGCTCGGCTCTGCAACTGTGTTTAACCATTGCCCTCAATGGTTGATTGTGAAGTAAACTGGGCTTATGTAATCTCCAAATGTATGGCTTCTATGCATGTCTGTGCGTGTGTCTGTGTGTGTGTTTGCTCTAACACATGAACAGATTTTGAACGCATGACTTGGCGTGTAAAATACTCTGACCTTTTGTGTAAAGCTGCTGGATTTTGAACATATTCACATAATTAACATGTCCCCTGCCATTATTTACATAACACAAAAAACTCAACTGTTCTATAATCACTCTTGTGTGAGACGCAATACGAAGACAAAGCTCACATGATAGTTCCGAGTTGATTACATAATGATTACATTGTTAAACGGGCACATTTCAGCAATTAGTTCCTGAGTTACTGTCAGTATGTATGTTTCATCTTTCAAGTGCTTTTGAGTTTGTCTACATGTTTTGTCTCTGAGTTTAAATTCAATCCAAGTGTTTTTTTGGAGCTGCTTATATCTCAAATTTAAGGGGCACTCTTTCGATTTTACACATGAAGGTCAGGAAAACTAGTCATAGGTACTTTACTCAGTGTGTGGAAATAATGATCTCCAGTGTTTTAGAAGAAATAAACTTGATTTAGGCTCACATGAGCACATTTGAGTAACTTGTGCTCTGGATATTGCGATATCAATTGGTCAGTTAGTCATTTTGTCAGACCATAATTTGACTGAAATGTGTCATCAGCTATTCCAAAACATAAAGCCTATGAACTTTCCTCTGACTTTTAATCAAGCACCATCATTAGGTCTTTTATTTTTCTTATAATTTGGTTTACAACCAAATAAGTGTCAATCTAGCAGTCCCATCAGCCTCAGCTGTAGTTTATGTTAAGTGCTTGCTAACAAATGTTAGCATGCTAACACACTAAACTTTGCATTAATTATGGTGCACATTAAACAAGATAAGCATCAGAATTTTAGGACAGTCATTGTGGTAATATTAGCGTGCTAACATTAGCATGTAGCTCTATGCAACATCATGTGTAAGTGTAGCCTCAGAAAGCTGCTAGCTTAAATGTAAAAGTGGCCTCTTGAAGACTCAACAGTAATGTGTTTTTTATCGTTGTGCTCTGTCAGGCAAGTGGGTTCAAAATCTGTTTGCAAGAAGTCAATTTTTTTCTTGTCTCTATACAGATTGTTTCATTTGTTCGTAGCTATCAAATAAAAAAGGCTAAAGTTAATTCATTCCAACAAGCAATATGTATTTGGCCCTTTTTATGGCACTCAAGCAACATTTTCTGAAGCCTAACATGCCATGTAAAAAAACACCCCTTTTCATCCATCTTGCTCTGAAATTTTAGTGCAGCATACAGTTTGAGTTTTTCTCATATTCTTTCGTGACATCCAACATTCAACCAGGAAACTGGAATGTTTGTTCCACTTTGTTTTTATGTACTACCTCAACATGGCATTTTAGTTGCCACAGGCAGTTGGAAAACTTTTATGGTTGAACCCTGCTCCTGTGGTTTCCTGACTTTCTAGTTAAATTAAATTGTATATTGCATGTATATATGCAGTTATACTAAATCCTCTTCTTATCCACAGGCCTTAAAGAATAGTACAAAGGGCCACATGTAAAGAACTGCTGGCCTGTTATGTTTTGCTTTTGTCCTCAAATTACATACATGTGTCCTCTCAACTGTATTTCTATATGTTTTCACTGATGTAGATTTGTTTATCTGCTGGTTAATTTATGGATTTAAAAATTGTTTTCTTTTCTATTTGCACTCGCATTTTTGCCATTTATTTTTTGACTTGTTTCTTCTTCTCATTGTAATTCTTATTTTTTTTATTTTTGTATAATTTGCATGCTTGTGAAGATAAACCAGGCTCAGTCTCTAATCTTTGTACCCATCGAGTACTGATTCAAATCACAGGACAGACTGGTTGCTGCTGTTGCATAATTGCCAACAGTGTGTCAGGATAAGCAAGCCCTCTCAGACAGACAAAAGCTGAGTTCACATACACACACTAACACACACGCGTACACACACACACGTTGGCATGCCAATGCAGTCATGCAGCTTACTACATCTTTTATCAGAGTCTTGCAATCTGTCTGCACAACTACAGCGGATAAGTTGCTCATTGAACACTTGAAGCTTCTCTCTAGACCAGATTTAAAAATGATTACACGAAAGCAATGCCCTTTCTAACTCCCCACACCCCCTTGAGCTTCTGTAAGATTAAGGACTGATCATGTATCTGATGGTGCCACAGCAAGTTTCCTGCTGCCTTTAGTCTGTTGCAAGGGCCTAATCCCAGCAAATCCTTTATTTTTCTCAGTACATCCAACACACACCCACTGCTGCCAGCCTTAGATGAGGCACAACGACAAGTAGGGTAAATGAGCGAAGTAGGAGCGAAGAATAAAAAACTGCTGTGTTGCTCCTCAAAGGATTGTCGTCATGGCATTCAATTTTCTTTTAATCCACAGCCATTAATCAAAAAACAACGACATAGAGCAGACGGGAATGACGCATTCCCCCATAAGGCTGTGTTCTTGATGTCTGTCTCGACCTGCTCAGTGTAATAGGATCACTGCCGTGCAGGGCAGAGGTTTTAGGGAGGTCATGAAGCCGTGGGGGTGCAGCAGGCCGCTGAGAGACCAGTGATTGGACAGATGCATGTCTAGTCCACTTTAAAGCTGAAAGCATGCGTCAAAGCATGTGTGGAGAGAACAAGAGCTGGAAAAATAATTTACTAAAGCAACATTTTAACAAAGTACACAATTAATGTTGCAATCAAAACTTTCAACTTTAAAATGCACTTTTTTATGCACTTTGTAACTTGTACTTTTCGTCTCTTCAGAGTAACAACCATACATACAAATGTGGAAAAACACACACTTTTACACATCTCTACTTTAAGAGCATTATTGTGTTGCACTCAGTTGTTCACATGAAATGCAATCGAAGTAGTTGTGTGAACAATGAAATAGAGTCCACACCTGTGCACACCTGGCTAATTGCTGTGTGAGGTGGGTAGGCTTGTTAAATCATGTAATTGGAGACTAAAAAAATCTAAACAATATTTGATATTGTTTAATTACACAATACACTTTTACTTTAAAGCTAGTATGGTGCATTAAGTTCCAACACAAGACTCAGCTAATCTTAAAACTACAACAAAAGTAACATTTATGAGGCCAGTGCTAAGTTATAGCCAAAATCTCTAAAAAATGAAAACACAATATAATCAAAATTTTAAAGCTGCAATAGTGTCTTCGATTACACAGTTTGATAAAAATATATTAGACTATTTGATGGATATTTTATTACAAAGATTCATATTTTGATGCTAACCGTGGTATCTTTGTTGCTTAATTAAACAACAGTAAAGAATCATCTTTGTCATCTCTATGTTAAAGTTCCCCTCCTTCTCATTACATATGATGTAGGCTTCAGCCATTAAAAAAAACCACTCCTTTCATTCCACTTAGCCTGCCTTGGAGAAAAACACTAACCTTGAGAGCTTCCCTGACCCTATGTACAGATTCAGGGCTGGTCTTTGCAGAGTAAATAAAGAACATATCACATTGATAATCATGCATGTGAAAAGCCGGTTGGAGCAGCTGTCTTTAAAAGACACCATACGTCAGCAGCAAGGTGAAAGTACTTTGATTACAGGGTGTGTAGACTGACCACAATCTTTCCCACAGATGTTTGACTTTTACCAGCTCAAATGGCGCACTAAGGAGATGGAAACATGCAAGTCTGCACTTTAGATAAAGACATGGTATCAGTATATCATTTTTATAATGTAAACATTAGCATGTTTCATGTCTGGTAACATTTGTAGTTATCACTGACTCCTGCATGAGTTACACATTCACACATACCAGATCTGATCCTGTTTAATTCAGCATGACTGACTGGAGACTACTCTGAGGACTCAAAGGAAATACAGGGCTGATAGAGAGGAAGAGCGAGTGCTTGTTGAACCATGTATTTCCTCTCCAGAGGTGGTTGTGTTGTTGCACCTGTTACTTGTTGATCTGTCAGCAGGACTTCTAGGAACATTTCCATAACACTTGCTGGATGTGGTTTGCATGGAGGGAATCACACGTGTGGTCACGTAACTATGCACACATAATCCTGCATAATACAGAGCCTTCAGCCCAAATTCTGATGCAAATTATTACGAGCTCTCAAGGATCTCACGTGGTTGTAGTTTTTCACAGTTTTCAATGAAACAATTTTATTGACAGTGTGTTGTTTTATACCGTCATTGTCAGCTGACTTGTCACACATCTCGTTATCTCCTGACTTTTTGGAAGCCACCGTTCAGTTTGAGTCAGGCCAGTTTTATATCTGTTGCCTCAAAATCACTAATTTGCCTTAAAGAGATTTATAATTAGTACAAAACTGCATTTCTTAATTTAATAAGTACAAAAAAACAACAAATACTTGCATATCTCTATATGCACAACTGATTAATAGCTCACCAGTACAGTCTTATAATTTTTTTCTGTAGTTAAATTGCACATTTTTGGATGTACAGTAAAAAGTCATTCAATGAGGACTGAATGACAGATTTTACTTCACAAGTGTCCTTATTAAATATTTATATCAGACCAGCAGAACATAGCAGGAACCTAAGCACACATGTTAGTTACATGAATAAAACACTCAATAAAATCTTAGATCTGGTCTCAAAGTTGGGTTGTCGGATCCTTAAACTTTCATTGCACTTGTTTCTTGAAAAGTTCAAAACATTTGCACATGATGACCTAAACAGAAGTTTAATATTGATCCATTTTTGGCTCCAGCATGATAATGTGCTGACTATGTTTACAGGAAACAAGTGTGTTGTGGAACTGATAAATGACATCTGCGTTGCACAGACTGTGGTTTTCACTTTACTGTGTGTGAAGCAATTTAACAGAGAACAGCTGTTTGCCATGAAACATGCAAATCACGCCTGACATGTTCGTAAAACATTTTTAAAGGGTCTCAAGAGGTTAACAGAGCACCTCTACATCCAGTGCTTGAACTATTAATCCTACTCAACTCTTTCCTCTGAAAAGGTGCACATTTTGAAATTTCATGAATCAAAACCCAGTAAAACCAGTGTGAACTCTGAAGCTAGGGATTGCCCTCCAGTGGCCACAAAAGTGGGGATTTTGCAGAGAGGGGGCATAACCTCAAGGCAGGATTTCTGAGGCATATTACAAGATTGTAATATTGCAACGTCAGGGCATGAGCAGTTACATAATTGCAAAGGTGGTAAATGAAAGTCTGATCAACCTACGTTTACAATTTTGTCATCTTTATTTCGTTTTTTTGGAATCACTGTGATATTAAAACAGATAATGTGAGCATTAACTGTTCAAAGTGAAACAAATACCCACATATAATGCAGCACTGAATGAATGCAAGAGATAAACCTGTTGACAAGTCTTGTCATTGAAATCACCAGCACCGTGTCACAGCTCGCTGTGTATACTTCTGTATCTTTCCTGTGGAAAAATTTCTCTGGTACATTAGAAACATAATGTCCCCTCAACCTTCACGTGACTCCAGTGTGAATAGGAACATTTAATCAAATGTTATGCGAACACAAAATGATGCGTTCAGGCATTTTCGACTCTTGACAAACTGATATCTGTTTGCTCTCAAATAAAAACTGAAGTGAGAGATTTCCTGAGTCAACCTCAAAGAATCTACAAATCCTTACAATGTAAAGTTGCCTAAAGGGAGATTCTTTGCGCTTTAAACACAAACAGCCATGAAGCATATGTCTGGAAAAATGTACACGTTGACCTAGATGCTCTATTTCTCTCTTTGTTTTCTTGTCTGGGTCAACTTCCTCTGCGGCATTTTCACATCTTCTTTATTATTTCGGGTTCCCAAAGAGAGTTTTCACAATGTCACGCCAAAAGAGTCATTATGTCCACCTACAAAAGCTTTGAATTCCCATAGAGCCGAAAGAAAAGGGTGTTATTGTTCTTTTTTTTTAAACTCCCTTAACCCTGCTCTCTGGACACCTTTAATCAGATCATTGCAATGCCAGCCTGCTGAACAGTCACTCAGGTAAGCACACACTGGTACTCACTTACACCGTTTGCTGCACAGTGTGTCCCAGGTTGCACACTGCACCGTGGGAACCGTGTCTGTGGAAAGAGCAGTGCATTGTGGAACAGGAGCTGTCGAGAGGGACAGTGGGATAAAACAGGAATTGTCCTTCAGTACGGACCCAATTCATTTAGGCTGGCACACAGCAGCCTGTTCATGTAACATCACCCGACTCAACCCAAACCCAGTCGGGCCAGAAGCATCTGATTGTTCCACTCGAGGGGTGCAAAATGAGTACAGACTGAAGGCACTGTTATTCAACTCTCCCTGCAACAGTGCAACACATGCACACTGACAGAGACGTTTAGCTGAGCCATCTTAATTAAAACTCCAGCACAAAGGCCAAAAAATGGCCTCTTTATGTTTTCTATGAAGTGAACATCTCATGAACTGGAGGCACCTTTAGGTTAAAGTTTACTCTCTAGCACCTGTTGAGCCTTTTTCAGTGTTTTAACTAATCAGATTAAATAATTTTCTATAACATAAATTAAAATGGAGTCTCTGAAAAATAAAGAATTTGAAACATTTTATTATAAATGATATGATATTGAACTTTATGTAAAAATACTTTGGACCTTTCAGCGTAATCAGTGTAACCAGTTTCAAAATGTTGGCTTATCGACTCTTTAGAGAGCTTTACAGGAGATTCAGTATTTGTAGTATGAATAACAGATATCACATTCAGAAAGGAAATCCAAAGCAAATGGTCAATCAAACAAAAATATTTTCCAACATGAACTTCTCAAAACTCTCAAAAGGTTTGCTGCTTTTTTTGGTTTAATACGATTTTCAATTACATTTATTTTGAAAGCAAGACAAGGGAAGGTTTCACCATAAGGGTGAGGAACTTATGTTCTTTTTTGTTCATTTTTTCTAACATATAGATGATCTGGATGATCTATACTAAAAAAAATTATCAAAAAATTTTCAACAGACTAACTTAGATTGAGAACAATTATTACTTGCAGCTCAACGTGGAAGCTACAAGTCATCTAACAATTTTTACATTAGACAAAAAGTGATTCATTGCATTGCATCTCTTCCCCAGTGTGGACTTCCACCTATGTTAATGAATAATAGGTTGTTTGGTCTACAAAATGTGTGGAAATAGTAATAAAGTATAAAGTGAAAAATAGTAAAGGTTATCGGAGCCCTAAGTGAGTTATATGATTGGTTGGTTTTTTTTAAAGATGCTTATCACAAACCACTAAAATCCAAGTCTTTGTCTTTAAATTGGTTGTTTTGTCTGAACACCAGACCACAAAAGATACTGAGTTTATTACTCATAAAGTAAAATGTGGAAGGCAACGAGTCCTCACATTTGAGACAATGGAGCTGAGACTGTTGGGTATTTTTCCTCCTCACAGATTCTGTGAGTCACAAAATAGATCAGTGTTACAGATGAATAAACTAAGCTTTTAATCATCTAATCATTTCATCCCTTACATTAAGACAAATGTTATTATCTTAAAAAACCACTCTTTTTTTGACTCCTGTGTCAGATTTCTGTATAAAATAAATAACACAGCCTTCTGTGTTGTTACACTTCCGGGGCGATCTTTGTCCTCACATGACTTTGTGCGCACTGGTTGACTTGACAAGAGGTCAGAAAGAGGTGAACAGTGGCTGCAGCCGAACAGAAAAAGGTTATCAATAACTTGCCTCCTGGACTGCGAGACTAAGCAGCATTATCTGCAGGATAAATAACGACCATGTGGCCATTGTACTCATTTATGTGCCTCAAAAGCCATTGAAGTCGAAAATGCTTTGAAATCAGATCAGTTCTTTTTAATCCTATTACAGCTTTTTAACACCAGATGGGAAACATACATACTTCCTTGCAGATAGATATCATCTGTAACTTTGATTTTATGGCTCTATCGCGCTGCAGTTAAAGGCAAGATGATGTCACTATATGTCCAAACCCATCATAAAACAAAGTCCAAACCGATTCTGACAGCATAAAATTCAACTCGGAAACCCATTGTTTGGGACTGAATGATAATTAGAGTTGGCCTTGGCCGCTCTTTATGTAAGAGAGGCTTGTTTATTCATAGTGAGTTCAGTTTGTGCGAAAGCCTCATCGGATCTCAATGGCTCCATTATTAGGCGAGTGGTTAAAGCCTCTTTCAAACTTCAAACATAAGAAGCCTCCTTCTCAGGCACACTGGCCTGGTGATCTGCAAAAACTGAAATGTAATCACTCTACATATGCAGCGATTTGCAGCAGATTGAACAATCTTAATGCACGAGGCATTTTTTATGTTACTGTGCCTATAAATATTATGCAGGTTACTTTGGATAAACAGTCTGAAAAAACACCTGTGTCTGAGCAAAAAATAACATGCAGCCGTGTTTCATCTGTAACCATCAAACCACAGGAATATGTAGACAAACGGCTGAGGTCTCATTACATTTCCACTGACCCGCAAACAAAGCATTTCATATAAATTTTACGACACCAAAGAGAAAAGAGCCACACACAGCTGGGTCATTGTTCTTGACAGGAGCTCTGGAGTGTGCAAAGCCTCATTAACAGCGGAAGGCTATAAGCCTCTTTGACTGTACTTTCTGCACCAGCAGACACTGAACCAGGTAGAGCGCAGCAAGCACGGGCTGCACCGTAAAACCAGAAAATTGCATTTTCAAATCCTGGTTTAAGGCAGAAATAGAAACGGATATAATGGAAATCTTTAGCACTAGAAATTCCAGCGCCGGATCAATATATCAGTTTCATTGTTAGGCTGATCGTGGAGAAGGAAACACCTGTCCAACGTTCATTGTAGTGAAAGCTGGTGGAGAATTATCTCACTAAGGAAATTTGAAAATAGAATAAGTTTTCTTCTAAAACTCCTTGTGCACGCTCCTTGTTTCCTCTGGCCACTTCTATTCAAATTTGCCTGAGCATAGGAAACATGGTTGCCAAATAGAGTCAACTTACTTCCAAAAAAATCTAATTCTCATACACCGATCTGCTAAACATTCAGATTCCCTTTGCAGTGATTAAGAGGATAAAGTTCTGGTATAACAGATGTGCGAATCCCTTTCTCATCACTGCTTTTGCATCTTGTCTGATCAAATGTTCTTGTGTAGTCGAGATTTTGATTTGATGTGATGCTGTACCAGCTGCCAGAGGAGCAACAGATCTGAAGATGAAATGACAGGAGCCATTCATTGCCTGGATGTGTGAGGCCAGTGTCTTTTTAGGACTTTTGATTACGCTGATCTCACCGTCATGCTGGCTGCATCACATGGTTCACCATATGTTAGTCACAGGGCGAGAGATACTGACACCGGGCGCAGTTATCCCGGAATCTCACAAAGCCTTTGAACGCAGCTGACAGGGAAAGTGTTCGGAATCAAATGAAACAATTATTCGAAACTGCAAAGAACACTCTGAAATTTGCAAATGAAAGGGAAGTATGTGGTGTAGGGGGGTGCTGCCTTTGAAGTAATGTCACATTCCAGCTGTGTTAAATGTGGAAAAAAGTTTCAATTCTTATATACATTTGCACATTACCAGTCCTGAGTGGCAGCACATGAAATTTGAAAGAAAAGGTTGACATGTCGCACAGAAATGTTTTCACCTGGCTAAAGTGGAAAAGCTGGTTTGTCAAAGAAAATAACGTGCAACAAGTCTCTGGTGTGCATGCTCTCTGGGTTCTATAATACAGCACCTATGCAGAAGATCCAGGTGCTTTTATCACAAGGAAGTTGATGTTTTTTGGCTCAATGCACCTCTAAGTAACTTTCAAGGCACTGTATCCACCTCTCCTTAATACATCCATGGGTGATGCTTTTAAGAACTAGTGGAAAACAAAAATCAGCTATAATAATGAGATAACATTGGGCTTAACATTCAGATGACCCCAGATGAATGATAATGTTCCTCTGTGACTGTCACTAAGAAGGCTGTTGTTCATTAACAAATGAGCTCACATTTACAGTAAGAGCTTTATAAGGCGATGTGCCTGTCATTTTGCATGGCATTTCTTCTACACTCAATTTGCGAAAAATGGACTTTTGCAGCTTTTCATCTAAACACATGTAATTAGTGTGCCACAGTAAAATAAGATTGGTCTATTTTTGCCCTGTACAGAATATCAGACCACTGAAAATGTTATATAGTTGATCAAAGCTCGTGACACTGCCCTGTAGACCTATCAATTTGTATGACTGAGTAACACTTATGCTACATTTCTTTACATGAAAGAGACAATCAATACATATTTATGGATTCTATGTCAATTTTTGTCATTTCATCATTTAAAAAAATGTAATTCCTTATATCTTGAGTACACATATTTACTGTATGCACCCTCGTTAATCATCTATTATTCCCTATCTTATCTTGTTCTTGTCTTATATTGATGTTCCTTTCTGATATCACACTCAAGATCCATCTGATTTCAAATCAATCTTCTAAGACTCGAAGCGGCTGCACAAATCCCTCCTTCCCCCTGTCTTTTACCTTTATCTTGTACAGTGATGTCATCTTGAAAGATGTAAAAGAGAAACCCACCGTCCAGTGTCAGACAGACACCAGAGTAAGCAGTATGTGATGCGGGGGAGTTGACCCTGAACTTCATGAGTCAGCTGTGTCAGCGCCATGAGTCAGGGAAAGTCAAGGAAACAGCTGCTTCCTTTCGTCGTCTAACGTTTGTATGTGCACTTTTCACTGCTTTTTACTGCAGTTATAAAGCCATATTTGTAAATGCTTAATAGTCTATCCATGACATGGGAACAGTCATGACTCAGTTCATACGATGCATTATATGACTTATTTGGGGAAGAAAATATCAAAAAGACACAAGGTTTTGTTTTACCTCTTTTTAACACAATGATGTTTAAAAAAAAAACTGCACAAAGTTTGTTTTTTGTCAGAACTTGGGCTTATTTTTCTTTTGACATCTCAGTTACAAATCTTTGTGAATGGTCTCCAGTTTCATGCATTTCTTTTTTTCTCTTTCTCTCGGTTTTTCTTCAGCACAAACACCAACAAGTGAATGCATGTAATCAGATCGGGGGGGAGAGGAGGAGCCGGGTTTTGTTCAGTGTCATTAGGGGAACTGCTCGCTGCTAACAGCACATTAAGTGGTTTACTTAGGGCCTTCACTTCACAGCCTGTTGATTAAATATGAGTTTATTGACTCTCTCTGTCATTTTTTTCCTCTTAATACTTATTGTTTGTGCTCCTGCTATGACAAGATAGTTGAGTCTCTGACTTAAAAAAAAAAAAAAACAACGTCCAAAAAATTCATCTCTGTGTGTTTTTAAGATGTTGTATGTGACAGTTTATGGAAGCCCGAGTTGTGTTTTTAAAAGTTTCCTTCAAACAAAAAATCTTTTCAGTAAAGGATGTGAACTGAATCACTTGACCCCCATCTTCCAATTTCAAACATGTTGGAAAACCTCCTTTTGTAGTGAACTCACAAACTCAAAAATGCAAAAGGCCCTCTGTGGAGCCATTTGTTCATTCTGAGCTACTGTGGAAACATGAAAGACTCGATAGAAGAAGTCCCACAATCCTTGTTTTCATGTGAATATACACAAATGAAAGCATACTTCTGAATATTCTAATAGATTTTCTGCCTCATTCTACAAATGAATCCCTCTAAATACTTCACACTGGACCTTTAGAAGTATAAAATGTAAACCTTTTCATATTTTTAAAATTCTCCATATTGAAATGTCTTTTCTTATTTTGTTGAGTTGTGTGTTTACGTTATCCCGAAAGGTTTCCTATATGATTGGTTATAATATTCACAGAAGCACAGCAGGCTCAGTGAGGATTTACAGTTACAGCGGAGATTATGTTTAATTACACGTCTCCACTGGCTATAATCCACTCTAACATGGCCTTGTTTGCAGACATCGTGCAGATAAAACATGCAGCTGAATGAGAGTATTATTCACTGAAAGTCATTCAAAATGAGCACGATCAATTAACAGTTTATTAACTACTTATCATCTCTCAACTATTGTGTCTCAAACCAGGAGTTAAACCGTTAAATAAAGCTGTGTGAGCCTGTTTGAAAGTGAAACCGTTTGCAGTTGTTTCCTTATCTTTTTATTGGAAGTTATTGCTTCATAACTTTTCAGAATAAATACTTTTATAGACTGAGGGATCAGTTGATTAAAAATAAGATATTGCATAAAATACAGGAATCATTCTGACATTTGCTGTCCAAGTTTTATATAGTGCACTGCATATTTAAGAAAAAAATGTGAAATGTTTAAAAAAAAAGCTCAGAACAAATGCTGACCCAGGACTCAACATACTTGAATCATTTAAAAATACCTTGAAAATTATGACTTTAATGTGATAATCTATTTTTATAAAGTTCCAGGAGATTACAGTTGGAAAAGAAAAAACAACTCCGCACAGTTCTGCACTTCATACATCTCAGCTGTTACATAACTGGCTTTGAAATCCGCATTAATCTGGCGGAGCAGACATGTGTAAAGTGTGTTTAATGTTACGTTTTTAAACAACTATTGTTTACATTGCGTTCCTGTTTCCATTAGTAGAACATTGGCGGGGGCATATTTTGATAATCGTCCATTTTTTCCTCTGTCAACAATCAAAACAAATAATTCTTAACGAAAGATTTTTTGGAAGGAGACTGTGGTCATGTGATCGCAGTAAGCCATTTAACACTCAGCTCTGGATGTTTACTGTTATGAACCTGCCAGTAAGATTCAAACAAGAACAAGTACCTGGAAAAAAGCTGTTATAAAAATACATGTGAGAGAACACAGTGCCAATCTGTTTGTTTTAAACTGGACATCTAATGGCTGATGGGTCAGAGTTTTTTTCGAGGGAAGTAGATTCACAAGCCCTTGTTTGGGCTGTGGGGGTTTCGCAACGTGACCATGTGTTGGATCCAGAGGAACAATCAAACCGGGATGAGGGAGGGCGCTGTGGGGACAATACAGAGGCTGTCCCCTGCAGGCCCCATGCCACATAAAGACCTGATTATCCCCCCTCCCCTTGTTGGCTGGCCCTGCAGAGTGGACAGACAGTGGACTCAGTATTTCCCTTCCTCTGTTGAGCAGTGGGGACTCTCCTCTAGTCTCAGCCAGGGCACAGCAATTTAAGGGGTGCTGTTGTTTTGGAGAGCCACTGTGGGAAAGTCATTAAAGTGTAAAGCATCTCTCTTTTATTTATTTCTAAAGGACTTCTGGAAGAGGCGTCCACTAAGGCGGTGGATGGTAATGAGCGCTGACACAGAGACCGGCCACCCCCACAGTGCCGTGTGTGCAGATAGCTGCTGCCATGGCAAACCGATTCTCTGCTATGGAGCCGGCATGACGCACGGCAAGAAGGGTTTCCTCTCTTCCACAGGTGGCCAGTGTCTACCAGCAAACCAGTCAATCAGATCTTTTCTTCCAGAACGGAAAAGGACTAGATGTGTGGTGGGCTCTCTGTCATGTGCCCCAAAGATCAGCCAGTCATTATTTATTTAAAAGAGACTAACTGAATACCTGATACGCAACACATGGCTCTCAGGGATTGCTGAGACAGGGCCTTTAATTTAATCAAGGGTCTTTCCTCAACCGTCTCCACTTAGTGATCATATCATTATTATTCTGTGGAATATATATTTAAGTGGTGAACAGGACAGTGCACAGGTAATGACAAAGGTGCTTATCATCCCTTCCCCTGTAAAATGATCCACATGGCACGCTGTTATCATGGCATTACAAAACCACAAAGAGAGACATAAGAACATGTTGGGTCAAAGGCACAGCAAGTACCTATTTGCAGTGAGTTGTCATGACAGAAGATTGCCTTAGCTGCAAAAAAAAAAACACATTATGGGACTTTCTTTGCGTAAGATCAACTGCTGATAATAAAATGATCAAAGGTGATTCTCATGACAATAAATATATAAAATAATCCACAGGTAAACTATGCCCTGTGGTGCAGTGCACTGTGGTAAAGAAAGAGCTGACAGCGGAGTGCAATGTTGCATTTTGAGTGTGAGAGTTTGACAACCTCTCTTAAATGTGGAGCACAGAAACCGGTCTGAAGCAGTCTGCTGCCTAGAAGTGTTGTTCACTCATTGTCCCTCTACTTCTATGAAAAACTAGGGCCTCTGCTGGAATCGAGTGGTACCACATGTTGTTTACCAACCTTTTCACACTGCAGGACATCCCGATACAGTATTCAGCTGGATTTTTTTGTCCTGTAACTAAGCAGTTGTCTCATAAAACATAAAAAGAAGTCATAAAAAACACTTAACTGTACACACTAACCTGACCTGACAATAAGGATGTAATATTGACAGCTCTATGGAAATCTGTGCAATTCCCCTTTAGTCAGGTTTATTGCACAGCCCTCTTTAAACAATATGATATTTTGGCTCGCTGGAGTCACGAGATGAAATTTGTCCAAGTAACAGCATTAAATACTGTCACCTGGACAAACTATTTTAAGTCTGTTAATTGATTTGCTTGATTAAACAATGAGCCACATGCAAAAAGATACCACAGCACAGGTCAGAGACACCAGTTGAAGTGAACAGAAACAGGCCTGACTTTCCCCACACAGAGCTGAGCATTACTGAGGCAACATCGATCAGCTTTGTCAATGGCTAGAAATGCGAAAGGGTGATGGATTTGGCTGCCTCTGCATTAATGCCATTCACATCCAGTTACGTCCTGGTGGTCACATTGTTATTTGTTTGCTTGTGTTTTTATATTTTTTCCCAGAACTGCCTTAAGATCCTCTCTTTGTATACAATTGTGTATGTTTCCTTCTCCCAGGGCCCACATATAGACTTTGTGAAAAGCGAAGTTATGCAACAGCTCAGGCCACTTGAATAAACTGCAGTTTACTGAGGGTGAATGGAGGAGTTAAGAATGGCAAGGGGCCTATTGTTGGCTTTCATTGGTATGCAAGGCACTGCAGCAATACTATTAGGACCCTCAGTGGTTCTAATCAAAATCTGCTGCATCTTTACCCCTTGAACTGTGGGGAGCTTTCTTCTCCATGTCACCTGTAAACTGCACCTGTCATAGAGATCAGTCAAAAAAACAAAACAAAACAAAAAAAACAGCCCAGTCACGAGGCCTGAGTCTGGCCAGTGTGTGGCACATGGAGGACCAAAACATCCCTATCTGCATGTAGAGTTAAGCCAACTTTGATGATATCATGTGCTCCAGTGTACTCATAGACCAGTCTTGAGTAAACACTTGCATGGCTGCAAAGTGGGCCTGAAATATGTTGTTGTACTCACCAGTGCAATGAAGC
The DNA here is from genome assembly GCA_029814765.1 of Acanthurus leucopareius. Lineage (NCBI taxonomy): Eukaryota > Metazoa > Chordata > Actinopteri > Acanthuriformes > Acanthuridae > Acanthurus > Acanthurus leucopareius. The sequence continues at coordinate 2,311,536 of JAQMCX010000009.1, read as the reverse complement.
AATAACCAAAGGTGGACACAAAGTCAATGGCAAAATCTTTAACATATTCTCCTGCACTAAATAAGTCAATGCTGATGAGCTGTAGCCTCATTGTTGACCTGGAGAAAGAGTGTTTGTATAAGAATTCAATACCCGTTGTCATCATTGATAACCATATAATGCTGATAACCAACAGTCCTGGTTCATTTGGCCTCAACACAAGGATTCACCCCAGTTCAGTAAATCCTCCTTGTTGTCCCTCCCATTCCCCGTCTTTGGAAGTGGAGTGAACTGGGTTAGGGTTATATAACCAGTGTCTGCTCTCATGGATCCTCAGCAGCTCGTCTTCCCCTAATCTTTTCAGCTTGATTACACCCTCCATCCCCCTCCTCTGCCAACTCATTCAACTGAGAATATTCTCACACACAAGCGCATCCACAGCAGGAGCACATGAACAGAGCGTCGGGATCCGCCACGCTCCGGTTTAGAGCGGATGGGATGCTTGAGATTGCAGGTGTAATGTGAATGTGTTTGTGTGTGTGTGTGTGTGTGTGTGTGTGTCTGCAAAAATTGTTGTATCAGCGTGCAGCATCTGTGTCCACTGCATGTGATGTTGGCAGTGCACGATTGCCACCCTTACTTTTCTAATTACCAGACCCTTCAAGCTGTTTGAAGAGTGTCGTAGGCGCCCAAACATCAGTCTTAGTTATTGATGCATTAAATGTGCATAAATTTCCTCAAAGATTTCAACAAAGAAGAACACTGATAGTTTTGTTCATCCAAGGTTTCATAAGACTGTGGTGATAAAAGAAGAGGGATAATAAAAGGGTTGGGTAGTAACAGACTACATGTAATTATCATCATTGCATACAAATACAGGGAATAATCAGGCCAGATTAATTTTGAAAACATTTGTAATTAGATTATTGCTAGAATGTTGGGGATTATCGTATTACATTTTTGATCATATTTTTAAAATATGTGAATTTTGGGTTTCGTCAAAAATGTTACATGAACCAGCTCTCTCTAAATTACATGCAATATGTCATTTCTGCCTCTAGAGGTCTCTCTATGAAAATGTAATTAGCATGAGATTGTGGAATTTGTGTATTTCGTTGTTAAAGATTCGCCATTGCAGATGAAAACTTACCTGATTGACTCAAGCAGAAATGTTCACGTTACGTTTAGTTACTTTGGTTCTTTAAATACAGAATTGTTACATTTGATATATTTAACCTCAGGAGAGGATGCTAGCACACGCAGGATTCAAGTATGCTACTTTGTTAGCGACCTGGTGGGAGAAAAACAGTGTTGATTCAAGATGGAAGGTTCAAGCAGCAGCTGTTCTACAAAAACATCCTTCCATTCCCATCAATGTGGCAATTACTTTGACCTAAAAAAAAGAACAACAGAGGCTCATCTATGTTCAGTGCATTTGTGCAAACCACAAACCTGCCGTACATTTACTGTTTGATGTTGAAGTTATCCAACTGGTTTCAAACTTGTTTATTATAGTATTAATTAGTATAAAACTACAACATTGCAATTTTTGTCTCAAAGTAGTCGTCACATAATCCATCAGAACACAAAAAAGTTTAAAGTGTTGCTGCAACCCACATGAATGCAATTTGAAAATATTATAAAAGAGACAGAGCTGGTGTCAACAGTTACTACTGCTTGTTGACAACATGTCTCTACTTATCTTTGCTTCAGCTGTATGACAGAGAGTCAATGTAATGCTCAATTTTTCTGTTTGCTAAATAACAACAGTCATCATTTTGGGGTCAGTGGGTGCATTTGATAACTGCTATGATAAAAGGCAATCCAGGTCAAAGATTCAGACAGTGTGCTGGTGGAACATGTTCATCATTAACGCCTCATTTGTAGCGAAGCAGCCACGCCAAACTGTAACTTGGTTTCGTACAATAGAGAAATTTGCACGTGTACCATAAAACAGCTGTTGCTCAAAGAGATGGCAAGGTCACAGGTAAGTAATTGTTTGATAATCTTAATTGCATGCACACTTTGCTCTCGTTCTTTTTCCCGACCAAAGTGCTTATGAAACGGATTTCAAAGGGGGGGGGGGTCTGTAAACGCAGGGGGTGATGGAGTTTTAAAGGGCATCGGGTAGTTACCATTTGGAACATATTTTGTGACAAGTAAGCTGAACCGCAGCAGTTAACCACGACCTGACCTTTGCTCACTAGAAGCATGACCATGTAAATATTCTCCTCACTCACAGCTTACCTACAAAGCTGTGCACCTCCAGCAGGCAGTAAATCTCCCAGCCTCCAGCTGACTAAACATTTAATATGTTTTATGAGCCTCTTCAGTGAAGGCCAACAAGCAGAAGATGCAGGAAGCAGACATGTTCAACAGTGGCCCCATGGGAAACCTTTTGTGTAGCGCAACATAAACCTGGAAGCAGTTGAAAGAGGGAGACAGAGGGGGTTTGAGGGGGACTGACGGTTCATTTTTAATTTTTTTTGCAGAAATGTAAATGGTTCTGGCTCAATAAGAGAAATCCCGTCACATGCTGCTGATATGTGACAGCCTCAGTGTCTTGGCTGAGTTTCCCACCTGGCTCATACAGTAACTAGCCGCAACCAGCCATCTGCTGCTTCAAACTCTCACTGCCAGTTTTTTCCTCAATGTTACTGTAAATTAAATATGGAACGCAATCCATCAGATACGACCCTTTTGTTTTAATATGTATGTAAAACCAAAGCAAAGATCATTTTCATATTGTTACACAACAAAGGCTTATAAATCACTGCCTTTGAATCTCTGTTGTCTGTCATTTTTGTGCTGCCAACCAAGTCTCGGTACTGAAGCTGTACATTTAATCTTAAATCCGAAAAAAAAAAAAAAATTCAACTGTGAAATCAGAAACTAGCAGTCTTTTTTACAGTCTCTGTGATATATTAAATATGCTGAGTCCATTTTGCCATTTGTGAGCTGCCTCAGAAAGTAGGGCAGCCCAGATCTGTGCTTTCCCCATCTCATGAGCTTTATCAGTACTGTGGATATGCTTACGAAAACTGATGTAATTAGTGCTATCAGCGGAGAGCTGCAAACACAAATGACTCTGTGTGAAGGACTTTTCACACAGTGAAATCTCAAAAGATTTGTGATGTAGACGTCTGCCACATTTGACAGGTTTATATTGCAAACTTATCAAAACAATGCAGTAATAAAACAGCAAACATTTTCAGGTGATTCTGGACATCAATAATCAATAATCAGTTTACAATGTTATCAAATTCACTTATCTGCAACACCATTAGTTCTCTGACAGCCGCAACAATAGAAAAATGCCACATTTATGTAACCTCAGAGGACTTTATAGTTAGAGCTCTGGTGCCCTCCAGTGGCAAGTCTTAAAGGGTGCACACACACACACACACACACACACACACACACACACACACACACACAGAGGCATATTGAGGTCTTTACTCAAGGCCAGCTTGATGTAATGAGTTCAGAAATGGGAGGGCATCTCTTGTTCATCGCCCCAGAACATATTTTCAATCAGCCAGCTTTAGTTTTTTCACACTAGTGATAAGAAAGTCATGAATTTTATATGTAACTAAAATTAAATTAAACAGCAATGATTTTTGAACGTGTTGCAAATTGTGAAAGTCATTTTTGTAAAAAAACATAATAAAGATGTTTTTTCTGGTCATCACATGAAGATTTGCTGCCTTTTTTTATGTTTTTACTTGACTGTAAACTGAGTATCTTATGCCTTCAAATCAAATAATAAATGAATTATTTAAAAAATCATAACCAGCAGATTCATCAGAATTTGGTTGCATCCTTCAACGTAACACAGGAATAAGTCCTGTCTCAGTTGAACGGGAGCAGGTCGAATATGAAAAGTTTTACTTAAGCATAAACTCACATACTGTTGCTCCTGACACATCTTGAGAAACATTTATGCTTCGTCTTGTTCTTCAAGATTCTCTTTTGTATTAAACAATTCTTACCAAAATCATAATGTTCAAAGGAATAATTGTTATCCTTCAAGATAACACTGAACTTGTTTGAATTTTTAATATGTAACAAATCCAGTTGGCTTGTTCACTTCATGATGACAAAAAAAAATGCACTGTAGCAAGAACATGGTGTCGTGCCATGCATACATAATGAGAAACTTTGATTTCTACTGAAAGAGGCTTTTATTTATTTTTACATCTTTTGAAGAATTCACATTTGGATCAGTTACTTTTAAAATAATAAATTATAATTTTCACAAAAATATTCTATACTTTACATTTTCCAGATTTTTATATAAGTGCTACACAAATTAAAATACACAGATAACACCAATACTTCACAACAGGGTTTTTGCATTTCCATGAGTCAGTTCTCTGAGCATGCAAAATAAGCTCGACACTCTTCATTTGGCATGAGAGAGAGCTGTGACAGAAAAAACGGTCCCTCTGAGGAGCTGTATCACAAATAACGAAGGTTAATACTGTATAAAAGATGCTCTGGTTACTGGACAGTGTACCTGTTTGCAGGTGTTTGCACACCTGCTACCACACATAAACTTCTGTGAGAAAACATTTAAGCCATTTGCATGCATTTGTTACATTAACAGAAACAAAAAACTTGGTGAAGCTTTTCTGACAATATGGAATAGAAATCCAGAGCCAAACAAAAGCTTTCTGAAGAAAATGCTATTGTGCACTTCTAGTATAGCCCTCATTGGTTTGATCCTGATATCTCGGTCTAAGGCAACTTTTCTTCCAAAGGAAATCAGGGTTGGAATGTCTCTTTTGATCAGTCAAGTTCATAAATGGCAAGAGGACATCACAGTGATGGGAGCAGGTACTTTTTATGCAATCTGAATATCTGAACTCTGTCAGATTTCTTGGCTCTTTCGTATTGTGTGTGAACCAGTTCCTGTAGAGGTTGACTTCCAAAAAAAAATGGCCATTGACAAAAAAACAAGAATAGAATACTGTGAAGTTCACATCTGTTACACAATAACTCAAATTCAGGTCTGATTACATTGAATTTATGACAAGGAAATGCATCGTTTGGACACATCTTTATGCCTTACATTGAGGTAATTCCTTAGTTTATTCCTCCTCGATTATAGCCTAAACTGTAAATAATTAATTATAAATATAATGATGAATGTGAACTTAAGGGTATTTCAGGACCGTGGCTCTACTTCACATGTTTTGGTGTGTAAATGACTGAATCTTACCAAAAGTCTGTAACTGTGCTAGTAGATTGCCTCAAGGGGGAGCTGCAACATGGATGTGATGTTAACTTACTATGACCACCTGAATAGCTTTTTTGCCACTTACAGCCTGACGTTTTTATTCCAACCGTCTGCCATCAATAATTAAACATAACACAAGACTCATGAGACTTCAAAAGTTGCACGGGATTTCTGGTTAAATGAAACACGATTGTTACCACAAAGAATCATGTTACAGCCATTACAACCATGTTGTTTCTCCCCAGTGAGGCCGTTTTCTGAAACAATTACAAAACTTTTGTTAAGTATCAGTCTTTTGCATAACAAAATAAGGACCCGGATTAAAAATCAAATAAATTCCCCTTCAAAGTTGTTATGTGAGTTGCCAGCACCCCAATGAATGTGTTAAGAAACAACGCAGTGTTAATGTTAATGTGATGACAAATTACAGGACTAATGCCTCCTTGGTCCAATAATATACACAGATTCTTGGTTATGTATTGTAACACACTGTTCTTTATGCACCATTGTTCATAACAAATGTATTGGCTTTGGACAAATAGTGTGTAATCACCTGTGAAAAGAACTGTAAATGCCAAGAATTCAATCTTAGGTGAGAGAATATTGCTTTGGGACCCCTGTGACCTATGATTATATGCCCCCAAAACAAGATCAGCACTGAGAACGGCACACAAAATGCCAAATGTCGCTATGAATGTACCTGTACAGTTCACTAATGACCTTTCACATCTAATCTTTATGTTTTTTAGGAACATTTCAAAAAACACATTCTTCAGGCGAGCCCTCTCAAATCACTGCAGACAGCTGAGGTTTCAACAAACCACAGCAACAGTGAAAGATAAATCTGAATGGTTTTAGACACTTTTAGTTTAACTTCTACATGGAAATTCTTCATAATGCCCCACATTAAGAACAGAGAATTGTAGGAAAACAGCACAAGAGAGGTAGGAATTTAATTCCAAAACCTATTATCCACAAATACTTCGATGTTTAATGAATTTTGCATGCTAATCACCAGTTGGCTGCACAGCAAGAAAATCAAAAGCATACTGTGGACAACATGTCACAACCAGAAATATGGCATTACATAAACTAGAGGACACAATCACACTCAGCAAGCCCTCGACCCACAAGAATATTTACACTGCCAGCACTTCAGCCTTGGAAGAGTTTCTGTGCTGCTAGGTGACCACTTCTTCACGTGGCAGGTTGAGCCTCACCTCCCCTCCTGCTGCTGTGGAGGCTGAATAGACTGCGGTGGCGGAAATAAAAGAAGGGCCATTGGTCTCCATGGTGAAGAGCTTGCAGGGGCCAGGCAGGGCAGCATCAGGGGCCTCCTTTTCCGGGCTGGACGCCTGGGATGATCCAGGGGAGGATGTGGGACTGAGCTGTACAGCAGTGGTATCCTGCAGCGTGTGCTCGCTGGTCTCAATTTCAAATGCTGCCCCACCGGCCAGCCCGCCATGTCCCATCAGCCCCGTGCCCCTGCCGCCCACCTTAGACCTCCGTGAGCTGTGCGGAGGTGGGAGGCGGCTGCACACGCAACATGCCCCAAAAAAGGTAAAGGCCACCAGCAGCAGGACAGGTCCGATGACGATGGGGGGGTTGGCAGTAGGCACAAGCGTGCTGAAGGCAAATGCACCCACCAGAGTGATGTTGAGTCCAGCCAGCATGATGCATAGGCCACATGCACAGCAGAGTGCTGGAGAGGGCAGACCATGAGGGCGGGACTTCCTCCTTGTTTTCTTCTGGGGCTCCTTTTTAGGTGCAGGGGGGCCAGTGTTTCTGTCAGTGATGACCATGTCTTCCCTTCCAGACTCTCTCTCTCTCTCTTCCACTGTGCTATCAAATCTCCTCGTGCCTCAGTCCAAACTCTTCTCCATGGCAACGTTCAAACAAACTGACAGGCAGGAAACATCTTTGTCTGTAAATGACAACACATGACAGCTAAGAGGTTTATTTTAGATACACATAATGAAACTGCATCTTTCATGAGTGCGTTTGCTCTGTACACTAGTATCACTGGAAATCTGTTTAAACACAGTGGAGAGCAGTAAACTGCTTTCCCTGAGAGGATCTATGTGATCCATCGGTGTCCATCCACCTTGATACTCTTTTAAACTACAAATATCAGAATCAGGTTTAGGGTCTGTTTAATTAGCCAAGTATGCAGACATACAAAAAATGTATTTCAGCATTGCCTCCACACTAACAACAATAAAACAACAACAACCAAAACTGGGGCAGTCAGTATGTTTACAAGCACAGTAAAGTGGAGTTATGGTTATAGTATTATTGAGCCATTTAATTGGACTGCTGCTCTCGTCCCAGTTTACATTTACTGAGGGAGAATTGATTTATTGACGGAAACATGTCTGACTCAATTTTTTCCATTTTCATTTGACTCATTACGTCACATACCAAACTATCTTTTAACATTTGACTCCCTCAGCTTACACAACATAAACTGTCTCTTCGTCAGTCCAAAAAATTTTATTTCTTGCGCAAGCAATCGCCATGTTGACACAGTCATCTTGTTTGGCTTTCTTCCCCCCATGGCTTTCTTCCATGAATTTATGCTGTTGGGCTTGACCAAAAAAAATATGGGCACAACTGCTTTAAATTATCTGACCCAATTTTAATTGATAGGTGCATTTTTTTTAATGTACAGGTTCCATATGGTCTAGCGATCAGGATTGCTGTTTTTTTCTCCCAAGTAGCCAAAATTCAAACTCCCAAGATTAGATCAATTTCAGGTCTTACAGTTAATATTCATTATGCTGCCATACTTCTCGTACTTACAGAACAAACTAGAATGTAACCCTTTACATTCAGTGCCCAGTGTTCATTTGACCTCTGTTAGTGTTAAAATGTTACATACAGCACCTTTAAATTTAATAGCAGTGAAGGTGGAATCACACGTTCGATGCAAAGTCTAGTTCGATGATATGTTAAAGGGACAAGAGCAGGTTTAAATAGGGGATGTGCAGCAACAAGACAATAATATGATATTTGCAGTTTCTTAACAACATTTAGCCCATTTAACAGGACAAAAAACACTTGGTCATGTGTCTATAAGTGGAGGTTTTGATGGATCTCAGTCTTCAGCCTGAGGGAGTTTAAAAAAATACATACTACATTATATATCACAGTGTTTTATTCTACAGGTGAGATGGTGGACTGATACGTTATGATACACATCTGATAACCTACGAGCAGAATACACAGCGCAATATCTTATCCAGTTTAAGTTGTCGTCTGACTGTATGCTGACACCAAAAGGTTGTCCTACTAGAAAGACTACATACAATACTAAAAATTTAATAATGTATAGAGAAATAAGTATCTATTAATGTCATTGTGCTCGTTATGTTGAAACAGCCATTGAAAACTTAATGTAAAGATTGATGGTGTTCATTGCACAGTTAACAGGGAATACTAGGCCTATACATAATTATATGATAACTAAGCCTCAGCATTCATGTGGTGCATGCACCCTGTGACTCTTGCATTGCATTTGTTAAAAGACATTAACTAGTAGTTATTAATTAAACACTGTTAAAATTGTTGTTGACATTATCTTGTCTTGTGAAGTAAAATGTGAGCAGTCTTACTGCAGCTGCTTCATTCCTGCCTGCAAGGGCACATGGGGGAAAAGCATTTCAGTATTCCGTTGCAATCAAATCATCCCTTTAGTTCCAGCATGCATGCACCCCATTTAAGGGCATACAGTGCAAATGGAGGGAAGGGATGTGGGGAAAAGATTCCTTTTTCTTAAATGTGTATATATCAGTAAAGAGGTAAATCTTTGACTCATTGAAGCATGAACTAAGCTTTGAGTAGAGCATATTTAAATACCCACTCAGTGTGCTGATGTGTTGCCTTACTGTAAAATTTACCTTGAAAAAAAAAAAAGATCTTACCCTTTAGGTCGATGCACTGAAAGTCTGTCCATCTTTTCATCCGTGGAAAAAAAATTTTTTACCGAAATTCCCAGCCTATTTACCGGGCGTAATTACTGAGAGGTCGAAAGGACGCATAAAAACCAAATGGGTTATTTTCATCCTGCTTTCGAAGCTTTACGGTCCTGAGGGCACAAGTCATGACAGCCATTCAATCAGTGGCAGCGGAGACACAAAGCGAGGCGATCAGACCTGCTGGGGAAAATTAAATCCGAGGGGAGAGGGAAGATCACTAAGGTGAGAGATGGCATTTCCGAGTTGACACACAGACGCAACACGGCGCGCTGTTCCTGATGTGGACCGAGACGCACGTAGCACCTGGCAGGTCGTCCTGCAACGGAAATGGATAAAAACCGCTGGCAGGTTTTATGCGAGACATCTTTCCGGTAGACGCTGCCAACACATATTTCAATATTTCATTATTTCATATTTGATCTGCCGCCGCACAGAGCCTCGTGCCTCCTCTGTGGACCTCTGGATGCGACCGTCCTGCCTCCATCCCTTACCAGTGTTAAACCTGCTATTTGCGTGCTTGTGTGCGTGTGTGTGTGTGTGTGAGTGTGTGTGAGTGTGTGTTGCACCTTGCCTGTAGCTTGGCTCGCCAGCTCACCTTCACGAACTTGTTCCTGATTTTTCAAGAGAAGCACATTTTTAAATATTTCACCGTTTATTTTCAAATCAAATTTTCTTTTCTCTCTCTCGAGTTTACATGAAAGGTATAACATTTTCAATAGATGCACCATCTAATGACAGTAAGTGTTTTTAGACAATATGTGCATATTCATAAACTGGGCAATCTTTACAGAGGACTTCCATGTTGTAACTAATGTCTTAATAATGGTTAATAAATCAGTTGTGTCTGCAAAACATTTGGTTTGCCAGGTTGGTAACACTGGACTCATTAACAAAACATTAAAGGGTCATGCCTCTCTAAATTTCTAATAATCCAATAGGTCTGTTTGTAAATGTTAATAAGTCATTAATACATTGCCTAGAGCTGCATTAAAAGCCAATACTGAAAAATTAAATAAATGTAATAAAGGGTTCAGAAGGTCAAAGGTCAAACAGTCTACTGGAGAGGTTTCTCTAATAATACAAAGGGCAAAAAGGCCAAAAACAAATGCACTGCTCAGTGAGGATAAGGAGGATACATGGTAAGCAAAAAGGTAATCTTCTAAGTTTGGCTAATTTCTTTTAATAGAGCATCAATAAATGATTTATAATCCATAAGTTGTAACGTAATCATTTAAATACAGCTTATCAATCCTTAAAATATGTTGCTGGAACACCTTTTAACCAGGGACAAAAGGTTAATTCTTGATCTTCATCTTAAAAATGATCGAAAGTACTAACTTTTTTCTTTAAAACCTTTTTTGTTAAAATGTCATTTCATTTGTGAAGAGCAAAAGTCAATGTCAACACAAGGTCCCCCTTTAGTGCTTTCAAGCATAAGACCGTTAACACCTTGACCTGCTTAGCTTTTTTTTTTGTTTTGGGGGAAGGTTAGGGAGGTTGGTGACATATAAAAGAATACATTTTTCACACTTATCACTGATGGTGTTGTATCCCATAAATGCTCCTGCTTCTTGTTTTAAGGTGAGGTCAAGGTTCAAACGAGTGCGTGCTGTGATATATAACTGGGCATGTATATTTTCTGGGTGTCCATTATTCACCTCCATACAGACACAGAGGGATTGTGGGATTGTGGCATTGTGATTTGAGGCCAGACAATCAAACTGCTGGTTGTCATCAAAGCCCTGCACACTCCTCAGGCTCCCGTTGCCTGCATTATTCATCCTCACAGCACGTCGCAGTTTTTGTCAGAGCACGGCGTTCTTCCCCACGCCACTTCCCATGCAGGAGCCATTCTGCCTGTGCTGTCCTGAATATCAATGTATTATGTTTCGCTGTGGGGGTGCAGTTCACTGTATGCAGGCAAATTCAACTCTGTGTGTGTGTGTGTGTGTGTGTCTAAATTCAACGGTGTGTGTGTTTGTGTGTCTATCTGCACACATGCATGTATTCCAATTTGTTTTGCTCATCACAAACACAAGCAGGGGAACATGAGCTTAATAGTACACGAGTCCCTTTATCACATAACGACCGTAATAATTTCTTAATTGCTAACTGAGAACATTGTGGGATGATGAGCTGCACACAAGTGCGACTACTGGGCTTAATTTGCTTCACTCAGTGCCATGAAGTCTGAAATACTTCACTAACAATTACAATTAAATCTCTGAGGATGTTTATTGGACCACAGACTTATAGCATCACGATGAAATCTGAAACAGCAATAATTCAGCAGGTACAACAGTTCTAAAGAAAAAAACATTGAATTTAAAAGATTCAAATCAATGCCTTTTGTTCTATATTTGAAAGAAACCTAATGAAGAAGACTAGTTGAATAATAATCAGTCAGACAGGTAATGTGATGAAGTCATGGCAGGTCTTGATCTGAAGGGGTCTGCTTTAGTTTCCTTCTAGATAAGACGTCTGGCATGTCTGAAGATGTTCTGAAACAGACCACAGTACAGTATTACTCATGTAATTTACCATTTGTCTGTCTGCACTGATAGAGCTCAAATGAAAAAACCTCTGGGAAAATAATTAAAATGCAAAATATTAAAATGCAAGTGCAAAATGAAAATTGTCTCCTCTTCATTGCTGATAATCGGTATTACTTTACTGGCGCTGGTTGAAAGCAGTGTTGGAAAATAGTTCAACAGTATAGTCAACAGTATAGTCATCAGGAGCAAATCACAATCATGTATCTGGGTGAGTTACAGGTATCAGATTTTGGCTTTCTTCTGCAGGAAATATTGAAGCACATTAGAAAAGTAATAAATCAGATCAGAATTAAAGTAAATTAATTTGAACCAAATAATAAAACAGTTACAGAAATCACACATATTATTTAACTTCTTACTGCAATAAATAAAATCCCATTACATTTTGAATCCTACAGGGAGGACTGCTTGGTTAAGGTGTGGGATATACCCAGTCACTGTTTGAAGGAAACAGAGCCAACCTTTGGTAGGAAACAAAAAATAAACAGCAGCCTTCCTTCATCTGCTTGAGCCCTCAACAGACAACACTTACACATTACTTGGCTGCTAAAAGTTAAATGTTAAACATGGCAAACAAACAGCTGAGGCTGATCTGATCAGCTCAAATTAAACATTTTTCTTGATAAAAATTTGAAACTGATTTTGTTAGTGCGAGATAGATACTTGGCGGCATGTAAATTGAGAATAAAATTAGGTCAAGCACTGACCCCTGCTGGATCACCATGAGCTCTAAGATGGATCATTTACTCTGAATAAGACCTACATTAAACCTGCAAGAGCGGCAGCACTTGACAACCTCTTGCCCACCCAGTACTTAGGTTGGGGATGTAGATATCCATATATTAGACATTCAACTTTGCATGATTTAGAGCATGTACCCGTGTGTGAATTGATTTTTTAGAGGCATGACTGTGTATCTCATATTTTCTACTTTTGTTCTTCTGCAATATTTTGGATGACGTTTATATGTTTCAGAGGAAATGTAATGCTGCCCTACAAAATATCTACTATTTTCTGACAACCTGCCCACAACAAAAGCTAAAAACAGTGTGTAAATTTAGGGTATTAAAACACTTTGGGATTAGGAAATATTATGATCTTTAAGGACTGAATTTAAAATGGACTGTTAGCCCAAGTCTCTGGTCTTAAATTCAATTTTGCTTTCTCATTATGGCAAACCTCACTTTTCCTACACTCCATGAACATCACACTGTTCTCGCTCCTGTGTGTAAATACCAACCCCCCTTTTGGCATATGAGCACAATGCATAGGATGTAAAATTGGTCTCATACCCCTCATCTGGGTTGGTCTCAGCCGTTGGGCCGCCATCTATAAAGGTTCCCATTCGACTCTTAGAACGTTCCAGGTTTAATTGACTCTGAGTCCCTGCAAGGAAAGCACAGGAGAGCAGATAAACACACTGCAACATCAAGTACAACATCACATGTATAACCAATCCTTGGAAAGCAGAGAGCTGTATTGTTGTGCAGGTTGACAGGGGAGAGAAACAAAAATCTCAAGGAAAAGGGTATAACATATTCTCTGATTGTGTAATATGCAGTCACCCATATTCACATTACGCAAAACTAGATAAATTAAAAGCCGTGTATGTGTAAGCAGCTACAGCTTCAAAATGAGTGTAGGGATGCATTTAATTTGCTATGACAGAGGGAACTGATTATCTCTGCCTCAGTATGATGAAAATTCTCTGATTGCTCAGGAAATGAAAAAGTCACATATTTCTTTGCTCCAATTAAACTTACCCACAATATTATCCAGGGATGTAAGCAGGAACCAAACATACACATACAAATGACCTTTGGGCTAAATTAATATTTAAGATATCAGTGTCTTTCCGTGCTTAATTTAAATATGCATATTATTTTCATATTTAATACTTTTCTGTGGAGCACAAACACGTTTTCTTTTCTAAATGCATGAATGTATTTTCATACTTGTATGGTTGTCTACAGGCTACTGAAACAGTGTCTTGTAATTTGAAGTTACAGCACACTGCTGTATGATATAAACATGCAGCATATTTTGGTTTTGACTTTTTAATGAACCAGCATTTTGATTAAACATTTACAAGGTGTTACATGTTTATGTAACTATGTCAGATTCTCTCAGCACAGTGTGTCTTCTCACTTCAATCTTTCCTTGCTCTCATATATGGTTATAAAAATTACTGGACAACTGCAACCCGTGAGATATTAGAGAGATGGCTGATGTTCTGCGATAACCACTCAGACAAAACACCTCTCTCACTGGTATTAACTATCAGCTCTCCAGTGTGTAGACAGGTGTCAGATTTGTTATCGACAAATAACAAACACAGACATGATGGCTCGCTATCAAGTCGCAACTGAAAACAGTATTTCTGAATATTGCACCATACCTGCATATGTTCAGCTGCCTTTTTGTTTAATAGAAAATGTCAAAGGAAAAGGCTGTCTCACTCACCTTCTCTTCTCAGTGTCTCCACAGGTTGCTCAGGAGCGGGATTGGCAGGTGTGGGATGCACTCGGAAGTTTCCTGTAAAGTTGCAAAGTTGAAAGTTTAATAGCCAAAAAAACAGATTTTTGTTGATTTCTGTAGTATTATCATTGCATGGCACATGTGATGAATCATCACTAGTTTAAATCACAGTTAAACTTAAAAGTATTTAAACTGAATTAACTATGACTAAAAATATCAATCGACTTACCAAAGGATGGCAGAATATGGTTGATGTTCAGCCAGGCTTTTATGAAGGGGTAGATAGATATAAGCAGGCCTGGAAGAGGGATTATTTATTCAATGAATACTATAAAACACTGCTTTTCATACTATTATTGGTATCAATAAGGTGTAATAATTGAATCATTGCAGTGTCAGTGTGGATATTTGTCACAATCTTGGGTTCAAACGAAATAACAAACTATCATATTTATTTTTAGCCCTGGTTTTGCTCTATAGTATACAAGACTAAACCAGGAGTGGAGGAAAGAAATTGTGTACTGAGGTCTCTGAAAAAATCTCATTACAAGGGAATATCAATTTCACGGTGGTATAGACGCATAAATTTAATCACTTGCATATTCTCACTTATTGCAGTCTGCTAATTTCATTTGCTCTTAGTACCTTAGATTACCTGAGTCACAAAAGAAGGTAGAAAAACTCTCTTCACTTTTTCATAGAAGTTCACACACTTGCGGATATCACGACTAACAATGACACTGTTTGATACAACAGCCTTTAGATTATTTTCAGTGTACCAGATACAGTAAGTGATGCTTCTTCCTGTTCTGCTCAAAGTATAAAGTAATATCTGAACAGGGCTTGTGTGCCTCTCAGTGGCACTCTGCTCCTATTCAACACAGTTATTGATTTCCCTTACAAGCCACAAGAGCTGGCATTAAACCCTGGCAGGTCTCGAGGGTGGCTATGATGCATGTATGTGCTTAAAATGTCATGAAACTGCAGAAGGAGTGAAAAGAATCTGCTGAGAACACTCTGTTCATACTCATTAGTCAGCCTGTTGGAGAAGGCATCAAGGCACGTAAGCCCCAAAACACATAATTAGATGCTCTTTAACTGCAAAAGTGCTGTCAGAGTGAATGTTTCTGTCAGGCTGTTGTGTGTTGTTTTGATTTGCCACATTCTTATGTACATTAGAAAAAGACAAATAAATTATTGAGAGCTGATGAAGTCATCATGAGAATACAGATCACATTAAAAATGCATGCTGTTGTTGTCTTCCTCGGATCAAAAGTACTGCCCTTTGCGCTCTCTCCAGGAAAGCGGTTTACCTTGTCAGAGCAACTAATCAGGTTGTCAACTGGTGTCAGTTACGCTGATGTATCAAATGATCACATGGTGTGTTTCTTAAGAACAGTGGATGGAAAAAGTCACCGGCTACATATCTTTTAGCCAAACTTTTCATATGAATATTTATATTTTATAAATACATTCCTTAATTTCTCAGTCAAAAATTAGTTTTTTCCCTCTCAAACCAGACAAAGTGAGTGGACTTGTGTGCTTTTTTATCATAAGCTTTATTTCCCAATTGCCATAGGTCTCAAAGATCACATTACTGTAGGCATAAAAATAATAGTTACAATTGGAAAAATCACACATTCTCTATTCCCTCTCTCTGTGTCTCTTTGTTTTCCTCACTCTCTCTCTCAGTCTCTAGCCTGCTATCCTCTGACCTCATTAAAATCCAATATGTAGAGAGATAAAGATATATTTCACTGTTTTATATGTTTTAAAGGCTATTTGTGAAAAATGCCCATAAGAAGACTCTCTGCTAAACCTCTTATGAACAAACTGCTACAAAACTCAATAAGCAGAAATTCAACTTGACATATATGAGAGAAGTAGTGGAGCATGGTGTCAATGCAAATAATGGGTATAAATTTAGAGAATCAATTTACCCAACAAAAGTTATATTACATTTTCTATAGGGCTAATGCACTGGTTTAGAGACTTAATGCAACAACAACCAATTGCTTTTCCCAATTACTAAATATCCTTACCACAACTAGGTCAATCTTTCCTAAAAAGTTTCACAGACACTCACCAAGGCCTCCTGCTCCAAGGAAAATACCTCCCACAGCATCAGCATCACACTCCCTAGACACCCCAATGATGATGCAGCCTGCCACAATGCCGAGCAGGGCTGAGCCCACCCGTAACCCATGGTACTCCCCAACGCTGACGGGGTTCATTCAGCAGGTGGAGGCACCCCACCTGCCCTTAGCAGACTGTGTCCTGACACTGTACTCTTTCAATTCTTTGTCTTTGGCACCTTACTGTCGCTGACAACTTTACCATAATCTGCACAAGCCTCGCCCTTGCCTTACTTTTACTGGCACAGAAAACACTTTCTCTGGCAGAGCCTCTGCGTCTATTCTATCTCTATTCTTCTTTTCTCAAGACGTCTCATGCATCTTTAAAGTTAGAGCTCAGGTTTCCACTGCCACTGAAAATTAGAAAGCTTAGGACGCAGACTCTTATGACAGTGATACTCAGGCTACAAATCTGATCACAATCCCTCCCAAGCATATAACACTCCCTATAGTGTAATTTAGGACCACACATACAGCTGTGTGGCTGTCTTTGATGCATGCAGTGCGTCACAGACTTAAAAGTCAGACAGCAGCATATCTACAGTTGCAGAGCGGGCCAGCGACACAAAGACACAGCACAAAGGACAACAGAGAAATAAAGTTGGACTATGTGCTACTTGTGCGATTTGTCTGTAAGCTTGAAGGGAATGTTTAATGAAAGGTTGAGAGAGTCCTCTACAGTGGCAGCCCGAGGCCAACCATGAAGGCCTGCAGTTGCCATAGGAATAGCATATCCATGGCAACGGAGGAAAAAGAGGGTTAGCAGGATAAACACCGGTGAATAGGACGACAAATGAACTTACTGGGTAGAGCAGAAACAGTCACATTTCCTGTTAGGCAAATAAACTCATTGTATCAAGAGAGATGTGTGTACATCTTTTATTTATCAGTGTTAGTGATCAGTGTTAGTGTGTGTGTGTGTGTGTGTGTGCGTGTGTGTGTGTGTGTCTTCTCTGTATGTCTTCTCTGTGTGAGACAGGCTGCACTTACCTAATGAGTTATTGTAATCTTTGTTGCTTTAAAATGAAAACAAGTTGCTAGTGTTCACATAATGGTTTGGTCCTTTCAACCACCACACCTAGAGCTATCAGTATGGGAGGCAGAGCAAAGTCAAAACACCTGAAGCAAATAACCACTAGTGTTAGTTAAAGACAGAAACCTGCACACTTAAAAAAGGGTGTGGATATTTTAAGAGCTTTCAGTCTAATTGTTATTGTCTGTGAAGATTCTCATTCATCCAGGTCATGATTATCTTGAAGAGTCATTAAGACAAGGCAACTGAAGAAGCTTCTTGGATGAGAGGTGAAACGTCTTCCCAAAAATTTAAACAGAGTCCAGTTGCCTTGTCTTAATGACTCTTCAAGGTCTAATTGTTATTGTATATTTCTGTAAATTAAGAATTGTGCTTCCATGTGATTTGATATTTAGAAGTCACATTTTGAGAGAGAAATGAGCAAAAACAGGTCTGTGCGTTTATTAACGTTAAAAAGATCCATAAGATCCCCAACCTCGTGACTAATTGAAAAAAAAAAACTTTGCGTTGGCCGGGAATCGAACCCGGGTCAACTGCTTGGAAGGCAGCTATGCTAACCACTATACCACCAACGCTCGACCGTGAAAACTTTAAGACAATATATTAACAGAACGGTCAGACCAGTTCTAGTATGTGCAAGTTTTGTTCTGCCGGTAACACATCAATAATGTATGGTATAAAAAAATATTTTGAATATAATTAAAGAATTTTCTTTTTTCCCTTTTACAGACGTTATATCCCTTTGTATCCAACAGTTCTTAAAATGTTTGCAGTGTCACAAAATGTCGGGGCTGTAATGAGATCCACAACTTTCATCAACACCTCACGGAACAAACCAGATTACCAACATTCCAACTTGTCCCTTTAAGATTACCGAAGCAAAAAGTAAGTGGCCCGTACGGGGATCGAACCCGCGACCTTGGCGTTATTAGCACCACGCTCTAACCAACTGAGCTAACCGGCCTGACAACTCCATGGTCTGGTTGGAGTAAATTGTACGGTTTCTGGGTCGTATCACACATGAAATGATTATCTTCAGTCAGTGATAGAATCATGATTTCACAAAAAATAAATGTTTTTGTCTGTCAACCTTTCATTGCTAATATTCAATTTCGTATTCATATTTCATCGACATTTCTTTGCGTTTCCAGACCTCGTGGCGCAACGGTAGCGCGTCTGACTCCAGATCAGAAGGTTGCGTGTTCAAATCACGTCGGGGTCAAATGAAAATTATTATTTTTTTGCTCCACCAAAAAACACTGGATGCTTCCACAATGCTTGACTCAAATCAGTCATTGCTTATGTCATTCACCAGTTGTTAAAGACTGCACTGAACTAGTTGATGGATGGTTTTCAATACATTTCCTCAATGATGTATGCTGTTCTGATCAGATTTTAGAATACGATATGTATAATATAACAGACATGAAAGATTTAAGACATCCACCGTTATACCAAAAAGCACGGAATACCACAATTTTCTTATAACAAAATGCCATAACACTTTGGGAAAAACATGGGCTCGTCCGGGATTTGAACCCGGGACCTCTCGCACCCTAAGCGAGAATCATACCCCTAGACCAACGAGCCACGCTTGCACCTACAATTTTCTTGATTTGTTCTCCATACCATTCTTTAAACTTCTTTCCAAGTTTATATTGACCACCTCACAGTCAAACAATGGCTGCTGTCATGACCGTGAACAGTGCATTACAAGCAACATTTTAACGAAAGTGTTAACTATTGTACTGGGAGAATGAAAAATTAAAAACATTAACACAAAGCTTAACGGATTATTTAAAAAAAGATACCCCCAGTAAACTGACACAATTTTACAGCAAAGAGCTGTTACCACAAAGTTACTGACTTTGTGAAGTGTATAATTAGAGAGCTGTTGGGAGGTCGATGGCCTTTGTGCAAAGTGAGAAGTTAAACTCTTGAAAACTATATTTAAGTGTGTAATTATGGTGAAATTCATTTATATCAGATAAAATAAGCAAATGAGCTTGTGTTAATCTTTTCACGGTTATTCGACAATAATGTTATTTCTACGTAGAGGGTTGTCAACTTACCAGTTGTCAATCCAAAAATATCCCTGACTAGCATCAGCTCATGTTAGCAGCCCGAATTCCTGTTAGCTAATTACCAAAAGTTATGTCAGCTAGCTACGCTACATAGAACTTTAATTTACTTCTTGATAAAAAATGCTATAGAAAAATGCTAAAGAAAAATGCTATTGAGTATTTGCAACATTTTTTATGGCAAGCCTACACATTAATTTGTTTCATTGAGTCGAGCTGCAATAGAGCCTACTGCCACTTGTTGCAGCCATTGACTGTATAAGGTTGCAACTTACACTAACGTACACGTGACGAAGCGGCATGCCCATTGGCTGGCTTATTGACTGTGTAATAGTACTTATTAGCATTAGCTGCATAAAAGCATCTAGCTATTGGCTATCAGTAAGCATAGACTCAAGGGCTTAAGCAACATTTTAGCAAATATTGCAGCCTTAAACTAAAATCTTTATAACTTGTGAATTTATGTAGAGACAGTATGGGAGAAATTCATACTTTATACACAAATTGAACTCAAAATAGTTTGAAAAACAAAAATATAATGCTCATCATTTTAAAGCAATGACAAATTTATGTTTGCCTTTCACGTTCCTATGTCACATTCAAAGGCCGTTTCTGTGAGGCTTTCAGTAATGTTACCCTGTACTGGAGAAGACAGGGCCATATAATTCTGATGTGTAAGAACAAAGTGATAATCACTGTATTTATTTTTTTGGTGACATGGTTGCCATGCTTAAATTTATTGCGTACCGTAGACGCCTATGACATGAAAGTGTATATACAGTGGTTATAGTTACCTCGTTGTTTGTGAATACGTACAGTCAGCAAATCTCTCTACGGCATACGGGTTTTATCTGTTGTCATGTGACCCATACTCAGCCATCTTGTGGAAAACGAAGAGAGAGAGAGAGAGAGCCCAGAGAGAGCCACACAACTCGCATACAAACCTTGTGCTGTCAGAACAAGCAGAGGTAAGACAGCCAAAGTTTAATACACTAGTAAAGAAAAATCGTACATTTAGTAAAAGTGCCATGCCAAAAAGGCCTTTTCGGGCGAACTGGGGCGCTTGGGACTGCTGTTAAACCACCTTGGCCTTGCAGCACCGGGCTCCAGTGTCTCCGTGTGCTTGCCTGGGCCGTGTGAAGTGCGGGACGGTTGACAAGGAAATTTTGTTATGGATCCTGGCTGCTCGAAGGCCGCGTTAGCTAGTTAGCCAACCTGTTAGCGTACTAGCTCCAAGTGTACAGTATAGGGATTAACTTGTGCTAGGGCAGCGTTACATTTGTCACATAGAATTGAGGACAATACTTTGCTTTCTGTGGTACACTTGAATAGTGTCAATTCGCGCGTAGCTGTATCTTTACGCATGACATCCATAAATTCCATTTGTTACGTTGGGATAAAACGCTGCTAGCCAGCTAGTCTGCCAACCGCAGTTAGCTTATGTGCTAGCATAACCAACGTTGGCTACCGTCTTGCTGGCTAGCGAGAGGACCCTGGTGTGGCATCAGCATGTAGCACTTTGAGCACTTACTAACGCTAGCAACAACTCTGCTGCCACCATTCAACATAACTATAACTAATCTTTCAATATCTAACAGTCGTGAATGTATTGGTTCATGTCAGGCACTTGTCACTCCAATAATCAATTGTTATTGTTTATTTGAGTGATAAGCTTGCTACGAATGTTGTTAATCGTGGATGTTTTCCCCATAATCGTCCCGGTTGACCATCGCAGCTCATAACGAGCATTACAAGCCAACTTTAAACATTAATTAGTATCGAAACCAACATCAACTCAAGTATGGTCTACGACCCATGCTACAACAGCATGGGTCGGTCTGACAATGCTAACGTTGGGTAGCCTCACTGCTTTCCTGTTTGGATAGCATTAACGTTACGGGGTAGACTTGACGCTTTACAGAGGGTAACAATACAGCCAACTTTGCAAGAACATTGTTAGTTGTTTTTTTTTTCAGATGGCTTAAGCCATTTTCTTGTTATCAGAAATAGTCTGACGTGCTCGAATTGATAACAGTTGTGTTGTTGTGAACAGATTGTAGTTTCCGAGCTTTGGCTAGTAGTAAAATCATTTCAAACGAGTCATAAAGTTATATAAACTCAGGCAGTTGTTCAGCTTCACTTTATTTGAACACTGACACATGTGCGAAGCGTGTAGGAAAATTGTCACAAATGTGGCGTATTTCAGATAAATCGCTGTACTGTGTAAAACTACCAACTCACACGTGGCTTATCCTGTCTCCCATATGGTCAGTGGTAGTTTAAGTCTACTGTTGCCTGTTGTGCCCCATACTTGAGGAAGCCTCTACGTAATAAATCCTCGATTTCAAACCAAGTTATAGGTGAAGTCTTGCCAGTGGAGACACTCACTGTAACAAACATCCACCTCTGTTAAAATAACATGATAATTTATTTAGATAGATATATATTGTTATATACACGGTAGTATTATTTAATATCTTTTTTTTTTTTTAAATTGCTTAAGAAAAGACGCTCTCCAGTTCGTCAGTTACAGGTGTCTGATATACCCTCCTTGCAGGCTGGGGGACTTCCTGAAATAGCTTTAGCAGATTGAAATTGTACCCTTCTTGTGTGCTAGTGGGCTGGGCTACATATTCTGAAGAGCTGGAATACATTAAAGTGGATGACACAACACAAGTATTTTCTTAATGATAATGTAATGATTCAGTTTATTGAATTTCATGTTGAATACTCAAAAGCAACACTGCAGATAAATTGAATTTTATATGTTTAGTCTAATCAAATTTTCCATGACCAAACTTATACAAAAGTATTTTTAAGGAGGTACAATTACTATAGTCAAGTATATGAACAAAACTCAAGTCAAAAGCAGCTAATCTGTTGTTACTCTTCTTTCTTGTCTCTGAAAATTGAGTAAAAAAAAGCTACAATACAGCAGTCATGCATACTTTCATTGTCTTGCATTTTATATGGTTTTCAACTATTGTTTTAGTATGATGGTACATACGGGGTGGTAATAATCCCTGTCCTCTTTTTTATATTTTTAGAACATCAAGGAAGAATGGCCGAAACTCAGACACTTAACTTTGGACCTGAATGGTAAATGAAGTGAACTGACATTGTCTTATTATTAGTCTATGAAATGATTTGTTGGTTGTGAAACTGGTTTTCTGTTGAGACCTTTGCAGCTTTTCCATACATGATCAGACATGCCAAATGCTACCTCACCTTTAATGTTGTCTCCCCCTCCTCTGTCCTCCCTTTTGTTTTGTTTTTTAACTCTTTGTGTTTTTGCAGGCTTCGTGCCCTGTCTGGAGGTGGGGGCAGCGGCAGTGGTGGTGGTGGAAGTGGCTGTGCAGTTGCCTCTCCACCACTCTCACCTGCATTGCCAAAGTATAAACTTGCAGACTATCGCTACGGGAGAGAAGAAATGTTAGCACTTTATGTAAAGGATAACAAGGTTTGTAGGCTGAAAATGCCTGGATTTCTCAATGCAGGCTTGAAGTCAATGTGATTTGAATACAAATTATATTACTGCTGAGATTATATTTACATCTCCACTACTTATGTAAATCTTTCATACCTTAATACATCGTAACATTTGATTAATTTATTTCTCTCCTAGATCCCTATAGACCTACATGATAAGGAGTTCCTACCCATATTGCAAGAGGAGCCCTTGCCACCTCTGGCACTTGTGTCTTTTACAGAGGAGGAACAGGTAGGAGTATTGTCTTACTATCAGATCTCAGTTCTGTTGAGAAATGGAAGGATCACAAACAGTTTCTGACGTATCAAACCACTCAAAATAGATGTCACATTGGCCTCATGCCAGTTGGCTTTTTATTGTCATTTCTTGGATTATACAGTCCTTTTTTTATATGACTACCAAATACAGAGCAAGCACACAGAAGAAAACTGAGAGCCTGCTGTCCAACCCCCCTAATCCCCTCCCCTGTTTGTATTTGCAGAGAAATTTTTCCATGTCTGTAAACAGTGCAGCTGTACTTCGGCTGACAGGGCGAGGAGGCGGGCCAATAGCAGGGGCACCAAGAGGCCGAAGTACCTCAAGGGGTAGAGGTAAGAATGGAACTAAGAACATACATGAGGGTTTCATGTTTTCTTTGTAACTACACGGAGCAGCTGCAATTGGGGTTGCATTAAGGAATCATAACATTTTAGATTTAAATTTTAAATAATCCTTTATTGTAATTAACAGTCATAACAGATGCAGACAGTTGAAATGCTTTGAAGAATTCCATTAATGTGGCCACAGTGGGTATGATACTATCAGTCAAAAGGCTCGTTCAGCATATTCCGCTCAGCTGCTGAAAATCGAAATTAGTGTGCCTCAAACATGGAAAGCCCTGTTTGAAATAAGAAGGCTAGTTGTTCGTACATACTGAGACACCTACCGTATTTTCCGCACTATAAGGTGCATCGGATTATAAGGCGCACCTTCAATGAATGGCCTATTTCAAAACTGTTTTCATATATAGGGCGCACCGCATTAT
>JAQMCX010000009.1:2174027-2287442 GCA_029814765.1 Acanthurus leucopareius | reverse complement strand
ATATTGATCCATATATAAGGCGCATCGGATTATAAGGCGCACTGTCGGTTTTTGAGAAAATTAAAGGCTTTTAGGTGTGCCTTATAGTGCGGAAAATACGGTACATAAATCTTCCGGTCTGTAAAAGCTGCATAAGTGAGTTCAATACTTAACAACACTGGCCTCTGTGTGCCTCAGATGAGCTGTATGGGGATTTTTTTCTTGAAAGTCATTCACAAATAGCATTTGTCGTCTGACAGATCCTAAGAAGGTATGGGAAAAATACAGAAGTATACCAATGACAAACTATCTCACACTGCTCTAACTACTATCAAAAGCTATTGTTTAGAAATTATGTAGAGGACAGATTTATTTAATATCACAAGGGCTATTTTATTGTAAATGTTCTGGCTGGAAAAGGAAAGAGACAATACAGAATTATGTTTCAGCATATTTATGCAATGGACGATGGTAGTTCAGTTATGTGCATATATGTGCATGTGAATCTCTGCGGGCACACATTTTAAGGTATAAAGTACAAAACCAATGTAAAACTCATTCAATCTATTGACCTCATTACCCACTGCTAATAGCTTCAAAGTGGTAATAGACTTTCTGATCATTTGTTTTTGAAAATCTCAAATGTTTTTGCAAACCTCTGCTAATGTTTGAACCACATTTGGTCCTTTGATCACAGTGTTTCATATCCTGCCTAATACTTAGCAGTTGCCCATAGTCATAGGCAACAGGACCTCCTTAAGTCATGTCACCCTGTGATTGTTTTCAGGCCGGGGAAGAGGAGATGGGGGGTTTTACCAAAGAAGTTTTGATGATGTGGAAGGTTTTGGTCGTGGAGGGAGGGAGATGCACCGCTCCCAAAGCTGGGAAGAAAGGTATTAAAATACCCTTTTTTCAGTTTTGTTGTTAAACTGGCCCCTTATTTTCACTATGTACACATATTCAATACAAGTTTTTTGCCAGACAGCTATTTAAACCTCTTCTTGCTTTGACACAAAGTTTGGTTTTGTCATCTCACCAGGGGAGATAGAAGGTTTGAAAAGCCAGGTCGAAAAGACCCAGGTTGGTGTTAAAATTTTCTCAAATAATCAATAAATGATGTACTCACTCACAAACACACCGACTTATCTACTTTTTGCTCTCTGTCCACCTAGTCGATGCTGCTCCAGGACATTTTCAGATGAATCACAGTAAGTTTGTCTTTTGTATTAGGTCAATGATTGGCCTATAGGAAGTTCTTTAGTAGGTATAAAAGGCACAAATTACAGTTTGTTTGTTTTTTGATTAACCGACAGCAGTAAGTGTGTTTGCTAATCTGGCTTTATTTTTAACTATCCACCTACCCACTACTACCCGCAGTCCGTAGCAACTATGAAGATGGTGGAACAGGCCTACCAAGGAAGCATGACTTCACGCGTGCAGAGAGTGAGAATTGGCGTTCTTCGCGTGATGATCAGAGTGGTGAGGATGATGAGGGGGGCTGGCGCCTGGCAGGTTCTCGTCGGGATGGTGACCGATGGTGCCCCCCGAGCCCAGGTGGGCACTACCCTGACCCCATTACTGATGCAGTTTTCTTTGATAAATTGTTTTTGATCAGTGTACTCACAGCTTTCTGCGAGGTTTTCTGTATGGCCTGATCAAAATGAGACACACGTGTGTATCATTGTGTGAGCTGTTGTGTCTTGCCGTAATCTCATTGTAGTGCACAGGAAAATCTATGTAAGGTTGGTTGTACAGCTCTAACATTTTTCCAATTTTCCTCAGATGGGCCTCGGTCAGCCGGGTGGCGGGAACACCCAGATCAGCGTCGCCGTTTTCCATTTGATGCAAGAGAGGACGAGCGTGGCTACAGGAGGCCTCGGTCAGGCAGTGGCAGCCTGGAGGATGAGAGGGACAGTCTGCCAGAATGGTGCCTGGAGGACGCAGATGAGGAGGCAGGCACATTCGACTCATCAGGGGCCTTTCTCTCTCTTAAGGTGAGTTTGGACCCAAGGAAAGTTTTTGTGTATCACAAAGACTAACAAATGTAAGTTACTGTAAATTTGTGCTTTGTTGTGTATTCAGAAGGCATCCAAGGAGCCAATCCTGGAGGAGGCAGAGCTTGATTTTAAACCCTTGGAAGAGTGTGAAGAGGGCCTGGAGGAAGAGGACATTCAGCCCAAAGAGACCAAAGAAACAGAGACGGAGGCCAAGAGAGAGCCTGAACGAAAAGGTCAGTTACTGCATTACTCCGAGTGCTATATTTTTTCCTTTTTTTTTTCCAAAGTGCATTTATGTTGGTGTGTAATGTTGTTTGACAGGCATAGATATAAAATCAAATGAGCTTTGTGCAAGAATTGAAACTCTACATTCTTTTAATTTTCTCATCTTCATAGTAACTTTCTGAACATCATCCTCTTTTCTTTTTTCTATTTTTCTTTTTTTACTAATCAAGGATTAGAGTGTCCAATCTCATGTCTTTACTTTGGTGGGGGGTTTTTTTCAGAGTTGGCGAGGGTGTCAGAAGAGGCTCCACCTGTTGCTTCACCTGTTGCTCCCCCAGTCTCTGAGCCCAAGGCACCTGTCCAGTCTCTGTCCCAGAGCCAGCCCAGTAGAACAGAAGAGTCTGAGAGACCAGCTGAACGGCAGCAGCCCCTGGAGCTCCCGCAAGAGCCCTGCAAAGTCCCCATGCACATCCCTATGTCTAACAGCATGCTTGAGTCCCTACCGATGACCCATATATCCACCACTCTTACAGGTAGGATTTGGGTCCTTAATTTCACTGCTACTAAGTCTTTTATGCTAGTAGATTACACCTATCTGGAAACCCTCCTAATATCTGTTGTTGTTCTGTGCAGAAGTTTCCGCTCCATCGTCCACTGTACAGCTACCGCAGCAAAAACCCATGGAGGTTCCTGTGGCAATGAACAATCCTTTGCCCTTTCCTTCAAATATATTGGCTCCTATTAGCAGGCCCACCACTGTGCCACATGATGCAGATGAAGATGAGGGGCTGAAACACTTTGAGCAAGTAAGATAGTAGGCTTGTAACAAGAAAATCTATTATGAGATAGTGGGGCTATTCTCAATGAGGGTTTCACTAACAGTTACAAGATATACTTTCAGTCACTGAGGGAAAAATTATGTTGTGAACATAATGGTACCATTTATATAAATACTCTTCAAATGAGCCCTTTATAAATGAAAAATAAAAGTTAATTTCCCAAAGAAGACCATAAAAAAGTTGTAATAATGTCTGTCCAGTAAAACCCTAGTCTGACTCACAGGAAGTAGGCTGTTTGTAGATGCCAGCCATTGACAGACTATTTTAGAAGGCATTCTTCTCTGCTTTTTACTCTTCGAAGTCCCTGTTGTTACGTAAAACAACAACAATAGCCTCTGAGCAACCCACACATTGAAATGATAAGTTTAAACAAAGATTTGGATTGTGAAGAAAGGAGGGCATGCTTTGTTCTTAGTTCTCAGGATATAGTTAGTTCAAGGATATAGCCATTTTAATTCTGGTACTCTCCTCCCCACATGCTAATGTCCCCCTTTTAATCACAACTATAAGCTATGTGCTGTGAACAACTGTGATATATACCAGAATGATAACGGGTTCAGCCAAACCAAACCTTTGTCCTGTGCTTGCACATCACTATAACAAAGCGTAAAGTTAGGTTTAGGTTTGCCAAAATATACGGCCAAACAACTTAATATCTGACAAATGCGTAAAGGGCCACTTTGTATAAAATGTTATTGCCTATAGCATTATGAGTAATGTATTATTTTATTAAATATCTCTGTGTGTCTTCGCTCTTCAGGAAGCAGAAAAAATGGTAGCATACCTACAGGATGGTGTGTTGGACGATGACAGACATGCAGCAAAGGCCTCGGAGAAGCCTAAACCTGCAGGCCTGCCGCTGACCCATGAGGCTGCTCTCAAGTGGTTCTACAAAGACCCTCAAGGAGAAATACAGGGTGAGACTGACAGATTACATGCTTAAAATATGATTCAAATACTGTACTATTTTCAAAACAGCTCCATTATTGCTTCATTATCACTGATTCCTCTCATCTACTCACTTTTGGGCTCTCAGGTCCATTTAGTAACCAGGAGATGACTGAGTGGTTCCAGGCTGGTTACTTCACAATGTCTCTTTTAGTCAAAAGAGGATGTGATGAAATATTTCAACCTCTTGGAGAGATTATGAAGATATGGGGGAGGGTACCGTTCGCTCCAGGCCCTGCACCTCCTCCTTTACAGGTAAGTGTTTGAAAAATGTGGCCTTTTTTTCTCTTCCATCCAAAGGTTTGCTTAGTTATCAACACAAGCTGCTAGTACTACACATGACCTGTAGGTGGTGTGGTGTTCCACATTTTTTCCAGTAAAATGTCTCAGAGGAATCCCTCATGTATCGGTCATTAAGTATTTCTAGATGGTCTTTGACTTTGATAATATACAGTAATTATGATTTTTTGTCTCCTGTGCAGATAACCATTCAAGTTGTATGAAAATGTGTTATGTGTTCAGTTCTGATATGAAATTACCATACTTTGAGAAAATTTTACCTGAAGCGACTCTTTCCTTTTTGTCATGTCTCTGTGCCTTGGACAGCATTATGTTTTGCAGCACTAGGGGTAGCAGTCTGTCTCTCTCAAAGATGTGCTCTCCGGCACAAAAATTCAGTGCTGGTTGATTCAACTTGAACTGGTGCTCGGTAGTGTTGACATAATTCAGTTGGTCCCATAAAAAGTACAAAGAAGTACTCATCCTTGCTCAATGATGTTATATGTTTGTTACTACATTTTACTTGTTTGACTAATTTTATTTTTACTGTGACTCTTTTTATAATGCAGGCGGATGGTGATCAAGAGAGATTGAAGAGGCAGCAGGAACTCACTGCTCTCAATCTTTACCAGTTACAACAGCTCCAATATCAATACCTCCTTAGGTATGCATGGCTCTGATTTGACATGATTGTTTATTTGCAGCTTTCAGTGTGATTGCTGATGTGTTATTTTTAAAAAAAATCAAAATACATATGCATCCATACATGCTTGAAGTAAAATTAACAATGTCTGGTCAATAAATTAACCCCCTGATTTTCATTTAAATGTATACTCTTTTTCCTCCTCTTCTTTTTTAAATTATTCCACCAATTATCTGTCTTCCACCGTTTAGGCAGCAGTATGCTCAAGCCCTGGCCCAGCAGAAAGCTGCAGTTCTTAGCTCAGCTCCTCTTCAACAGCAGCAGCAACACCAACAGCAGATCAACCTGCTACTACAGCAATACCAGGCTCTTAAGCTAAGGTTGAAAAGACCCACACACAATACTGCAAAATTTGTACCAATATTTTACCTTGCATTGTTTCCTCTAGTATTTCTTCTCTTTAGTGCTCGGCAGATGTCATTTTCAGACCCTGGATCTGCTCATTGTCTACCTTTTTTCTTGTTCTCTAGTAACGTAATCCTATTCTCTGCCCTGTTTGTTACTCTGGCTGAGGAAAAAAAAGCTCTACTTGAATTTTCTATTTTATTTTCTTCACTTTGCGATTGATTCACATCCTGTGACTATTCTAGTTTCAGTTGTTAAAATTGTTTCAGTGCAGTGGAGAATATATTTAATGAAATGTCATTTAATTTAGACATGATGACATTTCATACATCTTTTGAAGGAGAAATGAATTTACAGTGGTATGTTCTATACAACCAAAATACTGGACACCCAGGGTGCGTG
Source organism: Acanthurus leucopareius (assembly GCA_029814765.1). Classification (NCBI taxonomy): domain Eukaryota; kingdom Metazoa; phylum Chordata; class Actinopteri; order Acanthuriformes; family Acanthuridae; genus Acanthurus; species Acanthurus leucopareius. Next base: position 2,281,725 of record JAQMCX010000009.1, on the reverse strand, counting down.
ACAAATAATATTTTATTTCCTTGTGTTTTTGTAGAACATCCGAAAGCCTCCTACCTCCTGTTACCCGATCTCTGTCTGTACCAGATTCTGGTTCTGTGTGGGAAATGCAGAACCCGTCATCTCAGGCTTCCTGCACACCAAACCTCCAACCAGCTGCTCCGAGCAGTGAGTTTCTCCCTAAAACATTCTGCAGAGTTGCTGGGGTTTTTTAAAATCTTTTTCGTCTGTTTGATTAGGTTTTTTTGAGTCACACAAGAGCTCAAGTCTGTGTCATATATCAGATGTATTTCAACATATTTCATCACTCTCAACAGCGTGGGATGGCAGCAGTGTGTGGGATTTACCTATAGACTCCATGGCGCAGGCTCCAACCATTGAGCAGATGCAGCAGTTAGAGAAGTCAAAGTCGGCAAAGGTAAATAAGATTTCTGCTCACTTTGCTGTTTGTTGCTCATGTGAAGTTGAGGCCTCAAGTATCCTTGAATACAGCAGCATCTAATATCAGAGTTTTTTACGATGTAACTGTAGCTTCATCTGTCATGTATGAAGTCTTCTAATGAGTTGACACGTTAGTAGGATAAAATTGCGTACATTAAAACAATGTGAAATATAAAACCCTGAGGTGATGAATACCTGATTTTTAGATATATACACTGTTCAAAATTTTGGAATCACTCTTGCAGAAGTTAATTTGACTATATCATTGCAAAGGTTTTTGTTATCCATGTAGAAAATTTTTTTTTTGCTTTTTTTTTTTTTTTTTTGCAAACCCTTCATACATAAAGACCCCGATTTTAAAAATAAGAGTTTCCACTTGAAAGCACCATTGAAAAATATAGAGTAGTCCTCTCAGCCTCCTTACTGTACCGAATCAAGCTTTTCAGGTGATTCCAAGCTTTTGGGTATGATAACTCAGGAATAAGCTCTATTTTGCCATTTCAGTGCATAGTGCCACAAATTTATTTTTGTTTTCTCATCTGATAGTTGGAGCTGGAGAGGCGTGAGGCAGAAATCAGAGCCAAAAGAGAGGAGGAAGAGAGGAAACGGCTGGAGGAGGCTCTGAGGGCTCGACAGGAGGAGGAATGCAAACGCCTGGAAGAGGAGGAGCTGGCACGGCAAAAACAGGTGGAGAATTTGTACAATGTAGATGTGAACCCGAAAAGCATTTGAGATACTGTTTCATTGTTAAAACATTCACACTAGTATGTTTTTGTGAACAAAAACAACTAACAGCCATGTTTACACTCGGTATTCACAACATTCTCGGGTTTTAGAAAGCTTAAAGGAGTTGTTTTGAAACACTGCTGACCCTGTTTTAATTCAAAAACTCTGAGGTTGTATGCAGTCTCAGTGTGATGAGTCCTTGACTCAATGATGCAGACGAACAAGTTTACTCCCTGACTGTGAGTGATCAGTCATGACCTGTCCTTCCCTGATCCATCACACCCGTATCACATGAGCCTTTTCTGGCAGAATTCAAACATGAGCCTGTATTTATTTTTAGCCTCAACAATTAGTGGTTAATTCAACATAGGTCTTGCCATGTATGTCAGCAGCTGTTGTGGTGTTAAATTCTGTGTTATATCGTGCTCCTTCTGCCAACATGCATAGTGGGCAAATGGCAAACAGCAGACCAATGTACATGAAAAGTCATGGATATTTGTTTTAGGAGTTAGTCTCGAAGAAGATCATTTCCAACAAGGTGCAAAAACAATGGGGATGGAAATATTCTTTGTTTAAAATGTCATTTTAAAGGTATTAATGTGGACTGAGTCACGTTCTTTTATGGAGTTAATAATTGACCCAGTGTTATAAATGTTAGGAGGAGGCATTAAGACGGCAGCGAGAGCAAGAGGAGGCTCAGCGCAGGCAAAAAGAGGAAGAGGAGAGATTGGCACAAGAGGAAGCTCTCCGTAGATTAGAGGAGAGGCGGAGGGAAGAGGAGGAGAGAAAGAAACGGGAAGAGTTCCTTCGTAAACAGGTAAGCTGCCGGAAAAAGGTCATATACTTTTTCTTCTTTTTGGACTCCAAATATCTCATTAAATTACTGGGGGTTTTTTTCTCTCACCTCACTAGGAAGAGGAGCGCCGAAAGCAGGAGGAACTTGAAGCATTAAGGAGGCGTGAGGAAGAGAAGCGAGCAGAGGAAGAGGCAGCAGCTGCTGCAGCAGCAGCTGCTCTGGCCCAACAACAGGAGGAGGAGCAAAAGAGGAGAGAGCAGGAGGCCCAAAGACAGCAGGAGCTGCAGAGACAGAGACAGCAGCAACAGGAGGCCCTCAGGAGACTTCAGCAACAACAACAACAACAGCAGCAGCTTGCACAAATGAAGGTAATATCCTCGAGGATTAGTCAGCAAAAGCAAAAGCAAACAGTACAAAAAGTATATAAAGTTGACAACATCTTGTCCTGATCCTCAGCTTCCATCAACATCAAAGTGGGGCAAGCAGTCAGCCAATGCGATAAATCAGACTCAGAACACCCTGTCTCTGGCTGAGATTCAGAAACTGGAAGAGGAGAGAGAACGACAGGCGCGGGAGGAGGTAAGGACAGCAAGCAGCAGTCGTCTTTCTTAGAGTCGGGCTGGTTGTGTTTGCTGGATTTATCGTCAACAATGTTTTAGTGCCTTGAGTTGAAAGTAATGCTGTTAAACAAATTTTTTTTCATCTGTCTGAATGCCATTTTTGTGCATACTAATCAGTGTCATCCTTCTCCAACCCCACAGCATCGACGTCAGCAGCAGGAGCTCCTGAAGCTACAGCAGCAGCAGGCCCTGCAACTGGCTCAGCAGCCCCAGGCCAAGCTGTCTGGTTGGGGTAGTGTGGCCAAACAGCCAGCCATTACCAAATCTTTGCTGGAGATTCAAAGGGAAGAAGCTCAGCAGATGAAACAGCGGAAGGAGCAGCAGCAGCCGCAACAACACCCTGTCTCCCAACAAATCCGCAATCAAACTAGAACTGTACGTGGCCCAGAAATGGCATCTTATTGGCTAAACAACATTAAAAGCTACATAGAGCTGCAAAGTGGGGTGCCAGTCTCTAGTGGATTCAGAACTACAGTGACATTGGATGTTGCTTAATGCAGCTGTCTCTTCATCTGGATGTGATAGCTAACTTACTCTGGGTAGTTGATAAATCTTGAGAAAGGCTGCTTGAAGATATTACCTGGCTCTGAGCAGTTTAACTTTACATAACTTTTAAAGAATTTAAACTGTAATAGAGCTTTATTGTTTTTCATGTAACCTCTGTAATTGTATTGACCTCAAGATATCTACTTGTCAATTGGCAAAAATAATCATTAGCAACTATTGTAATTGTTACTCAACAGTGTATTTTTTTAAGCAAAAATGCAAAATGTTACATTGTCCCAGATTTTCAACTGTGAGGTTTTTATCCTTTTCTAAGTATTCTGTGAATAGAAAACTGAAAATTGAGAAGTAATTGGCCGATTAATTCATGACGAAATGAACAGAGACTAGCAGCACTGGAAACAAGTGTCATGTCATTAACGGTGTCTCACTCTTGTCACAGACACCTCTGAGCAACTCAGTGTGGGGGTCTGTGAACACTAGCTCCTGCACTAATTGGGGCTCAGACTCCAGCAGCATCTGGGGTGACACCCACAACTCTAACTTGGGCTTCTGGGATGAGGCTGTAAAAGAGGCTGTCCAGCAACCTCCCCAATCCAGAAAAGGCAGCACACAGAAGAACAACAAAGGCAACGCTAATCTCAGGTATATTTCATTATGAATTTTATTAAGAATGCAAAAACTAAAAAATCAATTTCACATCCTCTGTTGAAACACATGACTTACCACGTGAAGGATATGAGTAATGCACAGAACTTAATGACTTCTTTTTGTCTTCCTCCTGCTTTTTTATTTACTTCATAAGTAACTCATTGAGTGGGCGGGCCAATAAGAAGGTAGAAGAGGAGGAAAAGCTGCTAAAGTTGTTTCAGGGGGTCAGTAAGAGCCATCAAGACACCTTCATGCAATGGTGTGAGCAAACCCTGCACACGCTCAACACAGCCAACAATCTGGATGGTAAGACTTCAAAAATAAGCATTGCAACGGCACTCCACCCACAACTGTTGACGGGCCATTTCTGGAGGCCAAACTCAAATATTTTCAAACTGTCTCCCTGCCAGTTCCCACGTTTGCATCCTTCCTTAAAGAAGTGGACTCTCCATACGAGGTGCATGACTACGTCAGGGCCTATCTGGGGGACACTCCCGAGGCCAAGGACTTTGCCAAGCAGTTCCTGGAACGTCGTGCCAAACAGAACGCTAACCAACAGAAACAGGCACCACAGAATCAGCAGCAAAGCCTCAAGCAGCAGCAGGTGAGTGGGCCTGACACAGTGCCATTTAGTTTGAGGCTCAGCAAATGGTACCAAATGTTGTGGTTTTAGTCCTGTAAAAGTAATTTGAGTCTTGTAATGTTTCCACTTTTGGGACACTTGTGCCTGGCATGTTCAGACCAATCAGAGCAAGTTGTCTTACAAAGCCAATTACATCTCAGTCCATGGCACTACTCTTATTTACCCGTCAGGGGTAAATTTCTCTTGCATTAGCTGATTTGAAACAGCCCCAAAAGATATCACTGCACTGCTCATTTCTTGTTTCCTCACAGGGATAAAGACCAAATTTTTAACAGGCAAACTTATAAAAAGTGTTATGTCTAACACAGCATAGCCTATTACTCAGAAATAAAGCACATTAGGTCTGTATATCTCCCTCCTGCTCCTGAAAATTATGTAATAAGAAGCACTTTCCTCCTCGTTTTAGTAACACTAAGGTTGTCTGACCAATGAGAATCTATAGAGAATCAATATAGAGAATCTATAAACAAATGTTTTTGCTCCTCTGGATCTCATGGTTGTGTTACATTAAGTCAAGTGGTAACATTTTGACTTATAAAGCAGAACTTCAGATTTGCATTTTTCTCCTGCCTAGGATTCTGTATGGGGTGGAACAGGGTCTTCATCCCTCTACCAGTCCAACCATTCGAGTGGCCAGCAGCAGCGCTTTGAGACCGTCACCTCAGGGAAGAAGAAAAAGAAGCAGAAGATGGTCCGCGCAGACCCCAGCCTCTTAGGTGAGTTTAAACATCCATCTGAAAAATCTACAACAATGTGTCACTGCCTCTATTGTCTCATCTGCTTATTTGGTCCGTTTTTTGTTTTTTTGTTTTTTTTTTAGGTTTTTCTGTGAATGCATCATCTGAGAGACTGAATATGGGAGAGATTGAGACTTTGGAGGACTTTTAAGGGACAGCAGTCAAGCAAACTCCACTGACTGTATCCAATATGAACAGCAGCTGATTTACCCAAACCCCTGCTGCGGCCCCTTGACCTCTTCCACAACTTCACCAAAATTTCAGTTCCCCATTTATCAGACACACTCTGGTAATCCCTCATAAAATTCTTATTCGTGAACAAGCGGTGATCTCAGAGGCAGGGTGTGTTTTCCTGTTGCTTACGGACCTATAATCTGATGAAACCCCTCCAGAGAAATGGACTGAAGCAAACTGGCCAGTGAATCAGCCCACCAGTCAAGAGAGCAGTCACCAAGCTAACAAAAGGTTCTGGAGAAAGTCTGCAGAGGCGTTGATGTCTGTTGGACATCAGCTGCACAATGTCCTGTTGTAAATTCAACAACAAATTTCAAATTTGGCCTCCGTTATATGGGATTTTTTTTAAAGTGTGGATATATGGGTTGGATAGTTGGGGGCATTACAGGAAAGGTTAGAGATTATATCCAATTGTTTTGTTTTATTTATTTAAAATGTTCCCCCCCACAGTTAATTTCCCCTTTCTCTTTTCCCCTCCCTATTTTCTGCTGGGTGTTCATGGATTATGATGGCAACGTAGAGCCCAAGGATTCGTGCCCACTTATGTCCTGTTTTAAGGACATGTTCAAAAGCTCCAAGTAGTTATCTATTTCTTGTAAAATACTAGGCTGTTTAAAGAATAAACTTTCAATTCTGCATCTGTATTATAATATATGAAAATGATCTGCTGGAGTCATACTTTTTTATTGCAGTATGAAATAATAAAACAGTCTGATGTGTGGGCTGTTCACACCTGTGTCTGAACTGTTCAGAGAACCCACAAATGTGCTGATTTCTTTTGATTCTAACGCATTCACCAGGTCACCTTCTGAAAAACCACGTCCCTGAGATACTATTACTCACATTCACATTGTCAGTAAACCTAAGAACATTTCAAATCACTGAGATTTGAAACACAAAATCAAAACAAGTTATCGTATCACATGCCTTTTCTCTGGTTAATTCTGTCAAGCAGACGAGATTGATCTCACTCTCTATAAAAACACAACTGTAACCACCTTTCAGGAAGTAAAAACCTATAGTCTCTTAAATCCACAGAGAGGAAATGAAACTTGCCAATTCCTTCTAATTAAAAACATCAACATTTTTTCTATGCACGCATAGACTGTCACCACAACAAAGCCAACACCTTTAGAAAGCCCTCACTGACGGTACTGAGTTTGTGATGACCTTTCAAAAGAAATGTGTTGTGGCAAAAATATGTCAACAGCATTTTTTCTGTCAAAATGGCCCTAATACATCAAACCTTTGTTTTCTTAGGTTTGCTGTTATGACTTGATGCTTGGATCAACAGAACATCAAATTGTAACTATTTTCTTCAGATGAAGTCAGTCAAATACTTTTATTTTACCACATTGATGATACATTGAAAAACAAACCTACATAACTTATGATCACATCCACTGATTTGATACAGAGGTCAGTTTACCAATGATGGAGAGTAATATTTGGAAAAAAAAACATTAATTATGTCCTCTGTGGTTCAGGAGGAGCATTGTTTAGCCTGGAATATAGACCTGACTGTGTGGGTTTGAGGATGACTGAATAAAAATCTGCTTGCGTTAAATCCTGATATCAGACACTGAGTCACCACCTACATCTCAGCTTTGTTCATCCATCTATGTAGGTCTGACATGGGGCCCATTTACAGCTGTCCTCCAGGGTTAGAGACACATCTGCCCAGTCAGACCTCAGGAAACAGGATTAAGGATCAGGACGTCATCTTCCTACGTAGCTAACTATATTCATGACAAATGGCAACAAATGTAGGTGAGAATGTAATAGCTTTACAAGTTCTCAGTTAAATGAACAACTCTTAAATCAACATGTTTTTGGAGCAATAGATAAAACAACCCCTCAAAGCAACCGCAGTGGCAACTTCTGAGTCAACTAAATAAGGCTTGTTGCATTATGGGAAATGCAGGACCCAGTGTTCTTAAGTTTAAAAGTCACAATAGCTCAACTCTTACTCTCCTCCGTTTTCCCCTTTTTGTTCTCCTTAAAAATGCTGTCTTGATGCATCAGTATCAACACAGTTTAACAATTTATTCTGTACAATCAGTACTTTTTTTTTATTTTGCTGCTAATAAATCTGTACTTCTCCTAAGGACTCCAGGACCTTTATGTGATGTAGATATTGATACTTTTTAGATCTTAATTCTTCTTCTTTCCTATATCTTTGCTGTTATTTTTTTCCTTTGAGACTTAAGGCATTAAAATGTCCAGCAGAGACCTTCGTGATGTAACCTGGCCAAGGTCAGTGGCTACCGCATGTTTGCCCCTCACACCCAACTATGCAGCCAAAGAAGTTTGGAGTGGGTGTGCCCCTGCAATGATGTGCTCACAAAGTCCACACTGTCCGGAGAGTCCTGTGCACACCTAGTCCCACCTCTTCTCTTACCCACGCAGTTGTATACCTCTCCCCCTCCCTCACTACCTTACACTCTCCTCCTGCTCCTCTCCAAGGGTCAGTCACTGGTTTGAAGTTACCACTTGAGGAGTTGTGGAGACTCTTCGCCCTGTTTGACGCTCGTCCTTCACAGCCACCATGATTCACATCAGCAGTAACTGCAGATTCTTCCTCCTGGTGCTCCTAGGCCTCATGGTTACCTTTGTACACACAGGTAAAATTCAGTTTGAGCGTGATTTGGTATTTTTGGGGGTTTTATGTAGGTTGGGTGACAAGTTTGCAACCTCGACTGTGTGCTGAAACAAATTTTGTAGAAATGTCCCAAGAAAGAGTATAAAAGTGTAAATAATTGTAAACATCTGGCTGTTATCCTTCAAATTAGAGGCATGATGTAAGGAATTTATATATTTTTTTACAAATAAGGTCACATAAAATTGTTTACAGAAATGATGACAGAAATGAGTGTTATAAAAGTTAATTTTACATCATTGCTTGTCATTTTTGCACCCTGAGACTGTGTCTTAAAGTCAGAGTAAAATTTTAGGATGGATAGATTTAGGGTTCATAGTCTAAACACTTACTGCCGTCTATTCATCTTGCCGTATGTGATTCATGGGCTGATCTTTGCTCCTCTGTAGGTATTGAATCAAAGATATGTGTATACGTGTCATTTTACCCACTTTTCCACACACACATGCGCACATTCAAGGGCCTGCATGTGTGAGTTTGCGGCCCAATGTAAATGATGCAGTTGTTGAGAGCTGTGAAAGCTGCTCTTTGACAAACAGGATGACTCAGTTACTTTCATGATGCCTGATGTTCATATGAAACTGAATACCCACGGCCTTCTGACTCCAGCTAAAAAGCTGAAAGTGCCTCTGTGTAGTATTGGTTTGATGCACGGAAATGTCCGCAGGTGTGAAGTTAATTTCGTGTATGCAGCAACATTTTGGAAGCACATTGTTGTAAGAAGAAGTGGGCACAGGTTCAACGGTTTTTGTCTGTTCACTTGGTTCTCAAAGGGGGTGCTATTTAAGACGTGAAAGATAAACAGTCAGTGGTCTCTCTCTTTCACTTTTACTTACTGCTACTCCTTTTTTGTTCCTCTTTTACCCTCAAATCAACTTGAAAAAAGGTCTTTACACAGTTGAGCAGCTCTAAGGCCCAGAAGTCACAGTAGAAGTCAAAGGGGCAATGACACAACAAGGACACAGTCAATCAACAATGTCCTCTCTGTCCTGTAAAATTTAAAAAAAAAAATGTCATGTTTTACATTTTGCACATAATCTACTTGGATAATTATAAAAACTATGTCAGGATTTCTAATATGGAGGAGCTGTGACTCGCCTACACCTTTTTAAAAATATCTCACAGTCTCCTCTTGCTTTAGAATGTGCAATTTGAAGGTGGAAGCATATTTTTAATGCCTTACAACTCTCACGGATTCACTATTTTTGACTATTTGGACGGATCTTATTGGCAATGTTTTTTTTTAGATCTAACAAAATAGAATAAGCTGGAAAGTTCATTTCACAATTATAGAGTTTGAACACAGCCAAGAGAAATGTTATTAAGGATGTCTGCATTCTGCTAGGCCTTGCACTGTGTCTCCGCTGTGCAGCAGCCTCATATCTGTCATCAGGTGTGATGTGGTTGTCGTGTACATTATTTTCAAGCAGTGCCAGCAATCTTGACCACATCATCAACCAACCAAGTGACTGAGACAGTGTGACATACAGCCCCAACGGTTGACTAAGCATGAGAAACAAAGATGTGAAAAAGCTTAAGTAAACATTGTGATAATTACTCATACACTCTCTCCTTGATCTTCCTCAAAATGACTGATGTGATAAAACGTGAACAACGCAGAACCTTCCCAACAATACAGAGAAGTGTTAATCACATTTTTTTTTTCATTTTTTTTTTAACTGGGCATGTAGAGCAGTTCTAGCAACCTGACACCATTCCTTCTCTCCTTGATGTAGAATAAAATCCAAAACACAAAGGTCACATGTCAAATGTTTTACAATGGCAAATGTACCTGTGAAAGGTAAAGAGGGTGAAGCGAGGACGCACGACACCACCCATGTCATGTTTTGGCTGCATTACTCACGATTTCAATGCTTGGCCAGGTTACTTTTTCACACAAACCCGTCTGTGCGCTTTGTCATCTCTCTGGCGGGTGTGAAATCCTGACCGAAGAGGCCGGTGGTACCAACAAATGGCTTTCTGTGATTTTAGTGTCTGAAATCATCCTTTCCTACAGCCTGCTGGGCTTTTAAGAGTCTGAGCTTGTGTATGGAGATGGAGTGCACTGACACGGAGTCGTGTCTTTGAAAAGTGTAACTTAGTGGAGTAATTCCCAACTTACCACCTTAGAAATGTTTGTACTTCATGATGGTATCCATGTAGTTATCAGTGTTCCAGAAACAAATGAATTAAACTTACCTCAGATAAAAAACATGCATTCTCATTAAATAAATATAGATATCTAAATGTATATTTCTGAAAGAGAAAATAGGTGCGATGCTTATCTTAAATAACTATACAATAACCAAAGTGCCTACCACAGTCAGTGTCACTGTATTAACATCATGTGTTGAAGCCGAGCTTCCTTGTTAACTATTTGGAGAATGAAAAGGGAGGTTAATTAAACCTAGTTAGCTAAAAGTGGTAAAATAGCAGTTGAAAGAGTTTTAAAAAAGCAACTTTAAGTGATAACGGTTGACGTAGTTGGCCAGTTAAAAAAATGGTTATGATAGCTTGCTAAGAAGAATGGATAAACAGCTGAAAAAATTATCTACAGTAATCTTTAGTTAAAAAAAACTTAGCATAGTAATCAAGCTACCAAACCTGATACCATTTCATTACATGAATAGAAACTGAAAAAAAAGCCTAGATGACTGAGGGAATATATGCTAACTATGTTAACCAATGTGATTGATGATTCATGTGATTAATGTGATTAGTGATTAGCTAAAAGTAATAAACAATCTAAATAAATCAATCTAGATAGCTCAAATTTATAGGTAAGCATCAAGGAAGCTTAAAGTAATTGATAACAGTAAAAACAGTTTGCTACAAGTAATAAATAAACAGTAGAAATAGCTAAATTAAAGGTAAACATAGTGTAAACCTAAACAAAATGGATGATCAGTCAAAATGGCTGGCTAAAAACAATAGATTGACAGCTGAAACTGTTAGTCAATGGATGAACAGTTGAAATACTTAATATTTGCTAAAAGTAATAAATAAACAGCTAAAATAGTTCACAAAAATAATGGATGAACTGGTAAAATAGTTAAAGTTCTAAAAGTAACGGATACACAGTTAAAATGGTTAGCTAAAAGTGTTGTATAAATAGTTGCAATAGCTATTCATAATTAATAATTAAAAGTAAATAGCTAAAATATCAGATAAAATGTGTAATCTTGAAGCAGGAACATGATGAATGGTGTTGATGAAGGGTGTAGTCGAGCTCATCTGACAGGACTGCATGAGTAAACAACAGAAGCCATTAACCACAAATATAGTGGCTAACATTAGCTTTTAGCTCAGAAGGACTATGTTTTTCTAGAGGCATCAGGGATGCTAATTCCATGAAACAGAAATTTAAAGCTCAAGTAGCCCTAAACCTCTCCTTATGGAAACAAACACCAATGGAAAACATCATGTTATTATTTTTTACCTTATTAAATCAAGCTGTCCAAAAGGCACAGCCTTTTACACACAGGGACTATTTAATAAACAAGTTTGTTTGACATCCAGTACCCAGCCGTTGCCTGGTTTGGGCCTGGCCGGTTGTTACTGGTTGCAGCCCGCCGCCCTCCATGACCGCACAAGCTGCCTTTTGTGCCCTCGGCTGAAGGCCTCATTGATGGCTAAGCTGGCCGGAGGCCTGGGCCTCCAAACCTCCAGCCAGCTACAGGGCAGGAAGCTGCATTACTCAGAGTCAACACAGCAGCATCAAAATACTCACATTAGAGGTGCATATCAGAATGCAGAAGATACATCAGCTAACGTGCTGACTTTGAGGCTTAAGATCATATTACATATACTAAGTATACTTGTATATCGAGTAATTGTGTCGTGTTTTCGCTGTATTAGAGAGAAGACTACCACTCTTTGATAATGACAGAGAAAACAGCAAAGCAAAAATGTGAAACAAGGTGAAGGAGTTTACTGAGGGCGTCAGAGGTTATAAAGTAAATATCTAGCATTAAATAAACTGAGTGTAAACATGTTTGTATTACGGTTTTGTTGGTATGCATAGAGTTGAGGACAGAATAAGTGAATCAGTGAGTGTGTGGGCTCGGAGTGTGATGAGTTGTTTTTTTCAGGAGCAGTAAAGATCAAATTTTCCTCCTGTTCCTTTACATTTTAAAAGAACAGTTACACAGCTATTCAGAGACGGCACCAATCGTAATCACTGAGTTGTTTTAGTGGTTTATTATCGATCGAGCATTTACTGAGGCTTTGCTGTAAAAGACGTGTTGTGAACTGAAATGTGCCGTGGTCAGAGACTTTGCCTCTCTGGCTACTGTAGAGGTGTGAAAAGTCTCAAGGCAACTTCATGCTCATATGGTAGGAATGTCAGACGACAATTTTGGATGGAAGGAGACCAGACGATTAATTGGCAGAGGAGTCGTCCAGAACCAGAGCTTCATGTGAGGCAAAACAAAACAAAACCTCCTGTCCTACAAGTTGGTGGAGGTAGTTTGTTCAGACAATAGACAAGCTCTGTGGAGCTGTTGAGCGAAAAGAGAAACAGGTAGAGAGGCTGCGGGAGCTCAAACGGACAAAATGTCCATCCTTTACAAAGACATCCTTATGCCCAGGTTTGAGCCATTAACCCGGTGAGACAGAGAGAGGCTGTTGGAGTGATTACAGACGGAGCCATGTCTGCAGCCCTGCATCTGCGAGATCTCAGCGTCCAATGAAAAGTCAAACAGCCATTAGCAAAGCAGTGCGCCTCCTCAGTGAAATCACTGCCTTACGAAAACATTCAGTGAGTCAATACTGCCAAGAAGGCATCGTTTTCATTTTCTGTGTCAGGGATTAAGTGACTTTTTTTCTTAACTCGCAGAGACAGTTGCAGACCCTGCCTCAACAACCAGGGACAACCAGGACACCATGTCTGGAGAGCCACCCATTGATATCACCACCAAAGACCCTTTCCCTGATGGGACAGAGCAGCCCACCACATTTGACTACGAAGACACCACACACCCTCAAATCATGGACGAGGAAGGTAAAGGTGACATTCAACGGGGCATGCAAAACCATCAAGTCAAGTCAGTCTCATGTATTTAAATGATTAAAATGTCATTTCCTTTTTGTGTGTGTGTGTGCAGGTGTGCTGGGGCCAGGGGCCATCACAGCCATTGTTATAGCAGTCTTCCTGGGAGCATCTGTCCTCCTCGCCCTAATCGTCATCACACTCAGGAAGTTCACCGCCTCCTAGAGTGAATCCACCCAATCTTGTGTGTGTCTGTGAGTGTCTGTGTGTGCATGTGTTTGTGCATAATGAGTGTTGACCTTTCATCTTTTTCTCACAACTCAATCTCTCACTTCTCACTTCTGAACTTGCTCCTTGCCTTTTTGTCAAAACTATGTTTGTGTCTTTCGCTTTGCTGTAGAAGCTAAAAAATGTGGCAGGTCCCTTAACTGACTTTTTACAGATTTATTCCTCTAAATGTTGCTCATCATGTCCACTTGTTACTAAAGGTGTAATGTTAGAAACTGGCTGGCTCTTCCAGTGGAAATCATAGCATGTCCATGTCATTTTTAATATCGCTCAGCATTTTTCAAGATCTTCCATTCAAGCTCTGAGGGGTTTTTAATGTTTGTGGACTGTTTCCTTTTTTTCTTTTTGATTCTTGAGAGTTTGCTGTGAACAATCCTGCTTGTGTTAGCTTTTATATGTGCATGTGATAAGTGTGCTTTTGTCAGTCTGTGTCTCACTTTTTTCCCTGATATCAGAATCATGTTTGAGATTTACATGCCTACACATGATTTTTTTTTAGAATTTCACAATAATTGCCAAATGCCAAAATATATATATATAGACAAAAAAATCCCCACTGTGTCACCCATGTACAAGTTTTGAAGTTTGTATTTCACCTTTTACAAACATTTGTAGAGTCAAAATAAGAAATAAACATTTCAAAAAGGCTTCTTCAATGAATGTAAACAGGGTAGACGAGTTTGTTTGTTTTAGCCTGCAGAGCAAATATGAAGTCAGAACGTGGGTTAATGTGTGTGTCATTCAAGAGAGTGTTTGTAGTTTTGTTGTGTTATTTGCATGGGGGGAAGGGGATTATTTTAGTAAGTGTTTTGTCTCTTTTTATACGTCTGAGAGTCCTCTCTACTCAGCCATATGGCTGGTTGTTGCCAGAATAATGTCACTGCCTACAGGTTGAAGTTAAATGAATGAATACAATAAATCACATGCCAAAAGTCTGTGACTAGCCTGTGTTTTTTTTTTTTTAAACACATGACCACTGAGTCAACAAAGTCAACAAAATGATATTTATGGACATTAAGTTTTCAGACATTACAGCCATGTCTTTTTGTCACTTAGCACTGAGTTATTGTATGAAAATCAGTTTGTAATTTGAGTTCTTTTCATCAAAAATAGATGGATCAAAAATAAAGCCATGTCTTTGCAAGAGATGAAAACATACAACACGATTTTGTTTACTTCTTTTAAAATCTTCTATATAGGCCTGTTTTTACAACAAATCATAACTGAACAGAGGATATTTGTTTTTTTCCGTGAGAGACAACCAGCCCTACTTCAGTCACAGCAGTAGGTGGCAGAGTGGCTGGCAGCTTCATTTACATTTACAGAAAAGAGCTGGTTTTCACTTCGACAAAAGCAACATCTTACACTATCGCTCCTAAAAAATTTTTAAAAATTCCAATTCAAAGACATTTCTCTGCTGACTTATAACAATTCCAACTCAAAGTGTCCTTTGCAAATATCATCATTTTACTCCTAACAAAAGGGGATAAGACTTTCTCACACTTAAAATACAACTAAGTCATCGCAGCACTTGAAGCAGGAAACCCTCAAATATAATCAGTGTCTGAATCTGCCTCTGCACCTTCCCACAAGCTTGAAAGAATAATTGCTTTGAAGGCCTCATCATCAGCCTTTCTTTTTGACATACGAGGACTGATTTAGACTGACAATCTCACTAATAATGGCACAAATGACATTTGCGGTATGGAAATCACATTGTGGCACACTGGAAACTGACTGTAAACACGCTAGTCTTTCATATAAAAAGTCAATACTTACAAAAATATAAAGTGACCTGGTCCTGGCCTTTTCCTCATTCATGTTTTCAACATCCCTGCCCGTCTCAACAGTCAGGATAGAAGGTAAAAATATCCATCGCAGCATCTCAATACTAAGCTTTGTAAACACCTACATTAAACACAACCTATGTGACTTCTTGTTTATATAAAGCAGTGAAGAGGTTTAGGGCTACTTGAGCTTTAAATTTCTGTTTCGTGGAATTAACATCACTGACGCCTTTAGAAAAAACATAGTCCCTCTGAGCTAAAAGCTAATGTTTGCCACTATATTGGTGGTTAATGGCTCCTGTTGTTTACTCATGCGGTCCTGTCAGATGAGCTTGAGTACACTCTTCATCAGCGCCGTTCCACTCTAAAGAAATATAATACCGCCATCTTAAACAAACAGGCTACTCAAGTGAGACCTGTGGTGTTTGCCAATACTACAGTGCCCTGGTTTCTATTTCATTTTACCTGTTTACAGATGTGTCTACTTTCAGCAATTGGCTTTTTGGCCTTTTAGCCAATCTTACGCAATCTTTACGCCATGCTGGAGATGTGTCACTGAATAGTACCAACAAAAATATCTAAACATCTTTTGGACCAAAAACAATACTGACAGTTCCTTTAGTTGCAGCTCTACTAGATGTTGAGTGTTAATTAGCAAAAGTTAGCATGCTAACATGCTAATCTAAGATGGTGAGCATGGCAAACATTATACCTGCTGTATCAGCATGTTAGCACTGTCATTTTGTGAACGTAGCATGCTGATGTTGGCATTTAGTTTGAAAAACCGTCGTGCCTGTCTAGAGGGGGTTGCCAGCATGACTGAAGCTGGAGTGTTGTGACTAATAGTTATTTTAACAAATGATCGGTTTGCATGTGATGAATGACTTAATTGTTTTGCACTATACTAGTTAACTTAGTTTCAATGGAATAAACTGAGAAAAGCAATCAAAAAAATAGAATTAATCAATTGTTTCTGCTGTGATTATATTATTTTAATGCTGTGTAACATCTCAATGCACTTAAGCACAACAAATTATCAAATTAACAAATTATCATGAAGAGTTTTACTTACATACTGCTCATTTCCTCAGCTTACACATAAAAAATGAAGACCTCTTTCAAAAATATGAATGAAATCTTCTGGTTTTTACAACTATCGCATGGTGATAGTTTTAAAAAACATAAGCTATGAGAAAAAAACCTGTTAGATATGTTTAAGTCTACTTTGTTTTTAACGGCTAAAATGCCGGTCCTAACCCATGCATGATGTGTGGCATTACTCAGGAAGTGGTGATGAAACAACAAAGGTAGAGAAAGCAGAAGTGCGTCTGGCACGACAAAGGCTGTCAGACAAACACACTGAATGTTCAAATAAGAGAATGGCATCCGTGAGGTAAGAGCAAAATTGCAATTGAAATTTTCCACTCTGCAAGATAACTAATATCGAAACTGTCAGTTTAGACTTTTTTTTACAGTTGCAGTTAAATTATTTCACCAAAGTGCGTATTACTTTGGTTTAAACTGTTTAAATTAAAAGGCAGACCATGGAGTTTTTAGTAAGTCATTTGTAAAAAATTATTAATTTTATTGCAAACAATATCATTAATGAACACTGAACAATGTTGCTGTAACTGCCAAAGCCCTCAGTGTTGATCACTGGAATTAGTCAGATTTATTTTACGAGTTTTAATACCCAGGAAGTCTAATGGACAGTTTATGAAATTTACAGATAAACTGCTCCAGAGCTCAGAGATATTTTTTGTTTTGTTTTTTCTGTAAATTATTTTTCACTCTTCAGAGAAATAAAGGCTTAGCTCTTTTTCTGTTCTGTTCTCTAGCATTTCTCTTTTGTCAACGACCATAGTGGTTCCACAAAGACCGGATTTTTTGTGTTGTGTTGAATTCGCTATACGATGAGATCTTTATATGACTCTTTATCAAACTTTAATTTAAGACTTAAGGCCTGAAAGTTTCAAACAGTAATGCATGTTAAAAAGTGCAAATACTGAATATCCAGAGTGTGATTTTAAAAAATACGATATGCTGTCTGTTCTGTTTGTGTTTTTGGCCTTTAATCAAAACACAGAAACAAAAAAAAATGAGCTCACACCCATTGAACCCACAAAACTGAGAAGTTTCAAAAGGCTTGGCACTGTGGCACATTTTGCATGTGTTTCTTGTGTGGGAACAAAGAGTAATGACAGGAAAGACAGACTCATTTTGAAATTGTGACAGAGGTGTTGAAATTAAATCAAACCAAACTACTTGTCTTGCAGCAACAGCAGCATCAACATGACTAGCAATTGTTCATTTGAATATGTGGACCGACTGATGGAAACTCTGGAGTTAGTCATCTATATCCCCGTATTTGTCCTCGGTTTGATTCTCAACGCTGCAGCGCTTTTGGTATTCTTGGTCTTCCTGCGAAAATGCACAGAGTCAACTCTCTACATGACCAGCTTGGCTTTGATGGACCTGCTCCTCCTCTCCCTTCTTCCTTTTAAAATGCATGCCACCAACAACAAATGGCCCGCCTCTCTCCAACCTTTCTGTTCAGTCTTGGAAAGCCTATATTTTGTCGGGATATATGGCAGCATCTACACCATCATGTGTATAGCTGTGGATCGATGGTTGGCTATCTGTCACCCATTCAAAGCCAAGCAACTTCGTTCACCCAAACTGGCTCTGGTAACCTGCATTGTGGTCTGGCTGCTGGTGGTGGCAGCAATCTTTCCCACCACCTATGGCTTCAGGGAGCCCGTGGAAACAGAATTCCACTGCTTCCATAGGTTTTCATCGAAAGGCTGGAGCCCTGTGGTAATCATCTGTCTGCAGGTGTTTGGGTTTCTGGGGCCTGCACTGGTTGTGGTTTACTGTTCGGTCGGGACCATTTGCACGCTTCAGCGGTCGGGTCAGCACAGTGCGCAGAGCCGGGCCTGTGTGAAGATTATCTACAGTAGTTTGAGTGCCTTCCTGGTCCCTTTTACCCCGAGCCACCTGGGCATCCTCCTGCAGTTCCTGGTAAGACTGACTGCAAGTTTATTTTTATGCAAACTAAACACTGCAGTGAAATGAACACTGAATGTTAAAAAAGATAAATAATTGTTTTTGAGCTTTTGATCACGTCACACAATTTTCATCAGCAGATTTGTTTTAGAGTTAAGGTTTCCATGTCAAATAATATATATATATATATATATATAAATTAAGCAATGTATAAAAATCATAATTAATTTGCAATCAACAAATAATCTAATCTTATGTGGACAATTTTGCCTGATTTGGTTTGAAAAATGACAAACCTGTAGGCTTACATTTCAAACACATTTCCTTAGTGAATCTGTGGCTTATTTTTTCGGGTTAAAAATGTTACAAAAATATGCGCATTGAAGAAAGGAAAGCAGACAACTTAACCAACCACAAAAAAGGTTGTTATAAATTATCGAGACATCAAGAGTTGATGCATAACTTTAAAAACTGTCAAACTCGGAACTAAATCGTCATTGCAGTCTAAAAAATTAAACAACATGGAATAAGTGAAGCAGTTATATGAAGATTATATCTTTACACAAGCTGATGACAAAAATTGAAAACTAATGCATGGTTCACACAACTGGCTTAGCGTTCCTCTGGTGTTACTGGAGGACTGAGATTTTCATGCCGCTGTCGGGTTGATGGCAGACTAATGTTTGTTTGTCCTTCTTCCCAGGTGCATCAAGGAGTGATTCAGGACTGCAGCAACAAAACAAGCATCAGCCTCTTCATACAGTTAGCTTTGTGCCTGTCCAACATCACCTGCTGTCTGGACGCTCTGTGCTACTACTTCATCGCTCGTGAGGTGAGGAGCAGCAGAAACACTTTCAGGCTATCAATGATCAGCCAAAGAAAACCCACCTTCAGCACCTCAGAGGTCTGAACATAGGAAAAGCAAAAATCAAGTTAAAAGAAAACTAGTCTTTTGAAGACTGCCTGAAAGAGAACATAAGATCTGGCTTCTTAAGCTTTAGGGCAGAGCAGTGACACTGAAAAAGGGGCCAGCGCTCTTTCCCCTAGCTGACAGGTGAACGTGGCATGCACATGCAAGAGCAATGGCTGGTTATGAAGCAGGTCAGAGTGCAGTCAGGGCTGTCTTTAAAGCTAAAAATGAAGGGACAATTCAGAGAATATGTGACTAACACTGTTACATGATTTGGTCCAGTGGCAGGAAGCCAGTAGGGACATGCATGACCTCTAAAAGCTCTGATAAACAAAATTTTAGTTGCAAAAAGAAGATGAAGAGTGTAAAAGTCATTTTTAAAGTAATAAAACTTGCCAGTTTGGCTCCACAGATAGAAAGACGTGCACCTGAAAGTTAGACAAATGAGAATGTGGTGAGCAAAGATGGATGATGTAATATTCTGTAGCTCTTACCTAATCTTGTCCTACTTGACATGACTATGATAACAACCACAAAAACAAAATGTTTTTGAAATTAAAAAACTTCACAGACATTCTTTGGCTCTCATACAAAATTGTATTTTGTATTTCAATTTCAGAATAATTATAATGTTATAAATTTCAATAATCAAATTGGCACAGATAATTACTGTGCAACAGTCCCCCTTACTTAGTGAATTGGGAAAATTCACATACAACAACTTATCACTATAATAATAATATGTTTTTTCATTCAGCTTCACATACAAAATGTAGGTCTATCAGAAAAATCAGAATCAGAATCAGAAATACTTTATTGATCCCCGAGGGGAAATTGCCTCTACATAAACATGTACATGTTCAGTTGGGATATTAAAATGCATTGATGTAATGAATGATTATTCACTAAAATATACATATATATATATATTTTTTTTACATTTTTATTTTTCTCAATCGTAACAAATTTTTAAAAATGCCATTAATTATTGTCTTGGTTGTTGTCATTTTCATAGTTTGGTTCTTTGACACATCGTGACTTGTTTTATAAATATTACTTTT
Source organism: Acanthurus leucopareius (assembly GCA_029814765.1). NCBI lineage: Eukaryota > Metazoa > Chordata > Actinopteri > Acanthuriformes > Acanthuridae > Acanthurus > Acanthurus leucopareius. Next base: position 2,261,675 of record JAQMCX010000009.1, on the reverse strand, counting down.
AATGAAGCAACGTTATCTATTGTAGCTTTATAACTTAACATCAGAAATCATTTAAACCTCTAGCATCTGGTATTCTGACATGTTTATTTTGTTTTTAGAATTTTATATGGAGAGAAGCTACATATATGTAAAGTAAAGTTTTTATTACTTTACAGATTTAAAAATTACGCCTGACCTTATTAATGCGAAGTCAAATAATGATCGGGGAGATTATTTTAACAGGTCTGTAGTAATCTGTACACGTCTATAGTTATTCTGACATGACTGAGGAGGAAAGGCCTGCTGAAGCTTTATGAATGCAGTTTGTGTGTTTGTTTTATTTGTCGTTACTTATAAACTTCCTCTAACTCACCACAATGATTATACAGTATAGGACATCCTGTTCTGATCCTGGTCCTGACATATGTACACAGAGTTTATGCAAATGTAATTTTATGTGGACGTTATATTTGTTTTTTGTTCGTTTGTTTTTATTTTATCTTTACATTGTAGCTTCAAGCATGTGCAATATCATTAAAATTGTTAAAAGTCATCTGTAAATAGCAGTCAGCCTGACCTACCTACTACAAGGTAGATAGGTCAGGTTGACTGCAGATGACACTGTTTTGATATTAGTGTGTTTTCAGGACAACATTTGAATTATGTGATTGCAGTCGAAGCTAAACCCAGATGGAGGGTTGTATATTTGATACACTGAGACGCTTTCTGTCTTATTTTAATATGCTGAAAAAAGTCACCTGCCCTTAAAGTGGAAGGTGCTTATAAGTCTACAGAGAGCTGAATTAGGGATTTACTGTATATTAATGATGTTTTTCTGAATAGAGTAATCAGTTTAAAGATCCTCTAACGTCATAGACAAGAGATGACGCATGTCATGGTGTGGTTTGTTTGCATTACTTGTGTCTTAACACTTTCATTTTGCATTAGCCTCCTCTTTGTTGACTTTCTGTAAAATGTTGAAATCTTTGTTTAATTTTTTGTGCCCCATTCTGTACTTCCATTCTAAGGGACATTTTGCTTAGTATCAGGTATTTTAATTTCTGTTTATGTATTTGTGAATTTTGTTTTTGTGAAGCAAAGGCATTTCTGATGTGACCGGCACAGCTTGTGGGTCTGGATTTATTTTCTGCTCCATGCAACTGGTCTGTAAAATAAAGTCCAGACAAAAACATGCAAATGATTTGTTCACATGGCTGATGTCTGTTCTGAGAAGTAAAGCTCACCAGCCTGGCAGACATCAAGTCTGCAATCAAATCTCTTCCACTCCACTTCTTCTATTTTAAAGGGAAATACGGCTAACCACAAGAGATTCATCCTGTGACGTGTGTGACATTCACCACGATGAAGCTGCAGTTTTATGTTCTTATAAAACACCCACAAAACCTGAGCTGATCAGAGCCATTTGTCCCAGTTACACAGTGCCTCTAATGGCTGTGAGGAAGTTCAGAAAAGATAAAGTGTTTATTTCCTCTCTGTTAAAGACTAGCGGCCTTTCTAAAATGTTTATTTGTTAGTGCTGGCAAATTTTCTGACCCATTATTTGCAGATCCATGCATGGTTTACTGAGGCTAACATTGATGGACATTTAAATGACAAAAAAATGTTTGATCATTTATTTTTAAAGCAGCAAGATAATCGACTGTACAGCAAAATAAGTTAGTAATGACAGAGACATATGAGCACATATCATGGGTCTCTCTCAACAGAGACTTGTTGCTGTACATTTGAAACAAATCAACATTGTAGAGATAATAATGTCAAGATAGGAAGGACTAGGTACTGGTAAGAGCTAAAGACAACAAGTTAATCCAAACAGAGAGAAGGAAGAGCAAGACAAAATGGATTTCAGCCTTTGATATCATCTACAGTAAAAAGCATTTTTCCATAAATTCTTAACACTGAGCATAGTATCGCTGACTGCAGACTTTGGTTCCTTCTGTCCATCTAAAGCACTGCTACTAATTACAGTCTAAAGCCATTATATCCAGTCTAAAGCCATTATGTCCAAGGAGTAGGAAAAGTGTGATACCAAAGGAAATAAAGAGACACACCATAAAGAAATGATCATTCACAAAACAAGTCGATTTCAGATAAAAATCTATGCATTTTAACAATATGTTCAAATCAATTTACAGTATATATTGCTTAGGAACAATCAAAGTTATGTACACCATTCATCAATGATATAAACCAGCAAATAAACTACATGAGGTATGTTTTGCCATTTTCAGACATCAGAAACAAAAGAACAACCAAGGAACAAATATTAACTTCAGTGCACAGAGAAAGCAGCTTTCAAATCTCCTAACTACCTCCCACAATGCACTGGGTTACTAAATAACGATAAGAACAAGTCTTGAATAAAACTAAGTCTTCTGATGGAAAAAGGTCCCCAACTGACACATATTCACATTTTATGCACAACTTGACAAGCTACAGATATATCCCAACATATTTATGACACATCCAAAAATATACGGACTATCAAAATAAAAAGACAATGTACATGAATAATAAAATAAAAGATTTCCGACTTGTGACAAAACATTAACAAAAAAAAAACAAACATTAAAACTGAAACTAAAACTAAAACTCTTGGACAAACACTTGCTCTTAAAGTGCAGTTAAAAGCCTAAAGAATTCAAGAGGTATGGTTCAAAATTGGCTTCAGTGTTGGATGGCTGTGATTTCCGCCTCAGATTTAGACCCTGTCGCAGATGACTGTCTCAACCACAAAAGTGTTTTCGAAGTGACGAATGCTGTGGCACTTCTTTGTCTCACGCCTCTCAATACCTAGAAGAGAAAAGAAAAAACATTAAGAAACATATCAAGTGAAAGTTTTCAGTGTCATAATACATCTACTGCTGCCTTGCCTGTAAGTGTCCAGTTATAATCAGCAGCGATTCCCGCAAAAACTCACATCCATATATGTACTTAGGGGAAGTTTTGTTGCATCATTTCTAAAGCTCTCACTTCAATCAAAGGCGGCTTCGACAAATATATCAATCGTGCATCACTACCTCCTCCGTAGTGTGTGGATGTGTCCACGGCACTACAAGTGACTCACATAGCAGGAAGTTCCCTAGGCTGCCCCCACACACACATGAAAATCAGGCTGCCAGGCTGTTAGAGAAGGATGTAACAGTGTAGACACTCTGTCTGAAGTGTTCGCTTGGAAGCCCTATTTGGTTCTGCTTGTATTGATGTCTGTATGGTCACTTGCTCTCTGATTGTCACTACGCACATAAACTGAATACTGGACTTCCCCGCAACTTGTATCACCTGAAGGAATTCTTTCCCCCTCAAGGGCAGAGAAATGACAGTGACACAGCACATGACACATGACTAAACATCTCACAAGAGGTAGTGTGAAAGAGGATGACAAATAAGCATAAGTGATCAAACACTCATCACTCACTCATTACCCTGAGAAGATGGGAAAAAGGAAGTGAGCACTCACGTCGGCGTTGGTTGCGGCGTCTGAGGCGGTAGGTTTCTTTGCCATAGCAGAGCCTGTGGATGAATGGGCCCAGCTGCCTCATGTTCCTCACCCTCCCTGTCACCATCATCTCCTCCTGAATGATGTAAGTCTGGGGAAGGTACGTCCCTCTCTGTGGCAAAGACACACAAATGAATCACTCTGTGGATCTGTCTGTGGGAGGAATACTGCAGACCGGAAGATGGGAACATGCTGTCCTTCACTGTCTAAGACAGCCATTCATCTCCAACAATGCTTTCACAACAGCTTCACCAGTGACATACACAGTGAATGTAGTAGGTGTCTCACCTTGACGTTGATGAGAAGCTCCCATAGGCTCCTTGGAGGCATCACCAAGGTTGTGTTCAGCTCAGTAATGTAACATTTGTCCAGTGCAATGTCATGATAAGCTGTGAGGCCCTGAAATGGTTAAAAAAAATGTTAAAACCTGAGCCATGGTGAAATATTCTGAGAGGGAAAAGTAATGAGACTAACCCAGAGGATATACAGATTCCTTCACCTACCCTCTGAAAGTCGTGGATGATATCAGCAGGATCACTGCCTCCGAAGTGTGGCACAGGTACACTGATCTGCTCATAGTTGTCGTCAAGGTAGATGCCAACATTCTCCTCAAGTTCCTGCCGGCCCCTTAGGGGAGCATACACGGGGTCCTCAAAGATGACTCGGCAGTGGAACAAGCTGTCCTCTGGAATCTGCTAATATGACGCAACAGGGCTGAGTTAGCATGTGACAGTTACTTCATGTCGTTTCTTTTGAATATAAATGTTCGTGACCATTCTGTGCCACTGGGTATAGGACATAATGAAAAGTAGAGGTAGAGTGATCTGACCTGAGGTATAAAGTAGTAGCGATAAATGTAGATAGAGGCCAGCACCAGTCCTGACAAGAAGATCACCAGGCCAAATGTGAGGCAGCAGAGGCCTGTGGGAAAAGGCTTCTTGGATCTGACAGGAAGAACGGGCTGATCCTGTAAGGAAAAGAGTGGAGATTAAAGGACAAGTCAGAGTTGTAAAAATATGATGCTTTTAAAAATGCAACATTTTAAAATCTAACAGTGAACATTACATCCTCTCACACTGCCATGCTTCAAAGTACAATATCCAGATCGTAACAGAGTTAATTCTGACAAGGGGCAGTTGCCAAGTCGTTAGTCAGGGGAGATCTGGTAGACGTAGGATGGGCTGTAATGAGACATGCCAGATGCCCACCCACAGTCTCTCAGTAAATCTGCTGCTTCTCTCTACTACTGTTGCCATGGAGAGCGGAAGAAGCAGGGAGAACAGATTGTGCCAGGCACTGACGAAGATGCTGGCACGTGGCCGTCTGGGTCTATTCTTGGAGGCCTACTTCCATGCTCCATATTTGCAGTTAGCTAGCTCTCTAAGTGGGAGTAGAAACGGGAACAATTGCGTGGAGCCGGAGTCCCTCAGCAGAGGTGGAAATATTAATAGATCTACAAACACTGGCTCTGACGCCTAGCCTACTATCACAGCCAATCTGAATCCACACAGCCTTTGACATCATGTCTTTTTTTTTCTCTTGACGTAATGAACAGGTGAAAGGTGCAGAAGTGATGGCTGCGTCATCAAGTGGGATTTGTCATATACAGTGTGTAAGGGGAAAAACTGAGGCTTAGAGAGGCAAACATCAGTGTTATGCAAGAAATCTAATTTTGCTGAACTCCTGGGTGGCAGCCCAGAGAGAAAGCTGAGTAAAGCTGGACTTATTGTGACAAACCTGACTGCCTAAACATTCAGTTCATGGTCAGGCTCAAATAATTCTACAATCCCAAAACAGAGAAAACATGATCATCCAAATTAAGGGCCTGTCTAAGCAATCTAGCTATTAATCTATCTATCTAAAGGACCAGTTCACTCTTTTAACTATACTGCAACAATAAGTGAGCCCTATTTTTAATTATTTGAGCCTTAAAAAGAGGGACCTGGGATCTGCCATGCTGCAGAGAAGTTTCAGGGAAATCAGTGGCCACTGTCACATAATGAGATGCTGAGATCCTTTCTCCTAAGTCCTTTACATTTGCCCAACTCTACTTAGGATCCAATTTACAGGACACAGGAACTACTAAAACGATATTACAGCTACTACAGCTTTAGGTAATTTAGGGTCCTGACTTATTCAAATGACAATTTCAAGAAAAAATAAAAAAGCGGAATTGCTCTTAGATCATGACCACGGTGAAAATACATCAGGCAGTAATCCTGGATTACCGCTCTCACCAGCAGGTTCATGCACTCTCTGGCGCAACCTGCAGGATTCACGCAACATAACACCTAGAAACATCCCTGACTGCTGCATTGACCGCATCTGACAGCTCTGTTGTTCTCTCATTTCGATTAAAAACAAAAAAAATTAAAAATCGTGAAAAACGAGTGTTTATGCACACAAGTCTGTAATGAAAGGACAGGAATATGCTAAATTACATGAGTATATACTTCATGCACCACTTGGTAGTATTGTGTCATATTCTGCTGAATACACACTCAGGACAGCCATTTGCAGTCTGTCCTCGAGGTGGCTAAGCAAGGTGACGTAATGTCAACATCCCAAGGCTAGGATGGCCTGCAATGTTGGGTCTGTTCCCATGTCCATCATAGAATTACTGCACAATAAGCTTTTTTCCCTTTTTAAGTGTCCTATAATAAATGTACCAGCTAGAGCAGTATAATAAACTGCAGTATGGTAAGTGATTTTCAACCATTCAGTTGTATCAATGATAAAATTAAAAAAAAAAACATAAATGCAATACATTCATGTAAGCATGCAGTCTTTTGTTTTTTATATAAGGTTGTTTGCATAATGGATTAACGGTATAAATCCTATCAAGCAGCACAATGAGGCAAAGACAGACAAATCAAACATTAGAGCTAAGAATAAACCGAACCTTAATCTATTTAGCTATAACTCATGCAAAAGCAGTACATGGTACACATGCTATGATGAGACAACAAGAAAAAAATTCCACAACAAGAAACAAAGAAAAACAAAAGTGTGCAAACTCACGTTAGCCTGAGGTATAATGATCTTGTCTTCATCGTTCTCTTTTTCAGGCTTCTGCGCCGAAACTGGCTGGAAAGTGATCTTCACCATGTTTGTTTGGTCAGTCTATAACTGCTTTATCTCGTATCAGATTCAGTGAGCTGGTTTCATCCACTGAGCCGGGAAGATTATATAGCAGCGAACAAGGCTCGCCCCCGGGGACTAGTGACATCAGAAGATCGTCTTCTCTGACGAACGAGCCTTGTGTGGGTCTGAAGGAAAATCCGCCTCCCCGCTTAAAAAAATAAGAGTCCTAGTTCGGCTAAAATGTTTAAACTTGACGCAAAATACATCGTTTGTGGGAGTTCTATCATGCGTATACAAATACTTGAATGTTGAAAGCTTCTAAGAGTAAAGAACTTTTGTTACCTCCTGTTTGCTGATATTAAAAAACACCGTGCCCTTAATCTGAAGGCAAGCACCCGATATGGTAATGTTTTCCGTATTTTATTTAAAGCTGCATGTCCTCTTCTCAACCATGTTCCTAACACTATCATCCGGAAATGTAGGGACGTTTCAAACTCTCAGTCAGCTACCAGACTGCAAAAAAGTTAGCACTCGGCAACTTTTACTGGTTTTGCAACTACTTCCATCACTTCTACTACTGACAGCTTCTTGCACTTTTTTATGGGCTCGTTAAAGCATGTAAAGCATAAGCTGTTGTAAATTACACAGTGTATTGTACATTATGTGCCTCTTTGTTTAAGTATTCATAACCCGTTTAATGTCTAGTGTATGTATCTCATGATGTATTGCAATCTAATCAGAACTTTTAGTATGGTGTACATACACCTATATGATTACTTTAAAGCAAACCTTACATTTCTTTAAATAAGGGAGAAGGTTACTGCATGTGGGAACAAAATGATGTATTGAAATGCTTTAGAATTATTTTACATAATCAATTTTTAATTGCATGTATAAAACTTTATTATGTCATTATCAAATTATCAGAGGTAATAATTCAAATTTTCTCTGATGTCACTAACCTAACCTAAACCTTATGGAAACCATGCCCCAACTGAAATAGTAGTGCTGTAGCTGTAAATCAAACCACCAAATCACCATCCAATGCAAATTATGCAACACATGCAGATTTCAGCTCTCATCACCGTATGTGAATAATCATGGCAGTGTGTTCATATAGCTTATATAGCTCACCACAGATATAAGCAACACAGCATTACATTTAAACAATATCAGACATTTGAATTGATTGTACAACAATAAAGGTGTATAAAAATATCCATTTAGGAATACATTAGAGCAGGTCAGCAAACTTCCCATACATGAATGATGGATATCAGAGCCTGCACCGCTGTGGACTTGTTCATCAGGCTGAAGGCTTCTTTCTAGATGAGAGTCATGTACTTGACAAATGGCTCATATTGTCTAATTCACATTAGTTATTTTAAGGGGGAGTAAAGCACAATAGCCTTATCCTCATAAGTGGACTGATGGTTCACAATCAAGGATAAAATAGGCCAAGCTGACTAATGAAGCAATGTGAGAAATAGCAGATAAATGGCCTTAAGTGCTGACACACATTAATTAAAAGAGAGTGCTTAAGGGAGTTAATCTTTAGGGGCAAGTGTTGTATATTTTTGCAAAAGGCTATACTTAAATGGTCTATACAGAAAGGACTTACAATAATTTTGTCTAAGAGAAACCTACAGTGATTTTTATGCAATTCGGAGATAAATGTTTTATTATTCAATCTGATTTATATGATTACATCTATTTTGTAAGTTATGGCTTTCTATGGTGTTGATCTTTTTTGGGGTACTTTTTTAAATAAAATTCATATCAGAGGATCATGTTTTCAAACTCTGTGGTTTTTGACTAAAGTTGGGGACAAAAGCTTTCATGATCTCGAATGATTGGCGGGTACGAGCGTAGCGCGTCCTCGCTACGCCTTGCTGTTGTAGCCAGTTGACCCATTCACATGTAAATGAACCGTCATATATATGTAGTACATGCCTCCTCCGAGCAGCCTGACGGAGCTCAGTCTCTAAGCAAGCTTTGTTGGCCGCTGGGATCGCCCGGCCATCTGTCCCATTGACAAGCTGTAACGGCTCTTTGGATTAAGCATCGACCTCCGGTCCAGTGGGCTTCTGGCAGCGCCTGGGTTAAACTTCAACAACATGGCCCCCATCCGTAACAACACAAACGGAACAGATCGAGGTGATAACTGTAGTGGGATCAAATCTGACAGAAAGGTAAGGGCCTGTGAGAGCACTTAATGTCAGTATTTCTGTTTTTAACTTGGCTGGCAAAGTAACTCCATTGTCCTTACTGTCTTCTTCACTTACTGGCAGATGAGGAAACCTCTGGTCGAGAAGAAAAGAAGAGCTCGTATCAATGAAAGTTTACAAGAACTCCGAGTTCTCATCGCCGATGCAGATGTAAGAAATTTTGGATAACGTTGTATTTGTTTCACCCTTCTTATTGCATTGTTTTTTTTTCACAACTTGAACTAAATCGATATTTTATTTTAGCTAGCATGTGTTTCCACTGCTCAGGGTTTCTTTTTGTCACCCGCTGCAGTTGCAATCAAAGATGGAGAATGCCGAAGTGCTGGAGATGACAGTGAAACGTGTGGAGAGCATCTTGCAAAATCGGGCTCAAGGTAAACATTAACGTTATATATGTTTATGTTCTCAAAAGAGTAAGCCATTAAAAAAAATACGTTACATATTTCACTTTCCATCTATGAATATTTAAACCAAAACTAGCTTAATACTCTCATGTCATTCTTCCGCCTGACGATATAGTTCTTTAAAAGTATCTACTCATTATTTTATAACGGATAGTGTATTAATATTTAATCAACTGTACTGCGGCCACAGGTGCGCGTGCGTGGCTCAGCCAATCAGAACAGAGAACCTGGCCTTTTTGACTGTCCATGTTCAGTTTAGTTTTGCTAACTTCTGTGCTAATTGTCCGTTTTACTTTATTTCTCTGTAGAAGTGGACGCCGTGAACCGGGAGGCCTGTGAGCGGTTTGCTGCAGGCTACATCCAGTGTATGCATGACGTGCACACTTTTGTGTCCAACTGTCCAGGCATTGACCCTACAATTGCCGCGGAGCTCTTAAACCACCTACTGGAGAGCATGCCCCTCAACGACGAGGACCGCCTCCGGGTGATGCTGCCGGACGCGGTTGCAGAGGTCTCCGGTAGCAACAGCACTTGGTGCCTGTCTGAGAGCATGTACACGGCTCTGGTTTCCCCTGCCCCCTCGACCACATCCACCGACGACCTCTGCTCTGACCTGGATGAGACAGACTCAGAGCAAAGTCATGTTTCCTCTTCAGAGGAGGCTGACAGCCAGGATGTGTTGAGCTTGCCTTCTTTAACGTACTCCAAGTCGGTGTGGAGACCATGGTAGATCATTTAAAGACAGGTTTTTGCATGTTGTAAACAACAGTAGATACTAAATATTAGGGTGTTTTATGGGGTAGGCCTAAGAACATGACAGATATACTGCTGAGATGAAAACTTTTAAACTTGTTGAAAGGCATCATAGAAGCTCTTTGTATCATTATTGGGAAGCTACAATTAAACTAAAATGTATTTAATAAATAAAATATGTAATTAAATCTGTTTTGCGGGTCAGAGACCAGAAGGGTCTTTAGTACTAAGTGTATTGGCCTTACTTGTGTCTGCCCTCAGTCAAAGGGTAAATGCATGTGTAAATATTTACTTGTTGAATATGACTGGGCTGTATAGAAGATAGGTGTCCTACTAGGAATGCATTGTTAGTAGTGTGTAAATTATTTCTTTTTTTATTTAGGATGTCTTTTACTTTGTATTTATATAAGTGTCGGTAGCCTACCTCACTTGATAAGTTTCAATAAATATCCCTGATAAATTACTTGCTTTAAATTCTACTGGTGCAGCGTTTTCTTCATCTTCAAGAGCCACGTTTCACACACAAGGATCCCACTATCCACCCACCCACAGCTGCTTTCAAGATATTAGTTATTACTCTGCAATTGTGGGCCATTTGTGTGTACTCCCTCTCTCTCTCTTAGATCCCTTTGCACATCGTAGGCATTTGTGAGGTGTGAAATGAGTAATCCATTCACTCCTTATATAGGCCTAGTTGAGGACTTGGCAAATGTGTTTTATAACTCCACTTGACTTCAGCCTTTTTAATGTAGTTTCGAAATAACACAGGAAGACAACTTGTTCAGTAATTGAATTGTACTTTTAAGTTGCAAAACCACCACTTTCACACATTCTTGTATAAGTAGAGTTTTTTTTTCCAAATGTATGGTTATCAATATATAATATGTCATTGCATATTAGGCTATAATGCAGGAAACTATGGAGATTTTAAATAAGATTTTTAATTAAATATTGTGCCTATGCTAGCAAAAGAAGTGGGTTAAGGGTCCTATGCTAATAAGCATGTGAACCCTTGGAAAGGTTGTGTCTGCACCTTCAGACATGACCTCTATGGGCCTGGTGAGAGCCACAGACACTGTTCTGCCTCTGCACCATTAGCTGCAACAGTGGCAAATGAATATGAAAAGACAGCATTCCTTGACCCTGTCTTAATCCATCTCAAGTGAAATGCCTCCCCTGGTGTTCCTGTGATGTCCACTCCAAGTGTCACTTCTTACACTGTCCACAGTCTGAAAACACCCATACTGAGAGGGATCTTTGGTGAAATGACAGAAAAAGATTAACACAGAGAGCCTGGGATCACAGCAGTGCATTTATCTTTCTTAGAATTATACATATCAAGTCTTGAAAGGTAGCTAAGTATTCAAGTGCTTTAATTCAGTGCAATTCTAAGGTTATTGTACTTAAAATGTACATTTTGTGCCACCTTACATTTCAGGCTGAACATTTAGTCCTTTTTATCTGCTACATTTATTTGACAGATCAAGTACAATTTACTTTCCAATGTATTTAACAAACAAGATAACCTGCAACAGATAAAAGGAGCACTTCTTGGGCTAGGTAGAGCAACTTATACTTGAGTTTTTCCATTGTATGTTGCTGTAAACTTCTACTTTCAGAGGAAATATATCACTTTTAGGTCCAAGAGTTTTCTGACAGCTGTATTTAAAAGTAACTTTGAATATAAATGCTGCTTTCATATTAATTGAACAGTAATAATAATAACAAAAAGTAAAACGGGGAGAGGAGAAAAAAGAAAAGAAAAAGAAGTATGACAGAATTAAAGAAAGACGAACTTGATAGTCGGCTGTCTGCATGTTGACTAGACCGGATTTGCGGGTCCGCAGAGGTGCAAATGACCGCTGCAGGAGAGCACTTTGTAAATGTGAGTGAGGTGTGAACGCGGAGGGAGGGGATGGGGGTGGGGGTCGCTTTGATCAGGCCTGCAGAGCTGCGGACCGGAGGATTTGACTGTCTGCAGGGAGACACCACCGTGCGTCCCACCTGTTGTTTCAGAGGTCGACTAGACGTCCGTTTGCACCGGGAAGGTGAATGTCACGACTCCGAGAGCAAAGAGACAAAGATGAATTTAAAAACACGCTCATTTTTCAGCGTTCAACGTTGATCTGACCTTTCTGATGGTTAATTTTCATTAAGTTTATGCCTAGACCAGTGACCCCCTCCCTGAAATTGTCAAGTATCGATCTGCTGCAAACAGGCAATAATGTATTAAGTCGATTATACTCATTAATTGTCCCAATTAGCAGCTGCAATATTCAACGAGTCCGGCATTTGATCCTATTCTGACTTATATGCGCTGCTTTCCAACAAAATTGCCGAACGTTAATTAGGGTTTGTATGCAACAAAGAAACATTTCACAACACGCTCAACTTCATTGTAAATCGGGCATTTTATTTAGAGAAAATTAACAAATAGAAACAGAATGTCCACAATTAAACATAAGAAAAAAAATAAAGGGAAAGGAAGGTGCGTTACTGTCAATGTCTCTTCAAATAACAGAAAGACAAATGACAAAATGTCAGGAAATGTTCAAGTTGCCGAGAGGAGCGCTGATTTAAATTACACTATGGGCTTCAAAGTGCAGGAAAGCTCTCCACGCAGTCACTTGACATCTGTCTGAGCTGCTTTATACCCGTGCAATAACCCTAAACCTTGACTTCTGAAGTGGCAACATGTTTGTTCTGAACAGTGATGAGCTCCAGTCACTTCCACAGGATGCTCTTTTCCATATTTATGAGGCCCAACATCTGACCATTTCAAGTGTCATGTGGCACACTTTTAAACTGGGGAAAACATCAATATTCTCCTCACTTCATTTTTATCACCCACCATAAACAATATAGTTTTTTTTTCACAATCCAAAGTGGGGATAGTCTCAATGTTTATTACATAACTTGCATTTTTATAAATAGTGTTTACAGTAAATATTAATCTTGGTCCTGCTTAAGCTGGATTTTCCATTATAACTTAAAGACACAAAACTCTGTACAGAAACAACTATCATATGTAAAAATATATATGCTCCAAGTCAAAGACAAACATTCACACAAGCACTGAAATGCAATGAACTTTCATATAATGAGAGGCATCTGTGATATCAAAGTCAGTGAAAGTTTCACAGCTGATACAGAGAAGGAAACGCCACATATAGTAAGAAACTAAAGAATGAAACACAAAGTAGGACACCCTTAAACTGAATTGGGTTACGTGATGCAAGCAGCTCCAAATTAAAAGGAAAATTTAAATTTCTGAATGAATTCTTAGAAATACAACATGATGCGCTGGTGAGTGTGTCGTTTACAGTGTGTGTGGTGCACCTGATTGTCTTTTTTTTTTCTTCACTGCAGTCTTATATGTTTATAGCACCTTCATTGTGCCTGGGGATCAGTCATGTATGTTCTTGAAAATTTCCATGAACTTTCTACGTCTAAAAGTATATTTCAGCCCTTGCCTCGTTATTTCCTTGTGGTGATTATATGCAGAACCCGAAAATACTCTGCGCAAACAGAGCAGATGTACAGGAATCTCATTCATGTTGTTCTGTCAGTGCAGCCGACAAAGTGCACTTGTGCTCGATGGGTGAACATGAAGAGAGTATCTGAAACCAGACTGACCACCTGTCCTCACTGCATGCTGGCAGAGTTGTAGTGTTTGTTGTTCCTCTGTTGGTGTAACTGTGTCACAAATCACAACAAAGTTTTTTTATTAACCTCAAAAGTTAAAACACCACTGGGCCACTTTCTGTTGTGTGAATAAGAACATATTGTTCTTCTTTTATGGGGCCCTGCATTTCCTGATCAGTGCATTAAAGGCTTTCCCATGGTGCTGTGCACTGTGAAGTGCAACACAGAGATGAATGAATTAACATAAGTATTCATAAAGGCTAGCACTACCTGCTAGCACCAAAAAAAACCAGTGCAGCTTGTTATGAGCATGTTAAATTAAATAAAATAAAATGTCATTTGATATTTACTATGTATATTCACATTCTACACAAGTTTTGACTGTTTGAGTCAGTTCTCCACCGACATCTTAACAAATTCAACTCAGAAAAACAGCAAAACAGAGACAATTATGAAGACTTTTGTGTGAAGAGCCAAGGGCCTGTAGGATGTAAAGTAGGTCCCTCGTCATACTCTTCACGCACTACAAGAGGCTGATGGGTAATAAATGTCACTCTCAGAGTATTCAGCAGTTTATTGTCCAGCTTGTTGTGTCTGAGAGTTGGAGCCAGCAGCTTGGTCGTAGCAGGATATGACAACAGTGTTTGTATGTTCCTCTCCGGGCCTCTGCTGACAGCCAATCTCCCCTGACTCTGTATCACCAATGTCCAGCTCAGGCTGATCCTCTGTCACAGCAAGCGCTGCCACTTCCTCTGAGGCGTTGTCACAGCAGGAGCATGCCTGGACAGCACACACAGATTCAAATGAGACATTGAAATGATAGGGGATGGATTCAGAAGAAAGAAGTGCAAGTTTGAGAAACAATTAGAAAATGGGAGCATACCAGTTTGACACAACCATATAATAATAACTGTTATAAAGGAAAAATGTCAACCATAAAGCATCTTAACAAAACCAAAACAAATGATGGGTAAAGTAAGAGTTTTAAAAAACACTGATTTCCAGCGACACTAATAAAACAACACAAACTGCACCAAATCGACCATGTTAAGTAAGTTTTCCTGCCACACATATTGCATTTCAAGGCCTGAACAAGCTGAAATAAGCTGAACTGAAAAACTAAATTACTCTACCTTGATGTCTATCACCTTGGGCAGACCTCCCTTCTTCATCCATGGGTGGACCTCAATCAGCTCCCTCTTCTGCTCCTCTGTAAAACGTGGCTGGCTCTTCTGCAGCAGCCTCAGCTTCTCTCTGTCCTCCCTGAGCACCGTCTGGATGTCACTGCAGAGACAGCAGACACACGAACATTCAACACCCACTTTCAATACTTGACCCTAACTATGGATTTCCAAAAAAGTGTGTGGCATGATATATTGAAATGTTGAAAGATCACTAACAGTGAGAGGAACCAGCTTTATTTTTTTTGTAATCATCATAGTTATCAAACTGTGCTAGGGGCACTTCTAACCCTCTGGCTGTATTGATTTAAGAGTGCCATCTAGTGGCCAAAAAACTATCACTACAAACTGTCTTTTTATGAGACATGCACACAGATTACTACAACAGGATATTATGTGTGCCTTCTTTCATGCACAAAACTAGAGTGCAAGTGGAGTTAAATGACTAATTATCCCATTTCTGCAGCCCACAGAGGTGTGTGTGTGCAGCCAGGGGGCAGAAAACACAGAAAACACTTAGCCACAGTGGGAGGAGTTGAGAATAAGCTGTTGTGCTGAAATCTGCAAAGAGACGGTTCAATATTCTCGGGGAAGCATCTGATTCAGACCAGCTCTCTAATGTACATGTGCTGGCATCTGTAGGATTCTATAGGTGCATTTACTTTGACTCTATACTGTACCCACATACACAAATTTGTCCAACACACCTCCACCTGTAAACACTGTTGGACTCATGCTTATAATCCTACACATTGAAGGACTTCAATGGCTCCACAGCACTCTCCTTCACCATCTGTCTTTATCTTACAATTTGAACGCTCTCTCTACACTCTTTTTGGCCTGTGACAATTAAATCAGACCTGTTTAGAGCACTAGATTTTAAAAACTAAATGATTTTATGCAGAAACAAGGGGAGGAGAAAACGCTAAGGTAAAATCTCTTTCAACAGTTAGTCAGGAACTGTTATCAGTGCAATTTTGGTTGGTGTGGTTTTGTGGTGGCGCTAATTTTACAACATCTACAAGCCGCTATTTCTCATTGGACCACATTGTGTCATGTGAGGTGTCAATAATTTCTAAACGCATTGTAAAAAAGTTAAAAAGTGTACCATACAGGTTTATTTCTTAGAGATATTTTATCTAAATGGGATGAGCTATCATGACACCATTCTGATGTTTTCTTCCTCCTGGTCGCACACACATCCTCCAATGTCCTTAAACAGGAAACCAGCCTGTTAATAGGAATGGGACGTATCCTGGGTGCATGCTTAGCCTTTACCCTACATCACAGACAGTTCATAAACTATCAGACAGTCTATGGGGGCCACTAACCTACTCCTCAGTGGCCACACTCCTATCCTCCCACTCACCGCAAAGGTAGCTGATAGGTCATCATGACCTTGTCATCTGTGTTGGCTGTGAGCAGCCACAGCGGGTCCTGCAGTACATACTTGATGAAGTGTTCATTCTGGTCCATCTCCATTGGCTTTCCCCCGCTGCTGCTCAAGTGACCGTTGACCTTCTGGCTGTTCTGGGACGAGTCCACGCTGCCGAAGTACTTGCTACTGTTGTTGCTTCCTATGAATACCCAAAAGCACAGTATTACGCATTTGAAACAAACAGTTTTTTTTTGTATTAAAAGCACATGCTAGTGGTTGCTTGTGAGCATCTTCACACTTTGCTACTGCTTATGTACGTAAATTCTTAACGTAGAGCATCACTGGATGCGGCTTGGTAAATCTTTGAACTAATGTCAGTACACACATGCTCTCATTTGACAATATTGTGATAAAAGCTGCATATTGGTAAACCTGTGACCAAAAACATAACTTACAGTTACACTCTACACTAAGGACTGTACATTAAATTTAGAACAAGGCTAGTTTTGTTAACTGTGGTGTTTTCTACTTTCCATACTGTATTCGGTTTTTTCTTGCAGATTTAACCTTGAGGATGAGGGAAGTTCCTCTCATCTCAGTGTGTCCTTAAGATGTCGAAACAGACCTGTTCCACTGCCGGTCCCACTGGATGTCCCGCTGGCTGTCGTCCTGCTCTTAGATGTCCCGCTGTTGGACGTCCCGCTGGCTGAAGTTCCACAGCCGTTGGAGCCTGAGCCCATGGACCCTGAGGTGGCTGAGCCGCTGCCTGAACAGGAGTCTTCATGGAGAATAATGTCTAGCATGTCGCTGGACAAAGAGTTGGCATCGCTGTTGTTTCCGTCACCACGTGAACTTGTCTGTGAAAACAAAAACAGTGAAGTTGTACTATTAAAGAGAAGCTTAGGACTTTATAGCTGTGGCCAACAGACTGTAGCACTTCTCTATCTCTGGCAGCTTTGTAACAGCGGTGCAGCATCATCTGTTGTACTGCATTTTTAGATTCAACCGGGAGTACATTTCCGCAGGGAGCATGGAAAGTTATCCATCCCACCAATCACCTGGTTCACAGTACCATCTGCCTACCTGTGCAAGGCTGAGCATAAAAATTGTCTAAAGTTTTCATTTGATGCTACAATCAGTTTCCGATACTTCTGATAACTGTATGGCTTAGGCATTGGTATGATTTTTCATGCAAATCAAAGCAATCTTATTTTATGTATGCTGACAGTCAAACAAATAAAAAGGTTTTGGTTTAACTAGGTTTAGGTGTATCACTTGTTTTGAACTGAAAATTACGCCTATAAGGTTTCTTAAGTTAAAAAACTGAAGTTGCTATTCTTGGCAACACGTGTTACTGGAAAGACAAGAACACTGTAAGAATCAAAAAAATAATAATCATAAGTGATGAAAAGAAAAATTAGAAAAACTTTCAAACTTACAACTGATATGGAATCTGAGAGGAATGGTATGGGAGAAGTGTGGAGGTTTTCTGATGATTGGCCTACCTCTTTGCTGCAAGCCCTCAGACTAGACCACACTTTATCCCAAGACAAACGCTCACAGACACAGGGCGTGCCCTCGAAATACAACGGTCCAGGTGGACCAAGGAGACTGAGAGATGGCTAAAGGGTGTAAGGGATAATAACATCATGTGTTAACACCCTGGGCCACATTTCATCTGAGGAGTCTAGACTGACTTGACTTTACACATGGTTTAGCAATACAATAGCTAAAAACTGCTGCACTTTAATACAGTGAATATTGTGGAGGAATTAATGTGTGACTGCGGCATTAAATCCTTAAAAAATGAGAGACATTTGAATGAATGTCTCAGAGAATCATGTCACATCCTGCCGACGGGAGCTCAACAAACCCTCGGTGAGTTTGGCGAGGCATTCACATTTTTGTCCTGGCACAAGGAACGTAATAGGTGGGGAAAAAAAAAAAAAAAAACGGCCACAGGTGTTGTCAGTTTTATGGGAGGAAAGGAAATAAATGGAAGGAAGAAAGCAATCAGGTTTGTTTCCTTGTTTACCTGCTTCAGCTCCCTCTGGTTGGCCTGACTTCCACTTGCTCCTTTCTCCCTTTCAGCCGTGTTATTCCCTTGTCCTCCAGAGGAGAGCGCTGTGTTGTCCTGCCTGTCCACAGACAGCTCCAGCTCCAGCAGGTTGAGTGGTGAGCTGCAGCGAGACTGGAACAGGGGTGGGGACGCTGTGCCTCCACCAGCTCTGGACTGCGGTGTAGAGGAGCGAGACTGACCCTCCACGGGGGCCTTTTGAGTTTCGGAGGACGTAGGAAAGTAGAAGGATGGCGTCAGGTAGCCTGTTTGTGTGACGAGGTGGCTCTGGGAGTTAAACTGGTTCTGAACACTGAAGGACGATGGAGCTGTGAAGGGGACTTGGCTTGGAAAGGCAGCTGGACAAAAAGGTTGCGCCTGGGTTGGGAAGCCCCCAGTTTCTGTGTGGTACACCGGCTGTGAGGGTGGCAACCCCGTGGCCATTGGAGGGTACACATAGTTAGGCAGCACTAGAGCCACAATTGGGGTTACCATGGGGGCAGTGTAGGGAGCAGGAAGGACGGTTGGGGGGCAGGGAGGAGCCTGGGTCCCCTGGTTATCCCTGCAGCCTTGCAGAGTGGCGTCTGTGCGGGGAGCTTCAGAATTGGCTCTGGGGTAAACTTGGAGGGGGTAGCCTGGCATCACAGAGGGGTAGGCCATGGGAAAAGTTGATTGAGAGGTGTCAGAGGGAGACCAAGAGGTCGGGTTAAGGCCTTGGTTAAGACGAGGAGGCCGCAGTTGTTGTCTTTGTTGGGACACCGCGCTGTCTGAGGAGTCAATCTGCTTCGCTCGCTTCGACTTGGTCTTCTTATTCCGTGTTCCCCGACGCGTGGTGGGCTCCGCACCTAGCTTGGAGGATCGAACAGGAGGTGCAGCTAGAGATTATAAAGGATAAATAAAAAGTGATGATTATTTTGAGAGTTTGACAAAAGTGATTATTATTATTAAGGATTTTACAGTTTGAAAGTAACTGACCTCCCCTACTGAGAGCTAAGTTATGACAGGGATGTCAGACCACAGTGACATCCCTCCAACAAAACTCACTCAAACAAAAACACTGGCAAACAGAAGATCATAGACAAGATGTGAACAAAGCAAGAGTTTGGTTAAACTATCTCAACTTCTTTGTTCTGAGTTAACAATGTAGACACGTGATATGTTGGTAGTAATACGCAAAAATGTTATCATCTGACATCCTTTAAAATCACTGATTGACACTGAATAACCTCTTGGTTTGTCTGAAACATTTATGATCATGTGACGTCTCTAGTTTCTTGATCTCAGACACAAACTTGATATCATAACAGACAGAAACTACAAAAATAACACTCAAGTTGTAATTAACTGGCATTGTCCTTTAAAGCCTCTTGATGTGATGTGTCAGTGTGGCCGTCAGACGTACCATCAGTGGCAATCTGTTCTTTCTGGCGCTGCAGGTACTTAGAGCAGTTTGCTTTGAGAGCTCCGAGCCCGCGTAGCTCTCTGAAGCGATACAGAAAGGCCTGCTCCTCCTTCTGCGTGTGGGCTGCCAAAACCTGTTTGGTCAAGCCCAGTTTCTTGTAGGACTCCCTCTCCTGACTGGGATGTGAAACACCAGAAGGCAGAGGAGCTGTCAGGGTCTGGTTGGGTTCAACTGCGTCTCCTGTTCCAGGAACATCCTCTATGATTTCTGTACAGAGGACAGTGAGAAAAGAACTTAAACACATACAGTAGTACTCACTCTTACATACCAGCCAGGAATCTGTCTTACTCACTTGTTACCATCATTACTACAATACCTATTGTGTGTGTGTGTGTGTGTGTGTATACATATATTACATTTATCTAATAATTTGTAATAATCTATAATAAGGCACATATATATTACCCATTAGCGAGTTGTTTGCATATAAGTAGCATATAGGCTATTTATTAGTCACAATAAAACACGTATTAATGCCTTCATTTGCATGATAAAACCCTACAACTCTTAGAGAGTACATGAATTGTGATCGTAATCATCTGACCTCCTGACCTCCAGAAACTGGGTTTGGGTTGAAACGATTTAAGCAAACTTTGACTGAAGCAGTTATTGCTTCTGATTTGGAGCAACCTGTTTTTTTTATTCTTTTTTTAATGGGTAATTTAGCCCTTTGATAACTTTGTTGCTCAAATAAAATTAAAGATAATGTTACTCATCTTACATCTTTGTATGGCAAATATGCAACAATAAAGCAAATCGGGTTGGAAGGAAAATTCTTTCAAGGCACCGTACCTGACTCTGGCTGAGGTTTCTTGTCCCCAACATGCACTATGGTGCTACTGTAACTACACTGGCTGGTGATAGACACCACACTCTCTGGTTTGTTAGGTACAGGTAGGGGCAACGAAGTGCCCACCACCGCTGTTGCAGGGTCACTGGATTTTTTGTCGCAAACATCCAAAGCGGAGAGTCCGGACTGATCCTTTAACAAAGCTGGTTCTGCCAAAGAGAACAGAGAACAAGAGTTACTGACAAGGAACATGCATCATGGGGTTTGAGAGAGACTTTACAGAGCAGAGAAGCCGCAGCTTTGAATAATGAGGTGACAATGATGGTCTGTTATCGTTGAAAGTGTAGAAAGTGAAGTGGTGAAACATACCTTCAGACACCTGCATGCTGTTAGCTCCTTTCTGTTTGCCGTCATCTGAGTTAGAGGACGTGGTGTTGGAGGAAGACTGGCACTTCCTCTTCATCGTGATGGGAACATTACAGGTCTCCAAGTACCTACAGGAATAACACAGCGATCAGTCTCTCATATTATCATCAGCTAGTTGTCTGCAAGAGACACCACGAAAAAAGCAGCAAAGTTATTTTTGGGTGGAGTTTTCTGATTAGGTTAGTTTGAGAGGTAAATCAAAAGATTATAGTTTACAAATCTAAATCCGAAAAAGTTGGGACCGTGTGTGCCTGTGTCTCTGTACCTGACAACACTGTCCAGACAGCTGATCTGCTGGTAGGAGTAGACGGCCTGATCATTGAAGGTCATATCCTCCTGGAAGGAGAACCTACCCTCCTCCATTGAGGCCCCAGACTCCCTCAAGTTGAGAGGAGCTGCTGAGTCTTTGCGCCGCACCACCACGGAGCTCTTCTGTGCAGACTCTACTGGAGGGAAACCAGGAGTGAGACACACTTTTTCAGCTCTTAACACATTATTATGCAGGTGGTTGTCAGCAGGACTTACTGCTGCTGCTCTTCTTGTTGTCTGCTTTGGTTGTCTGCTGCTCCTGGCTTTTCTGACGCTGAATTCCCTTACAGATTTCCTGAAAAGTTCGCTGTGAACAAATAATAAAATGAAACTCATGAGTTAGTGCAATATCTGTTTGAGAGTCCAAAGTTTGTTGTATTTGATCCCTAAAATATTTTATCAGAACTTTTATTAATATCCAACAAAGCAAGCTATTTTTATGTGTAAATCAAACAGTCATACACAATAAATAAATTCAACTTAAATGTCTTTTATCTAATTGCAATGCAGATTTATCCTTCTTTTCAGTCCAAGAGTGAAATTAATGTATTATTATTGCATGCATCTGCCATTTCCATATGTCATCCTGTACAAGCAGGACATGCAGGCTGGAACATGGTTTTAAACTGTAAGTATTTGGGTTTACTCACGGGTCGAGCTTTGCTGCTCACTTCATTCTCTGCTTGTTGCATCTTGCTCCCACTGCCGTTGTCGAGGCTCTCTGCAGAGGAGGTCATGCCCAAATGGTGGTCACTTCTGTTCAAGCTACAGTAGCCACTGGACCCACTGTTATGAACCGGCTGATCACATATAAAGAGAGAGGGAAGGAAAGAGAGAGATAATATCCACTGTGGTTTCATTTTGGACTTTGAGGTCATAGCCAAAGCTAAGTTGTTAGCTAAGTTGTTTTTACAGTTTACAACCTCTTGCATTTTATTTTTTTCTATAAATGACTGAATTTGTGTTTTGGAGGTAAGATACTTTTCTAATTCCTCAGCTGTATACTTTATTAGCATTTACATCTACACTCTGGTTAATTTCATTGCTTCTAGCCTCTGTGATCATGGCTAAATAAACTACTGCTTCTTCTATAATCACTATCATGTGTCCTTGGATTCTCCTCCTCCCTCTCCTGTCTCACCTGTAGCAGAAGCCGATGGATCTGCTCAGTAATCTCCTGGATGTCAGAGTCCATGGTCTTTGTCTCTGAGACTGTGGGGGCCGGGGCCAGAAAAACATCTTCATTCACGGGGCCCCTAGTAAACAAAAACAAAAAGCAAAAGCACAGATCAGCCACAGGTTCACACATTCCTTACTATCAACACTGTGTAGAACTCTGCAGAACATCTACCAGCTTAGATATGACAAGACAGCAACACTCACATGCGAACTTTGTGCCTCCCAATAACAAAGGAGACCTTTCGGCTCCAAGGATTGACAAAACTGGACCAGCTGGTGTCAAGAATGATGTATTCACCGTTACGTGCACAGAACCGGATGGACGAGTGGTCAAATGGTTGCCCTGCATATTGTAGAACTGCAGACACAGCCAAAATAATACAGACAAGATCATGATGGGGCCAGATAAGACAATCTGCCTGCATCTATTAGACTCCGTGGACTCACTCTTTTTGTGGATGGACAACATAACTGGCCGGTCGTTGGGATGCAGGTGACGGAGGACTGGTGTGCCAATCAGGTCCTGTGGGAGGTACCCGAGGAGAGGAACCGCCCTGTCGCACAAGAAAACAAAACAAAACATGATTTTCATGCTGTTTATTCTGCTGTCCTCAAGTAGTAGGGCTATTTGTGTGGAAATACTCAGAAGTGAAACATGGCTTACCTCTCATCTACATCCTGAAACACACAACTTGGAGTGTGTGTGGTGGTGAAGATGCGTTTGTCCGTTGGAATTCTGGGTGCTTTAGAGAAAAGATTTTTTATATTACATGCTGTGCTCTTTCAAATACAATTTATATTCATGAACTCTTACAGAGGTAAAAACTAAACTAAAAACTATATATGTACAGTTATCTTTACCTGTGCAGAGGGTCTTATGGATGTTTAATAGATTACAAAACCTTTTCAGGCAATGTTGTCATTTCTTATTTAGCGATATATAAGTAAAATTAACTTGACTACATATTAACTACTTTAAAATGACATATCTTTCCCAGATCTTACTTTCTTGACAATTAAAGACATTTAAAAATATAAGATATTCAGAAATACAAGACATTCAACTATTCATTTTCTGCTTTTATGTGTTTTTTTCTTTTTGCTGGGGACATTAAACTGGCTTCCTTAATTTGCACTCAGGTTCTTACCATCGTAACCAGAGTGAACTCTCTCAGCCAGCAGGAGGCAGCAGAACTGGTCCTCAGCATGTACTGTGTCTTGGACCTTCATCAGGTAAGGTGTCATGCGAAACGGATAATACTGCAGATTGCCCTCACACTCCTTACCACCACTGAAATGAGTTGGAGTAAAAGTTTCATTATAATCTGTGTCCAGGTTTGTGTGCAGTTTAGATCTCACATTATTGAACACATGGGGGCAGTGTTTAGCTGTTCTTCTTCATTTATATCAGTTTACAATTAATGACAGAGTAAATGTTGATATAAGCGTTTGTATTTTGCATTTCAAGTGAGATAATACTTCTCCAAAGCGTAGACATTTTTACACTAGTTTAAGAGTGTTTAGATCAGAATGTGAATCAGATTTGTGGTTTGCATATTTAAATGTTTGGAAGTCAGGGGAAAATTTTAAGTGTACAGCACAGTACAGCATGGGGGTGTTTTAAATGTGTGTGTGTGTGTTTGTCTGCCTTTATGTATGCAACACTGACCTGGAAAAAGCACCTGATTACAGTATACAAGCATGTGATGTCACAAACTAATTGAAAAACATCTAGAGTGGAATAAAAGTATGAATATAGATGCCGGACAGGTACGAGCAGCAGATGGCCCAACACCATGTTTGAACCAACACTCACCTGATACGACAGAAGAAGGACTTTTCCTGCATGCAGTCAGACGGGGATGACTCTGACAACAGGGAAAAGAAATGTTTTAATTCAAAGGAAACACGATCTGGTTGAATATTAGTCATGGTCACGGCTCCTGCAGGTGATCGAGCTGTGATTAATTTCACTACAAAAACATCATATACATCATCAGGCGCAGCTCTGGCAGTTCTGCACTCAAATGCAATGAATTTAAACAAAGTCAGCTTTCATTTGGCAAAAAATATATCCAGGCACACTGTGGGACAGATCACAACAGATACTGTGCAGCTGATCTATCTGATGAGTCTGATGAAAATAAATTATTTAAAGTAATAGACCAAAGAGTCAATCTGGGAATTAACAGTTAAACTAAAGAGAATATCATGAGCTCTCTGAGTTGCTGAAAAACTAAATTATTCCATTATATCATCTGTATCATTTTTCTGGCTTTCCTCTTTTGTTTTAGCATCTGAGATACTTCAGTCCATTGTATTCAGAATGCTTCATTGTCATCTATTTCATTTCATGCATTTTCTGTGTGCAAAGAACTTCGAAGAATACTTATAGACAGTGTGAGTGATATCCATATCTTGCAGGGATTGTCCTTCATAATTTATGTGTCTCTGATATGTTATATGTGTACCTGCTCCAGTGCACATGCTCCAGGAGGGAAGGCGGTATGGCGTTGTGAAGCTGTAGAACACGCTGACATCCTGCGGTGTCAGGAACTCCACAAACTTGGTGTTCTTGAACACATCTCTTTTGCAGTTGAGGATGGAGGCGGCCTGATCAGAAATGTAGACAATCCTTCCTGTGTTGAGAGAAACTGCTACTGCAAAAATGTCCTGTTGAAGAGAACGAAATCCACAACTGCTCAAACACAATGTTCAAAACATAGCTCCAGTATATGCAGCTAAAATGTTTTCAATATTTTAAATATTTTTTAAGTTAAATTGGGCACTCACATTGTTTTTGAGGGTATATTCAGATGTTATGCTGTCTATCTCTTCTATCGTATAGGAGGATACATCCAGGCCTGCAGGCTGGCTGTCATTGATCATCTGCAGCTGGTAATACTCCTCATTGGCTGCAAGATACAAAGTGATTTTAAGTTTGGTTACAGCTTCATACACAATATGCAACAAATGTAATTGAAAAGTGATGTTTTAGTGAAAACAATGATGAACCTGGATAAAGAGTCCAGCAAACAGATGATTGATTCATACTGAGGTCACAGGCATTTTTTAATATTGAAGAATGTCTCAGCACTGTGCCAAAATGCATCATATTCTGTAAAAACTAGACTAAATTGTTGAACCTCTACTTGCCCAGTTACATCTGTAAACATTTATCCAGGGGTACAATTAAGCTAGAATTAACAGATCATTACCCACACAACTGCCTAAAAAAATGCTCCATCCAGCACAAAGTTATGTCTGTATTTCTTTTTATGGTTCTCATTTAGCTACTTTGCTTCCTCGATTCCAAAGCAAATACCTTCTTGTGGTAAAAATAACCACTGCATTCTTGAATTTTCTCATGAATGTGGAAAGAATCATGAAAGCTTAGCTCAAACAAAAGATGACAGCTTCAACACTATGACCAAAACACTCGAGTCAGAGGCAGAGAGAAGACAGACAGAATTAGGAAAAAACACTTTACCTTCCACTTGTTTGACACAGCGCAGTGCGTACTTGAGGGTGTTCAATGTGGTGGACTTGTTATTGTGCCTCTTCTCAGTGGGCAAGTGCAGCTTGAGCTCTTTCAGAGTTTTAATCACCTCCTTCTGGGTCTTGGCCTTGGCGGACTCCTGACTACTGCAAGTTGCACAATCACACACGTGCGCAGCGGCATGTCAGATGTTGTAACAAGGAATACAGTATGCAGCATTGGAGTTAAACATAGATTGAGTGTCCGGTGGATGTTTGCAGAGTGTTACGGGGTGGTCGGTGCACCAACCTGCAGCCGCTGGTTGATGGGTTGTCCTGCTCTGAGCTCAGCAGACTGAAGGCGTTGGAGCTGCTGGGAGGAGACGGACTGTGGGAGTTCGAGCTGTGGGGAAGAGAAGGACAACTGATCATTTTGAACATAATAGAGCAAAAATGACACTAGTTACTTCAATGGAGACACAATGAGAGAGGGAGGGACTCAGAACTAGTTAAGATAAGATAAGATAAGATAAGATAACCTTTATTGATCCCACATGGGGAAATTGCATTCCAGTTCAATTCTTGTTCAGTCAAATCAATCTGGACTCCACCGCTAAATAAATGTTTTATAAAATGCATAATCAAACAGCTGACTGGGCACAACACGTTGCCATAAATGTTGGATATTTCTGAAGCATGAATTTCACACATACATCTCCTTCTCACCCAGCTGAGAAAACTAATATGTTCAAGTTACCTAATAATAAAAAAAAAAGAAAAGAAAAAAGAGTCTACTCAGTCTCACAAATGGGTGTTGTTTATGTGAGCCTAAAAAAGATCTGCTGATTTCTGCCTTTGTGGAAGTTAAAGAGGCACAGCGCACATGCAGCCTCCCCTCTCATTTGGCATCCAGGCTACAATAGAAACCACACAACGCCGAGGTCAGTCTCACCTCCTTGAGGAGCTTACATGTGGCTGCAGCTCACAGGGTGCACAGCAGGAAATCACCAATACAGCAAGAATAAGAGGTCTAAATACAACCAGGAGCGAAGGCTAAGCTAGAAATTCTGGGGCTGTTGAATTCAGCTCCCCTGTTGCCCCCAAAACTGCATCTATTATCTGATGTTGCTGACTCTGGGTCCCCTGAGTAATTTAAACCTCTGCTGCAATTAACCAGGAGTATATAAAAAATTTTAAAAATTAGAGAGAGATTACAAAGTCTATGAGTTCAATCAAATGAAATGAGTACATAGTAAAAAATAGTTGAAGCTTTATGTCTGAAAATGCTACAAATAAAAATACAAAACGCACTATTTTTTAAAGCCAATATCATAAACTGTGAAAAAACTGCAAATTTTTTCAAAGTTCATTTCAGAGCTCAGAATTGGTATTTTGCTCAAAGTATCATCCTTTCTCTAGAGCTTTCAATGCAACTAATGGCTTTCATCAGTCGACAGAGTTAGTCACATAGTGGGGGAATAAAATAAACAAATCCCATGATGTCACACTACTTAACGTCATTAAACTCGTCTTTGTGTGCGCTGTTTTGACAGAGTGACTGCTAGGTGTAGAAACTTTGTACAGTGCACTTAACCTACAAGCTTAACACCACACTAACACATTGAATTGACTCAGCACACCACAGGTTACTATGCATAAGTTGCTTACCTGGCACAGACAACACCTTCACAAATAGCATCTCTAAGCACAAAAAAGGCAACTAAATCTATCAAATATAGCCTTTAGTGCTCAAGAAACAGAACTCTGCTAAAGTGAGTTTTGAAAACAGTTTATCAACGTAGGTTAACAGTATGTGGATGTAAAGTGGGAGTGCCACCTTTTGTGGAAATGTGTAAATAAAACAGAGGGCTCAAAGCAGTAAGGAGGAATGTTTCTCTGCTCCAGATGAAAGTGAAGAGAAGATTGCTTTGTCAATAGACCTTTATTATAATAGAGAATTCTAAAAACCAGAGCTTTTCCCCCCTATATCATATTACACACCAACTCTACACATTTTTTGAGTATAAACAGTAACATAAAAATATGAAAAAAAGTCTGTATGCATATGGAATCTACAGTATTATGAGTGTGCTTTTGATATATTGTACACTTTCGTCCTACAATGCATAAAAGAATAAATAAATGACTTGTGTTCAAAAATAGGACCAAGCTGACAAACAAAACAAAAAACACATCCTATATTTTTAATTTATTTTTGTAATTTCACAATACTGTTTTAGTCTCTTTACTAATATTTCAGTTTTAAGTTGATAAAGACATTTTTTCTCGCCCAGTGCTACTTTTTGACTTAGTTTTCTTTTACTACGTACCTTAAGTGTGTATGGGGTTCACTGTAGTTACCTACAAGCTTATCCTAAGACTATTAACGGCTATGAGACATTGACTCACCTGAGCAACATCTCAGGTTACTATGTATAACCTACTTAACTGACTGAGAATAGAAAACACCTTTACAAATAGCCTCTCTAAGCACAAGAAAGGTATCTAAAGGTATCAAATTTAACCTGCAGTGCTCAGAAATGCAACAGCTGGTTTTAGAAAGGAAAGTCTGAGCATGTATTAGTGATCAGTAGGCTAATTTGCATTGTGAGCCGTGGAAACATGTTCCCAGAAGAGAGTTTCTGCTTTGGTTTCTCCTCCGTGCAAAGTGTTTCACTGGTCAAGGTCGAGATCAGAGCGAGCTGGCCTCATTTAGAAACCTTCCACTGACAGGTTGTGTGAAAATTTGCCCTCTTACCTCATCATCAGGTGTATGCATGGATATCTCATTACATTGAAAAGACATGAATAACAAAGCGAATCAGCTACATATGAAGAAGGTAAAGAGGAGCTGCAGTGGGTAAAAAAATCAGTGTTTTTCCATTCTGTACGTTGATATTAATCGATCTATATTACCCTAACTGAAAACTACAATTGTGTGACAGATTCAGGTTTTGTTCTGTGTGTGTGTGTGTGTGTGTGCGCGCGCGCGCGTGTGTGCAGACTAGTGTATTAGCCTACAAGCTTATCGGTGCAGCAATACACCAACA
Source organism: Acanthurus leucopareius (assembly GCA_029814765.1). Lineage (NCBI taxonomy): Eukaryota > Metazoa > Chordata > Actinopteri > Acanthuriformes > Acanthuridae > Acanthurus > Acanthurus leucopareius. The sequence goes on along the minus strand of JAQMCX010000009.1, from coordinate 2,232,754 downwards.
TTAGTAGCACTGATGAGATGCTGACTCATCTTTCAGATACAACATGTTGCCATAAATAACCAGCTTAAATGACTTAGTATAGACACAACATCCACAAATACTCTCTCCAAGTACAACCAGGGAGCCAATTCAACCATATACACTGAGTCATCAGTTTGTTCTGTACATCTATGCAATGTTACAGTCAGATTCAGACTTCTGAAGCTCCGTCAAGTGAACATTAACTTTAAAGGATGGCTAAAACATCTGGACTGAACTGAGGTCTGAACTCTGACTCGGCCCTCCCAGGGAAACGGTTGTTTTGAAGTCACACCTGTGTTAAATTAAATTATTCTTTGAGATCATTATCTTGCTGTAAATAAAATATCCCGTCAGTCATTTCTCTTGCACTGCAGCAGGTGTAGCTCCAAATTACTTTGCATTCATTTTGCCCTGCATCCGTTCATAATGATGCTGCAATCACAATGCTCAGTTGGGGGGGGGGCTGTGTTTTCCAGCATAATGTAGAGTCTAGCTGGCATCAATATAAAATTAAGTTTGACAGCCGAAAAGCTCACTTCTGGTCCCATCAAATGCACAGAACTGTCTTTTTCCCCACATGCCTTCTGGCAGATACTGGCACAGATGTCACGTCAACAGTGACTTCTTCTTCCAAATTTGCACTTGAACTATAAACATTTTGACTATAACATGTAAATCAGAAACATTCTTCTCATCTTAATGTGTTTGTGATTACAAACAACCACGTTGTCCAAAATGCAAAATGTGGGACTGATCCTTTAAGAGGCACATTGGCCTACTTTGTTCAAACAAATACAATCTGTGTGTCTGTCTCTCTTTCTCATAATGCACAGCTTCTTATTGCAGATGCTTTTGCTTTTGGCCACGGAAGGCACTAATAAATTGATCTCTTCACTCACTGAATTAAAAATATTGAATATCTCAGTGTAAATTTGGACAGTATTAGGATGTCATGTATCATGCTTTTCATTTAGTGACCTATATCATTTTTCTTTGTATGAGTAAAAACTGAAAGACAGGGAGAGAAAACGGTAAGCAATGAAAGGGAAAAAAGGAAAGATAAAGAGTCTATTTGGGTTGAGGGAGTGGTTTACAAAAAAATGGCACAAAAGGTTAGAAGTTCAATTAAAGAGGGAGGGAGGGAGGGGTGGGAGAGACAAAGCAGGAAATGGAGCAAAAAGTAGAGATGGAAGAAGTATTTAAACTGTAAGCAGACGAGGGAGAGAGGTGGTGGGAGTGGGTCGATGTTAGAGGAAGGAAAAGGGAGTGGTCAACCAAAAAAAAAGAGATCTGGATTCAAAAGTTCGAGTGACGTTAGAGGGGTGAGGCTGAGAGTGAGTAAGAATGTGAAAGCACATAACTTATTACTCCGTCCAGTAAAAAAATAGACACAAACACTGCGTTGCTATGGCAAGAACAAGGAGTCGGACAGCTTGACACAATCCATCTGGCATTGAAAATAAGCCAGCCTCCTGAATGACGTCAGTCTAAACTTCCCACTGGGAGCGACTGTCACTTTATTTTTTTCCACCCACTCTGGTGGTCTCCTTAGCAGACCACATTGTGTCTGACGCTATAATCACACTATGGTCACGTTCTGACGGTTTTGGGAAAATTTCGGAAATTTTCTATCATTATGTTCAACCAAAGCTCGTTCTAGCGGAAGTTTTGTTCCTTCTGCCATAGCAACACCAAACAGACTGCCTCTCTGACACAGCTGAGAGCCGGTGGAGATGAATGTCGACATGAAGATGGTTCGCATTGTTTATACCTGCATGTTTCTTTGTTGTAATGGCTGTGAATAAAAAATATTCCTCTGGGACATAAACATCTAAATTGAATCAAATGCTTCCCATTGTTTTAGAGCTAATAGAATAACAGAGAGTAGAAGAGCTGGCTGACATGTGTTCACTGCAACTGCAGTTTACTTTAGAATGACTATCACTGAAAAGTTTCCCATCAAGTAAGTTCAACAGACTCGAAAGAGTTTATTCCAAGCTTGGTGAATTGAAATGTGAGTGTATTTTGTATTACAGCTTGGTTGTATGGCACAGACAAAAGATGAACATTAACTTTTACTCAGAACAATAAATCAAGCACACTCCCTCACTAAAGGGGCAATCTTTATGAAACATTAACATTAGATTATTGCCAGAGAAAATGTTAAATTTTTCAAATAAAAAACAGGAGACATAATAGCAGCTTTGTGTAATGCTGACACTCGTTATACTACCATCATACACCCTGCCTTTGCCAAATGAAACAAACACGATGATTAGTCCAACCAGTTGAATTTAAAAATGGTTCCTAACTGTCCCTCCTTGCTCCCTTACAATCGAGATGGCATAAAGAACACCAAAAATGAGCTCAAGATGAGACCAAACTTTTCTATGGATATCAGTTTTTGAACTACAACAAAAAAAAATTTAATGGCCAGACTAGGTGAGTGTTGCTGTCAGCCTTGTCCATTGCCGGAAATGACTTTTGCTTCACTGTCCAAACCAGTAAGGAGATTCAAGACTGAACCAGGTGTAGGTAACATGTGGCCCTAGTAAAATGGGATTTGATTTTTGGCTGCCAAACATGTGAATCACTGCAACTAGAAGACATCCTTGAGCATACGGTTGAAAAGTATCAGGCTAACAGGCCCAGTGGAGTGCAAGATTATCCCCCCCCTCCAAAAAACTCACATCAAGCTGCCTCTTCCAGAGGCAAAAAGTGAGTAACTTGTTGCATGCAATGCAAGCTAAGATGGAATTTGGTTTAGAAAGTAATAACAAGTTTCAGTGAAATGGATGGATGTTCACTTCATCCTTATTTGACCTATGAGAAAACCAAAGGAGCCCATCCACTTATGTTTCAATCTGGATGGTCAACACTGCAGCCTTGGCTCCCTCATCAACCGACATTAGTCATTGATGAACACATCCGATGCTGATGGCTGAACTCTTTATTGCCAGACCGTGGTGATGCAAATAAAGGGGATATGATTTTTCATCTTTTATGCATAAGGGCCTCAGTCTATATAAGTAGATCAAGGTTTATATCAAGGGTAAAAGGAAGAGAAGTGAAGTGTGGCATTAATTTTTCAGCACTCATTTAAACTTCACAAAAAAAGTTTTTTTTTTTCATTTAAATTTGTGTTATCAGCAGTTTAACAGACATTTATCAGCTATGACCAATTTTCTGAGCAATGACTGTTGTGATTTGGACTTGTACTTTCTACCTTTAAATCTACTGTTAAGAGGAGAAAGTACTGGTTCGTGCTGCCACTGCAATGCAATCCATGCAATTATCCCTACATAATTGATGATTTATACCACTTGTGTTCTTAAATGCACTTAATGATTGTGTGGCTGAACCAGCAAACCCTATTTTACATGCAGCTGTTTGACCACATTGAGAACAATACTGAGTTTACAAAGCATTTTTTTGAGAGAAGTTTATCTTAAAATATATATATCAACACTTTGATTCACTGGCATCAGAGTGCTGATCAGACCAATCACCACAGGATACATGGAGGATCCTGCACAGTGTGCCAATAAGAAAAGTAGCTCGACCCTCTTCTCTTTCACATTCAATCACAGAAAACATGCCAGAAGAAAACAGGCTTACTAATGTTTTTATAATTTCACAACCACTACTAACCTCTTGTTGCTCTCAGAAGATTCCAGCAGTGCTGAGTCTTTACTGTTGCCATTGGAGCTGCCCATTGACTCGTGCCCGTGGCTTTCATTGCCATGACTCTCGTTGCCATGGCTTTCATTGCTGTGGGATTCAGTCCCACTCCCGCTGGACCCACTGCTCTTCATCTCTACATCCTCTTCAGGAAGCAATCGGGAGCGGCTGTTTTTGCGATGGTTGTGCGGTGAGGTGGGATGGTCCTGACCACTGCTGTCACTGCCCTCTGACGGAAGGCCTAGGTCAGGTCCCCCTTGGCTGTAGCCACCAATTCGGTGTAGCTGTGCCATGGAGCTGCACCCTGAGGCCCCCCTTGGCATGGAGCTGCATGAGGTTGACACTCTGCACCTTGAGGCTTCGTCCTCATCCTCCAGCACTGGGAAGTGATAGGGCTTGGAGTCTGAATCTTCTGACATTAGGAGGAGCGCTACCCTGAGCTTGTTTCAGGTTAGATGGTGAAAGAACACAATTACCCCATTTTCACAAGGGTGCTGCTGCGGTGAATCAAAGAGAAAGCAGACTGATCTGTTGAGAGAGGGAGATTATATGAGTTAGTAATGAGGCAATGTTTATCATTACAAGTCATGCATTTTTAATTATTGGAAAACATGATTCAATAGACAAACTGCATCAGATTATTGGCCCGGTTATTTAGTGTTTAAGGGAAAAACACTCTGCTACAGTAACTGAGCGACAGAATGTTGACTAAACAAATCACCTGCGTCAAAGTTCCAAGCCTTTGCAAAGGCATTTTAATGCCTTAGTGACATGAATTGAAATCAAAAACTGCTTGGAAGAAAAAAGCCCGATAAATAAAATTAAAAATTTTAAATGTGCTTTTGAAAATGGTCAGTAGTGGCCAAATTACAGAAAAAAAACAGCACTTTCAAGACAAAAATACTTTCAGATATTTTAAGTATTTGTCCTTACATCTTAATAGTTCATATGAGTACCATTGCCGAAATTGAAGCTAACTGAGTTTCTTAATATCCAAAATATCAATATATATTATTTGGGTTTTTTCAGATAATTATTCTTACTAACTTTTATTGCTTATTATAAAAAAATGATTATTCATTGCCTGCTCTTTTGACACAAGGAATACGAAAAAATATGATGAAGGGATGATTTAATTTCCAATGTTAAAATTTTTTCAGTGTATTTAACTTAATGTGTGGATAAAACACCTGGTAATGTAAAGAGCATCAAGTATTTTTTTAAGAAGCACACTATTTTTTGAATTCAAGCATATTCCTTAAAAACATAACTGCTAGAACTGAGCATTCTCGAAACTTTCGAGACTTTGTTCAAACTCTGTCTACTTGATTTGTTTTTGCAAACGACGAGAAAAAAATATGGTTTTCAAAATATGTGTACACATGTGGATGTAGCCTCAGTCGGAGCATTCCACCTAAATGCCAAACCTTAACCCTTACCCTAACCTTAACACGGACTCTCAACCTTCAAACAATCCTTTATGGTTGTGAGAAACTGCAAAAATGTCCTCACAAGGTAGAAAAGTCCCCACAACGCTCGTTTAAAGCTAAAACTTGTCTGCACAAAAAAGCATTAGAAGAATTCTCTTAGAAACATGCAGTGCACATAGTTAAAAAACTCTGAGTGAAATTAATAAATCACCAATCCTCCTTCAAAAAGGCATTTCTTTGTTTGTCTGGTGTGCTATTTTGTCTAGTGTACTATCAGAACATTTATCTGGGTTTGACCCCTGACCTCTGGTGAGCCCTGCAGGTGCCTCTCTGATGTGCAGTGAAAATGCTACCTTGCCCAGACAGTGTGGCCTTTAGAAACAGAGGGTCTGTCTCATCTGAGCCCTTCAACCCTTTCAAAGAGTCATCCACCCTGGAGACATAAAACACCAGACGGTGTTAATTTGAATGCCACCACAGGCTGCTAGCCAACAGAGTGGAATACTGGAATACTTTTTGAAGCTTCAAGCAAGCTTTTTAACTCTGCCCTTTACAAATACAGTGTCACCTAAATAATGATGCTATGATAATGCAACATCTCAGCAAATTGAGGACCAAGCATATGCAACTGTCGGTTCAAACCACCCAGTTCTTGGTAGATCTTTCCTTGGAAATTTCTGGTTACAGAGGCAGCCACGTATTGCATTTTGGGATCATCAACAGTGATGTGTTTGGAATAAACACAAGAAAAACTAGGAAGAGACTGTAATCAGAGGAAGAAATTTAAATGCTCTCAACAGATCTTCTACAGAACCAGACATTAAAGTAGCGGCAAAACTGTATTTCAAGTGATCACAGAGAAACACCATTCAAAAATACAACAAATTCCAGTGACTGTGTATCCATCATTCTGGTTAAGTATGAACGAAGAAACAGTAGAAGGTCTGAGAGACCAAAAGGTAAACTTCTATCTGGAGAGAAGTATATTGAAAGTTACCTGTACTTAAGTGCAAGGCAATCTCATTGAGATGAGAAGGCAGTAAGCGCTGCATCAGCCCGTAATGATGTAGAATTATGCTAATTATACCATAGTGATTGAATGTAGCACACGACTGCTATGATTATCTCTGTGTGAAGTGTTTTTGTTCTTTAGCTTGCATATCCTCACAGTAACATTTAAAGTCACATTTAAAGTTAGTGACACAAACATTAACTAATATTTGTAAACTATGTTCAAACTCAATTTCATTATTTCTTACATAATCCTGTTTCTGGGCAACTTGTTAAGATCACATGAAAGCCACATGCCCAGTTCTCTGTGTGTAACTCCCAGCATGGCTGTTTAGATGGGATAACCTAACTCAGTGGTGGCATGCCTTGCTGTGTGCAGTGGAAAATTGCTATTTTCAACTCTGACTGATGACACAGCTCAGTGCCCTCCTTTATTCGCCTGACCTCTATGCAGATGCACCAGTATAAGTATGAAATTAGTATAAATTCATTTAGCCCAATCAAGTTCATTTTAAGTATCAAGCCCATGCAAGCCCGAGTATTTTTGGAGGTTTTTCCTAGTGTGACACTCAGCTTGTGTTGATGTGCTAATCCTTCACTGAAAGCTTCAACTATACATTTGCACAGTATGCATGAATACAATTTTGGAAAGGTAGCTTCACAACAGAAAAGTGCGATTAGCCAAAGGAAATGATGCAAAAGCCTTGAAAAATGTGTGTTCAAATAATCAATGTTTTCTCTCCTTATTGCAGGATCACTAAAGCATTGTAAAACATTGGACTTTTTAGTAAATTATTTTTGTTTAAAGAATGTTTTTATTGTACGTTTATAGTATAAAGGGCATGTTTCATGTCCATGAAGTAATGTTTCTAAAAGCAATGACTGTGTAAAGAAAGATTTGATTTTGCACAGTTTGGTGGCATGAAATATGTTCAGATATTAAATTGGATATCTTTCTATCCAAAGATATAGATATAGACACAGATATAGATACAGATAAAGATATAGATATACATATGGATAAAAAAAAGAACAGGAAATCCTAAGACATCTCTTCTAAAGTAGCGTCCTCTGCAGTGAGGAGGCTGAGTTCATGACTCGGTCATAAAAAGCTGACAGGTTATTTAGAAACTTGGAACATGCCTTTAACCTCAGCTGCAGCTGATGGTTGGTATCAGAGTGTCAGTCAGTCAGAGTGGTCCATGAATTCATGATTTTGCCAGAACTTTATGGCAAAATGAATGAAGTTTCAATTAATAATTAATCAATCTATTGTCTCTTCTAGACATAACTGGGTTCACCATCAGCAGACTGCTTATCAGAGCCCTGCTATAAAGCATGGTTGTTTTTTTCCACCCAATATCTGTGTTGTATTTAAAAGTGGGTCAACAAAAAGTAAAATGAAAGAAACAATCAAGAATGAACCAGGTTTCTGTAGTTTGGGGGCCAATGTAAGAAAAACTGGAGCAAAGAGTTTATGAATAATTGGTCTTCAGCGCAAAGTGCAACACTTAAGCTTAGTCTTGTGGTTAAGCTATTTTCAGCACAATTAAATAAAAAGCCACTCCATAAAGTCTTCCATTACACATTGCTGGGCATCTAGCTGAGACTCGTCCAGCATATTGTCCATACTGAACATTCTGCACAAACTGCTGACTGGGGGTTTTGTTGCACAGAGAGGTTTTTTTGGCAGCTTCTCAAAGTCTGGTCCAAAGTTAAAGAGCCAACAGTCAATGTGGCTGATACTCATAAAGTCCAAGAGTTCACACTAGTTTCAATGACAGTCTCTGCTAGACATTCACCTAATTAGATTGTCATTGTGCCAAATCGGCTGGCTTGATACCAGTTGCGAGGTCAGACAGAGAGAGGAATAAAGATAGACTTCTTAAACTCTGATCCTTCTGTGAAGCTCCAGTTCCACCAACACCCCACCTTGCCCTTAAGAGAGAGCATCAGGTAAGGAAATACATTCAACAAAATTTTGAAAAAGTGACACATACTCATACTTTTTATTGTGCTAAAGTTTTTGAGTAAATATTGGAATTTTTGTAACAGTGTCATACCTAGAAAAGTGCACTGAACTGGACTTAAACTGCAGAAAGCAAAAGTTCATGAAAGGAAATGAAAAGAAATGGAGAGAAAAGAGATTTGTGCAGCAACAGATCTGGCATGTTTGAGTTTAAGTGCACATTGCTTAAGCATTCAAAATGAACAACCAAATATTTACTTTTGCAACACTAAAAATAATTGACATAATTTATTGTGCAGCCTCTTGAATTTATTTATTCATCAGGTCAGTACCTCAAAACATCTTGCTTAATATATAATTACCACGAGCAGGCATAAAACAGCATAAAATAAGTGTACAATACAATTAATTCTATAAATACAATTAACTTATGTACTATTTGACCACCTGTTACTTTTTCTGACAATAGCCTACATGACCAATCCATCTCTGTAGTAAGACTACCTGAGGTTTCTGAAATATGGGTCTTTCCTTTTTCCTGGCATTAACAAAACCGATTTCACTCTATTAAGCTGCTGCAGGAAATTAAACGGAAGAGAAAGTAGCGTGGATTTCCTGCATCCCTAGGAAATGCATCTAGGAAACCAATCATTTTGAACTGAGTTATCCCATAGGGTGCTAGATGTTGACTTTTATCTAGCATGTAATATTGCTGAGGTGTCCCTGGTTTTGCAGCATCTATAAATACTATCCATGACACATTCAAACGTCAGCTGTGATGCTTTTCCTGACTGGTAGCAGGTTTTGGAAGCAGTTGCATCCAACACTTAGGTAGGTACAACGAGGTACAGGTGGCTAACAAGACAAGATGAGAACATAACACAATGAAAGGTTATATATTACTCCTCTTAGGCCCTTACAGTCATGTTAATGCGATCAAAAAATCGTTCTGAGCTATCAAAGGACAAACTGAATGCTGGAACCTGTTGTGAACCTGTTGCTCACCTAGCCTTTCTAAATCTTAGGTACTTTAAGAGAGATAATTTAAAAGAAATCGCTTTTCAGTGTGAGAAGGATGGAACACTCCATTCAGACAGGGCTTAAAACCATTAAAGCTAAGGTTGTAATCAGGGAGGAAAATTAAAATTTGATTATGTCTGTTCCATTTGTTAGGTCTAGCCATCTCCTTTAGCCTTCTCATTTTCCAACTTGTTGCTGTTCTCAATTAGTGGTACCACTGACGACCACAAGCAGGCACGTGCACAGACAGACCCAAGGTGGTGCTCAAGCACCTGCAGTATTAGTCTCTGACTATATAAGGGCCCTGTTTGCAAGGATTCTTCCTCTATTTATTTTTCTTATTTGTCAGAAGTTGTATTTTTTTAATTCCTTGTCTCCATGATCCAACTTCCTTAGTGACAGTAGTGTTTGCCCTAAGCCTCAGCATTGTTTATCACTGTTGTGAAATTTAACCACTATTAAAACATTGCAATACAGGTAGTCTAACTTAGAGGCCCACTATCAAACCTAACAAAAGCAAGCTAGTTGGCCATAAAATTGCACAGTCTTAACAACTCTCAGTCGATTCAGGTTAACCAACTGCATGGTGTGTTACTACTTTACCACTTACATGTGTCGTTTTGAACAGAGACTCAGTTGAGATAAGTTTATATCTCATGCACAGTGGCTCTGATTATCATTTAAAGAATTCTGACACTTAGGTAGGTCTGGGCTCTATAAAATGTAAAGTTTATTTTGAGGATAAGCATAAAAATTAGTACATGACATTTTAATTAAATCACAGAAAATTGTTCTCATATAAAAAAAAATCATATTTCAATGCTGTCAATTGAATCGAACTAATTTTTAAACCAATATGGGAGGGAAATAAAGCTTGATTTAACTGAATTACATGTCAAATTAAAGGGTTCAAAATATAGGTGATCAACAACAAGAAACAATATATAAACAAGCCCTGCTTTTTAATGCATAAACTTCTTTGTGAGTGTGCTTGCTGCTGGAAGTCCCGGGAAGATGTCTGTTTAAACTGTGCATGTCAAAACCCAAATCAAATAGCACTAATTTGCCTTAGAGGGCTTTAGAAATTATTCATCATCAGACTCCATCCATCCCTTAATTTAATCACACAAGAACTCCAAAAAACAACTGGAATTTGGGGAAAGGTAGAAACAGAGTAAAGCACCTCAGATATACAATAGCTGTGCTGTATCTGTAATGATTTTTATGTATGTGCATGTGCAAAAATCTTTCAAATGACCATTAACATGTAATTTGGTCTTTTATCAGTCTATTGTAGCATTGCAGTTTTTCTTTTTCCTACTTTACTGTGATTACTCACAGTAATCCAGATTCTTGTATGAATGTAAACAAAGTAATAATATCTTACTCCTAAAACAACAAGTTTTGTGACACCACTGAGGCTGTTTCCTTTTTCCCTGACCTACATCTACCCTCAATTATATCTCAATTATTTGTAATGGATCAAGTGTACACTACAAACTGTACAGCACTTTTTAAGACCTCCCACAACTTTCTTCATTTTCCTAGTACAGGCCATCTTGTTCAAACTAAGAAGAAACTGTCCATTATAAAGGGAAGATTAAGTCTGCCATGTTTAACTATAGTTCTACATCACTGGAAATTACACAGTAAACTTAACATTGAGCCATTAACTGACAGGAAAAGATATACTGAGTTTGAACACAGTTGCTGTTTCACCTGAGATACCATGTCTAAATTGCCTCTTTTAGAGAAACCATAGGTATATTACACAGTCGTGAAACATGATCTGCTTTCAGATCATTTGTCCAATCCTTGAATAAACTTTGCCTGACAATAAGCAGAGAGAGAAAATATAATTTGCAAGCCAACTTCGCGTGTGTAGGCAGGGGAGTTGGTACCCGGCAAGATGCCAGACCTTCCATTGCTTTACAACAATAAGATAACTGGTATAAATGACTTCTTCTTTGCTAGCCCTACATGCGTCAGCACTCCTTTCTCCTCCCACTTCAGCTACCAGACTTGCTGCTGATATGCTGATAAACTGCATTGTGCTGCACTACTTAAAAAGTCTTTTACACACTGAATCCCTTTTAAAGTAAATTTCACATTTCCATGAGTGATAATGAATGTTTTACTGATAACATTAAGGGCAAAATGGTAATTCAGTGTGTCAGATTGAATAAATCCTTGCAACAGTACAGTATTTAATACTTAACTATTGAATTGCTTCTAATTTTTATATGAACAAATCTGTTGCCTTTACATACACATATATATATATATAAACAAATAACTATGCTTTATATACTGCATTACAACTCATTCATTCTAACTCTCCCTTAAAGTGGCAGTACACAAATCGTTAGTTATCAAAAGTAGACTTTCGCAAAAAGTTCCATTACTAAAGAGCTAAACTGTCCGCCTAGTACATGACTAAAAGTGCATAGTCACTTCTAACCCATAGATTTTAAACATAACTGTTAAAACAAATTGTAATAAATGAATGTATCCCGGGGGCAGTGGTCCTTTTATGTAAGGCATTCCCCTGATGACCAACTATGAAAACCGCCTGAATCAAATATGCATGCCGATCATCTATTCGGGGAAAAACCTTAGCTCATGTCCTACAAATTCTCTAATCAGCGCTGCGTATGAACTTGTGCCATGTGCAGCTGCGGCGGACTCTTTATGTAAGGCATTACACCCGGGTTTTTCATGTGACACTGATACCAAAAGCACGTCTCTGCGCGTCTTCCATATAACACACCCCCACCACAGTTATTTCTTTCAACTCTACCATTCTTCAGTGCTGTCATATGGTTTTAATTCTACTTCATATTGCACCCACTATCCTACTACAAATGTAGGTTGCCTTTGGATCGCCGGTGCTATCGCAGTTAACGACACTAAAAGGTAGTTTCCCCACCAATTGAGTCACGTCTCTGCTGTCATGTGGGCAGGGCTGGTGGCCTGCTGTAGTCTACTGACCGTGGCTGACCCTCTCACTGACACAGTTATGCAACTTTGACGCTGACGCTCACATAGCCCAGCATTTTATATATTCACAGCTCAACTCCTTAACGTAAGAATCTTCACCTATCGTATTTAAAACCCATCATTGCATTCATTCATCACATTGCAACACAGATCATGCAGGAAACAGCTTGAGTAAATAATTAAAAATGTATCAACCTCACAAAGCTGCAAATCCTATTCCGATCCCGCTGACGAATAAAGCCTTGTATTTTAAAGTCTCTGTCCGGTTGAATTCCGACTAGCGAGAGCGTCCGGATGTCGCCGGTCTTGGGCTGTTTTTCCACACTGTTCTAGCTCGCTAAGGTTTCCAGACACACCGGCTCTCTGCCCTGCATCTCCAGCTCAGGCAGTGACCTCATTTCGAGCCCTTGCATAAGCCCCTCCCCTAACTCCTTGTCTATTGGTTCAGATAGCCGCCCGTCTCTACCCCATGGCGTTCTGAACCAATAGGCAATACCCGCCCTTAAAGGGGCGGTTGCGGTAACTGCCGCTCCGCGCTGCGATTGGTCCGCAGTGCTGTCAGTTATTTTATATAAGGGTGTCAATGCCTTCACGTGGGAACCCACGGCTACCTCCAGCGTGAGGAAAGCGAGAGCAAATCACTACGACGCAGCTGCCGGTGAATGAAGCGGTGCCCATGGTTGGCCCACAGCGGCTCAGTAAGACCGACTGTTATCTAAACGGTTATACAAGTGTGTGTATAGCCAATGTGGGTGAATCGTTTGCTGCGCAAGCATTCGCGTAAGCATTAAAGTTCCTTTACTCACACAAATGTTATAAAACAGAGAGAGTCATTAAAATTTTTTTTTTTTATTATTTATAATTGTTATCAAATGAAAATAAGTGCAATGTTGCAGTAAGTCTTTGAAGTTGCACTGCGTTTAATGAAGCAAAATTTTGTAATTCATACATGATAAATAAAAACCTGGTATGTTGTTATTATATGGTTTATGTCGTTATTATGGGATTTAACTCTCGGCACAACATGATGGGGATGTGTACTATCCAGTATCAGAAAGCTTTATGCAATAAATTTTGGGTCCAACAGACAAATAGAAAAGACAGAGATGGACATTTACTTAAGGTGTAGAGGTGAGAATTTTCACATGCAATGTTTTTTTTCTATCTCCATATGTTTTATGGTTTTGTTTTGTTTTTTGGGTTTTTTTTTGGAAGTTCGAGTATAATTGAAAAGCCTGTGGAAAATAGGGATCTCACATATGATAGATTAATGAAAAATAATAGAAACTATATATACATGAAACCATATATCGTTTCAACATTTTTATTATCACATTCACATGTGAGCGCTGAGGATGGTTTGGAATTCTGCTCCTCTGAGAAGTCAGTCAAAAGTCAAATTGTCCCCCTAGTGGCTGGGTTTGGACTCACGTTAGCAGCTGGTCAAACCAATTGTCAGTATTCTATTTAAGACCTGGATGTTGCATCAAAGGCTTTGTGACTCACCATTCTCACTTCACTTACAGGGTCTTACAATGCATTACAGAATTTCTGAGCTTGTCAGCCTTGAACTTATCACATTGTGTAGTTATATTATCCTTGTGAAATGATATTACTGTATTGTATTATTGTATTGTTGAGGGAGAGTGTTTGAAAAAGTGCTGTAATGAAGAAGCTGTTATAGCCACCGGATTTTGAGTTTTTGTTTTTTTTGTTCTATTTGCTACAAATGTTTGTGTATTCCCTAAAATTTAGACAGTAAAAAATGCATTCAGTAAATTTCATATTTTTGTTTTTGAGGTTTGCTGACCCACTGGGAGTCATTTATGGTCAGTAATTTATGGGTGAATACCTGAAATGCATGGATTTCAATAAATTGTCTCATAGTTGATAGTAAAAGCCAAGATAACAACAATTATATTTTAAATCAATTTTTATCTTTTTTTTTTAACTTGAACTTTGGCTGTATCCCTTTACAAACAATGAATACGAACAAAAGGTTTTACAGTATGTGGAAGAAATACTATTCAAATTTATTTGGTCAGTGATATCAATCTATTTCTTAGCCTCCTTTGTCCAAAATAACAAGGTCTACACCTGGTGTCACCATCTGGGAAACAACACGATGCTATGTGCTTTTGTTTTGGTGATCTGTTTCAATCCTTGCATTTACAGAAAAAAACTCCATGTGAGCGGATGCATTAAAATCAAATCAGCATATTTCTTTTGTTACTTTTTTGACTCCTTTTGTTCTTTTTCAAAAAACACCTATTCTGTTCAGAGCTATGAGAGTCTCAGCTCACACTAGTTGAGCAGCAGGAAAAACCCTGGACAGTCAATTCAGTCCATCATGGGTCTAACACATGCAAACATACAACCATATTTACATGCACCCCTACAGGCAATTTGGAGTCTCCATTTGAACTACGTTTCAGCACTGTGCGGAAACAAAAGCACATGAAAACCACCCACAGACACAAAACACCCAATCATAACATAACAATTCATAAAGCACTTGTCAAAGTATTGCAACATGCCTCACGTGTCTCAGCCACAAAGGATTTAACTGTGCATATACTGTTGGAGGTAAAAAGCATGACCTGAAAATGAGCGTATCCTGCCTTTAATCAGCCAAACTGATTTCCATTCTGACACACTAGTGATAAATTAACAGATCTTTCACACTATACTGACCTCCGTTCGCACATTTAGAGAGCTGCTGTGATACTGTTGTACCATCTGCTCTCGGCAGAGGCGCCTTACATCAACTTAATGTGTGGTGTGGCATATTGTTGTAAGTAAATATAGAAACAAAGAGTTTCTGATTTGTATGTGAGGGGTGTTCAAATCATATAGGGGTTCTAACTGATACATTTTTGAGTGCTCAAATACCCTATATAAGGATGACAGTGCCGAAATTTACATAAAATAATAACCTGCTGCACTGGTAAAAGGTTTTAGCATAGATGTATCATATACTGTAATTCTTAACCAGAAAACAAAACCAAAACAAAAGCTACTGATAAAAAAATAAGCAAAAAATATGTAAAAATAATCAAGATGGTTGTTGTCTTGAACCCCTCTTCATTTTCTGGGCCCACAGATGGAACACAGTCTGTAGTGTGACCCACACTTGGAAAGAAAAACAAGTCTCCACATAAGGAACGAATCACCAGATGGTAGAGAGAACCAGCCAGTCTTGCTGGTTGCCTTTTGCTCTATGTCAGTCTGAGCCAATGTAAAGAGAAAAGCTGTGAGTACCGGTGAGCATACCGAGCATGTGTAGCCCCAAAAACAAGTAGGATGCACGTGTTTACAGCCCTGTACCCTTACATTTTCTTCTAATGACATATGAGCCACAAATAGATCACGACATAGTCTACTGTATGCAAGTATAGACTGACAGGTGTATAGAAAATGGTTTTTATAGTAATGTACAGTGACAGCTTTTTAGCTGGGTCATAAACTGGGAGTTTCTGTAAATACATACTGACCACAGCAACACAACAAAGGGATTAGTGACATTCAGATGTTTTTCATTTCTTGATAAATTCAGCCAAAAGAAAGTGAAGAAGTATTAACAGCACACAGACAGAACATATGTGAGGAAAAGCGTGTTTCCGAGGTTTAGCTTGCTTGCGAGTTTTATTTTGTGACATTCATCAAAAGTGGCAAAATGATCCTGAATTTTTATGAGTCAAAATCAAAATACATAGCGTAATTATTGCCAAGGATGGATTAATGGATGTCATGAATTAATGTATGTCATGAAAACATAAAAACTGTATTTAGGTCAAATGCAAAAGGGGTCCTTTTATTGAATACACTATTTGACATGTGATTGGACTCACCATATCCGGACTTTAAGAGATACTGTAACAAACAGTACAAAATAATACATCTAAAAAGTTATGTTAAGTATCAGTAATCTGGAACATGACTTCTGAACTACCAAAGCCTGTAAAAAAAAACAAAAAACTTGGTCCTAAGGATTTGAAAAAGTCCATCAACTTTACATAAAATGGAATGAATCAAATAAAAAAATGAAGTGTTTCCAGTGTCTCTGGAAACAAGCTTCAGATCCCTCCAGCTAATCCACCCTTATAGTCTGTGACGCAGATATCCCAATATGTCACTGACTGAGAATAAATAATATTCATGATAACCACTGATGTCTCAAAAACATGATGACAAATGATGATGCAACTCAAGTGTTTCCCTTGTTGGATGTCTGAAAGTAAAAATGTGAGAATGACGCAAATCAGGACCAGCAGTCCGCCCAGGGCCTTTATGAAAAGCGGGGCATCCCCTATTTGAGGGGGTGGAGTGAGAAAGCCATGATCATCAGTAGTGTATATATCACTATTAGTAATAATCAAACCATATGCTAGACAAAAAACAGTGACCTGAGAAGACATATCTGTCAAGTTGGTTGCACTGAATACTGATATGATCATGTGAATAGATTAACATAAACAACATAACAAAAAATATTTAAAAAGTGAAAAAAATCCACTCACTAAGGGTGAAGTGTGGGGTTAAATACACCAAAGCTATCTGTAGTTTATTTCAAACTTCTCTGTCAGGGTGCTACTATGAGTTCATAAAGAATTGCCAGAATAAGATGACATTATCTACATCATGAACTAATCCGTACAAAAAACAGGCCCTTCTTTAGAGGCATTTCTGTTACTTTAGAGATATTTTTAAACATTCAAAATTTTCGCCTTCAGTCTTAATTTTATTTTGAGCATTGAGGATTTTATGAGATGAGCATAAATTATGTTGTTATTTGTAATTTCTGTGTATTATCATTATTGCACAAATAACTTGATATATCAAGTTTTTTGTGTGCAATATCACAAAGAAGCATACACAAGCGCAGGATAAAAAAAGTCTACAGTCCTCCTCCCACTCTTACATGAAGTGGTGCTATTTCTACAGTGACAGCAGTTTGAAGTACGTCACTAGCAGGGATCTGGAGACTGCTGCCGGATGATGTGGGATACTTTCACATCGAGCAAACAGATATTAGAAGCACTATGGAATGAATTGCTGTCAGCTCCCACTCTTTCTATTTTACATATCAATACTGTGAAAAAGTAGCTGATAGTTTAGAAACTGTAAATGTCTCTTTTCAGAGCCTGAATGAAAACTAGAAAAAGATAATAGATTAGAAATTAAATAACATACTGAAATCATGTTTGACGACACTAGTGATTCATAGTTGGTGCCAGCAGACGCAAAGAACTTCAGTGACAAAAACACAATAATGCAAATTTGAGTGTCTAGCTCATGGTCAAATTTTTTTTTTTTTTTAAGAGAGTTCAAAATGAATATGAGGTTACTTTGCCTACCGAAGTAATTATTTGAGTGAATAACAGAATGTGGTTAGACAGTACACAAACATGCATTACACAATTATTTTTCCTGCCAGGAAAGTTTAAGAGGCAGATGTTCAAAAGTGCTGTCACTAGTTAATGACAGATGGCAAATTTGACACTTTGATCTCGCTCAAATGAGCAATTTTAGTTTGAGCCAAATAGTTTTTTAGAGAAAAGACAGGCTACAATAAAAAAAGACTATGTAATTCAATCACACCAAACAATATTTCTCCCCCATCATCCATTACCAATACAGAAAAAGACCATTAACAGAGTGCCAGAAGGTTAGCATCCGGAATCACTCCCCTTCCTTTCACTCATTAATTATACAGAAAATATAACACATCTATGGTACATCCCTTCCGGCTGTAAAAGCAGAGCATGAAGCTTTTGAATGTGGAAAAACACAGCAAATGAAGCCAGCTGGGAGATGGGTGGACTGAATATCTAAAATCAAAGCCAACATACTTTTAAAAAGAGAATTTAAATGTCAAAAGACCTTATCACCCCAGCAGCACCAAATCAGCAGTTCTGAGCCTGTTTGATCCACAAACAAATGTCAACGTTGCATGTGGTTTCCAGAAGGGTCAATTTTTTATGACAGGCCACAGTGTAGATACTGAGGTAGCTATTGTTTTCCCAAAACCACACAGGTTGTTGACATTCTTGCTGTGATGTCTACAGTTCTGCTGCAATGTATCAGTGATTATGTAACTCACTTAAGTCACTGTACAGGTCACTGTACTGTGTAGTTAGTGTGGATGCTGATTCAGCATTAAAATCCATCAAAATGAAAAAGTACTGCATGTCAAATTATCAGTTAATTTAAATACATAGTTTTTATGATTTAACCTATAAACAGACATCAGTCAAAAATCTAATCTAAAATCTTTTTAAACACAACAATTATACATAATAAAGTCTTTAATTCCATTTTTTTTCTTGGATTCTCATTTTTTGGATTAAGACCCAGCCAGCTTGGGGTCTCTGGGTTTTACTGGCTATCTATTGGCTGTCCACTTCAACTCCATCAGCCATCTCAAAGCTGCGCCACCCAAAGCAGCTCCACCTGTCATCATAGTTCAATTCAACTGCAGCTCATCTGCTTCAGCCAATCCCTCTGCAGCAGAGAGCACACACCACCTTTCAGATAGGAGAAGAGGAAGAGTCAGCGAGGAGAAAATAAATGTTTTAATATTTTTATTATTTACAACATGGTGGTATAGTGAGATGTCAATATTTTTTTTCAATAGAGAAGAAAATAATGAGTCAGGTAAAATCATCGCTGAAAATTTGCTCTGAGAAAGATGTGGTAAAATATATATATATATGAAAAAAAAAGCCCACAAAAAGTCTGCAGCTGAACCCACCAGGTCACGTGGTCACACAAGCCCCCGACCAGGAGGGTGAGGGGGCCAGCAGCAGAGCCCACTCTCTCTGACTGTCTAAAAAGCTAGCCTGTTATATCACATTGGTCTTTTTTTCACAATCCCAGTTTGAATTTAAAGAAATTTTTAGCCCCTTGCAGGCTTTTACATTAGTGTGTATTGGACAGACTGCTTACAGACAGAGTGGGTGACATCATGGTTGGAGCAGAGGGGAGCTTGAAAATGATCTAAAACTCTTGTCTTTTGCTCACAGTGTCTCACGTACTTTTCGCTTCACATACATAATTTATAAATCAAAATGTAGGAAAATGTGTGCTGCGGAAGACATCAGAGCTTTCAAGTGGGAGGAACACAGACCAACTGCAGCATCAACAGCCAGCATGCATTCGTTAACTCCCATATAAAACGAGAGGAGATGTACCTCAGCTAAAACCACTGTTAAATGAACTCTCTTAATCTATAAATCAGAACAGCATTTGCCATCATCATGGCAAGCGTAAACACACACAGCTCACTGAAATGATCTTGTTAGTGCAGTTTGACACAATAGACTCAGACATCTTTATTGTTTTTCCAAGACATTCCAAGTCTTTAAGGCTTGAACTCCATTGAAATCTAAACATGTTTAACATCTTTACTACACTAAGATTTATTCAACCTTACGGCACAATCATAGTGATTACACTTATAGTGTTTTGCAATTTTCCATATATTTGCAAACCTTCAGCTGCTTAATGGAAGTTACAACAAGCAGCACAGTGAAGTACATCAGACAACATAATTTTGTTCCCAGCCAATATTCATTCATTCATTTATTCACAGTTTACAACTTGGCTCAATTTATTAAAACTTCAAGCCAGAATCCTAACTCAAAGGTTAAAATGTTCCAGATCTTTCACCTACTTTGAGAGTTTAATTCAACAACTGCAACTCAATCATAAGTAAATATTTTACCTCTCTGACTATTCTCAGTCCTTCACCTGCTGCTGCAGATCAGCTTCAGCCAGCCATGGAGTTTAGCCTAAGCCTTTTTTAAGATATAATCAAATGTATCAAATTTCTCGTGTCATATTTAAGCTATTCAAATTTTACACAGCAATACAGTCCAAGCTCAGCTTTTTCAGCAAACATCCAAGTAATTCACATTATTCATTCAATACTCAAATTATTCAGATTTTCAGCCAGCAATCCAGTCTGGCGTCGGCTTTACAACACACATTCTATTATTCCATATCATCAATTTACTAATAAAATTATTCTGCTTTTTCAGACAGCATTAGCAGTCTGGCCCTTAGCTTTTCAACAAACATTCAAATATTACATATCTGTAACAAATTTTTGATATTATTCATGATTGTTTATTTGCCAATGATACTATTAAGCTTTCCAAGCCAGCATCACAGCATGGCAAAAGCATTTCAGCACTCAGCATTTACACCACAATTTTTTCAAAGAGTTCATCCTCTAGTTCTGTTTGATAGTTTGTGAAGAACACTTATTATGCTTTTGTGGCAGGTAAAAATACTTGAATCTCATCTGACCATTTTTGAATGTAAATGTAGATGCTGTGCATTTGACTCTGTATGCCCAAAAACCAAATAAGTTCTGCAAAAATTAATTCTCATTGAATTAGACATAGTTGGTACTATGGCAATCTAGAGGTGCGGCTCAGGTGTCTCTATTTGGATCCCTAAAAACAATCTTGATCAAACAGACTTTGCAGATCTAAATATGTCTAGATCCAAAACTGATTCTCCATATTTATTTCGTATTGCTTATTTAATAGAGTCCACCAGAACTGCTGATGCATGGTTCCCACAGATGCCTTTAATTGATAATTTTCACTTTGTTCATTTTATTAAAGATAAACACTTGCATTACTGCCCACTCATTGTCAAATGGGCATGAATAAATCACCCATTCAAGAAGAAAAAAAGAAAAAGAAAAAAACCTTGGCAATTCTTTTTCGTGTGACTAAACACAACCACCAGCCTACCAAAAGTACACAGACACAGTTTTCTGCTAAAAGTTCATCTTTTCATATATCAGCAACTCTCCATCTGACAGCCATTTGGTAAGGAGCGATCAGTTCCTTCATCTCAAGGCCATAGAGGAGTTATTTTCAAACAGACACCCAGGGCTGTAAAGAAAACATTGGTGGACTCTTTCAGTGAGAGCATAAAATTTTGTTTTGTGTAGGAAGTGTGTAGGACTGCTTTCTGCCTTATTCAGTCCTTTATATTCTAGTAGAACTCTTACTTGCTTGACTATGAGCGTGGTGTCCTGTTATAGTGCTAGGAGCCCAGGCAGCCTCCGGCTATGAACACGCTCCTTTCCACATGCAGTTTGTCGGTGATATGTAGGCGGGTGTCAGTACTCCTATATAAATGTTGCCCGCCACCGCCAAACCCAACTGCCAGTGATAAATTTCACTGCCAGGCTATTTCCCATGCCAAACTAAACCAGCTGATACATCAGACTGCAGAAAGTAGGCTGTTTAAGTATGCAGCCTGTTATAAGGGTTACAGTTTGCCAACATTTTGTAGCCAAGAAGACAGAAAATTCAGATATGGGCAATGGTGGAGGGTTTTAGTGGTTGGGTGGTGCTGAAACGAGGCAATAGTTTGATTGAGCAATAATTCCCATTTTCAGGCCTTAATATCTCAAAATTGGAACAGTAATTCTTAGTATCAGCACTGTCTTTAAGGATACACTTGGGGCTTTTTTGTTTTGCTTTGTTTATTTTTTTCACCTAATTCAAGGCTCAAATCCACAGGCTAAGTCAAATGCCAAATCTCGACATGCCGGTAAAATCATACATTTTCACATTTACGAGGACTAATTTGATGGGTTAAGCACAAACACTACGGTCAAAGAAATCAATCTCAGTGTGCCTAAGTTATTGAATCATCCAACTCTGATTAGTAAAACAATTAGTACAGTGTTTCATTGTTCCTCTTAATCAGACTGAGGTTATGAGAGACTAATCAGGATTATCTTTACTGTTCACAGTTCCTTTTTTTTAACTAATGCTAAGTTGTTAAACTTTGTAATACTACTTTTTATTACATCTTAGAGATTCCACTCATAATTCATTCAGCCCGATCAATGTCTCAAAAGGTTAGATTTCCTGTTAGGCACTGACAAGAGGATATCTGTGCCCCTTTTATGGCTCAGTTCCTCCTCCTGATCAGCACATGTATAATGATGACATAGAGATCAGAATTATATTCATTTTTAGATTCAGTCAGAATCACACTCCAACACTTCGGTCAGAAACTAAAGATATTACTCAACAGGTTACAAGCACCACTTCACACCTCAAACCGCACTCCTGTTCAGCTGCTCCTCTATTACCAATGATGACACACGTATGCTATTTCAATGCATATTTGATTAAAATGGGTCAGGTAAATCCATAATATAAACAAAAACAAGGGGGGTAAGCATTTTTGATCATTTGGGCCTCAACAGCTGCTTAAAGTTCATAGAAAAAGGAGATGCACAGTATTTCACTTTTTTTTGAGAGGGCCTTGCGTTTCACTCAAATTTTTTTCTGAATGGGAAATTAATGTCTTTGGCACATGGAAAACTCTTAATTTCAATATTTCACTTAGGTGCTGTGTAAAATACATTTATCTTTGTCCTTCAAAAACAGACAAAAAAACTAACCCAACCTGCATGTAAGTACCAGGAACAATTATTCCTTTTTCGCAAACAAAAGTACCAACCTAGCAGAAGGCCACAGTTATTTTAATATTCATAATTCATGACGCTCTTCCTACATCAGTAACTCTCCCTCTAAACCCATCACCAGCCATGAGTAATCAGTCTGTCCATCCTTCAACTTGTTGGCTCAGGCGGAAGAAATGAATAACCCTAAATCTGACCTCAGAAACTGCTCCCACCATCTGGGTGCATCCTTAGGTGCACTATTAATTCTTTGTGATCTCCAGATAGTGTTTGTCTTTAAAAAAGTATAAATGATGGAAAACATTCACAAAATTATATCTTAAATGCCCATGTTTTTTGACTGATTATGAATGTAATATCTCTTAATAGTGCTCAAAGCCTTATCTGTCTCCATCTGTGAACACACTTCCTCCCACATGCAGTTTGTCAGTGACGTGTAGGTGGGTGTCAATACCCCTCTGTACATACTCATGGAAATTTCTCTAACCAAACGTGACATACGCCACAGATGGTGTTGGCTCTTTGTCAGTAGGTGCATTCTCAAAATTGCCCACCATATGGTTCCTGTGCCAAATTATATACTCTGTCATTCAGGTAGTTTTCTGATGTAAATAAAGTTAATATTCCAGTGCTGGATAATAATTAAATAGCTTAGGTAAGGGGTTGCTTCGTTGGTCAAATGACAAAATCCATGTGGACAACATATCCAACTAGTACAGTGTACTGAAAAATGACTTCTTAATAGAACTTAAAGAAAAAAAATAACAGGGATGTAATTTAAGATATCACAGTCATTGTTATTCTAAATTAGATTTATATCTTCACACATTAGATTAACCCAGATGTACTCAAAATACTGATTCATATTTATTACCTAGCATTAGTAATATTGCTACAGTAAACTGACACCCTTGGCAAGCCTGGCATGGTACAGTAACCTCAGCACAGCAATGTTATTGGGCATATATCTCCCTCTGCTGGCATTCAACAGGCAAGATTCAGGCTTATCTCTCAGAATAAACCATTTGTACAGATGGAATTAAGAGCTGCTTTGTAAAATGAACTAAATTCATGCAGGGTAAACAACTAGCAGCTGGCATTTCTCTGCTCATTTAAATAAAATGGTGGTACATAGATGTGAGATATTAAAAAAACTAATTTATTTCTATTAACATACAAAAAGTCAAAGTTTACAATGTTTCACAGCAATCCCCACGTGGTAACAATATTTTAAAAAATGTGTGACAAGTTCAGAGTAGACGCCTGATGAACTACTTACTGAAGAGGTAAATGCAAAGACCTTTTCACCTTATCCCCTAAAAATCCCAATTAAACATTTGCATACCACTTGATCCTCGGTGATGACTTAACAGCCTAATACATTATCTCAACATGATCATAACATTGTAATTTTTACTATATGTGTACGAACAAAATGTGGGAAACATGAACTGCATAAATATAAAATTTGGATTATCTTAACAGTCACATTTGATACTGTTGTTGCAACTTAAATGTCAGGTAAATAATTTGATCATGGAAGCCAGTCCCATGGATTAAGAAATAAAATTTTAGAAGTCAGTTGTGACCACAGGAGTAACCCCCTGAATGAGCAATGTAGGGCCCAGGTCACGACTCAGCAGGTCCACTTGGTGCAGGTAGGCACGGTAAAGGCTTGTGTTTGCTGGTGGGTGCGGCAAATACAGAAATCGCACAGCAGGCTGAGGGGCACCGTGTCTGCGAATCAGATTATTTACAGCACAGATATATTCATCACTCAGCTGTACAGCATTACTGGGGAAGTGTTGAATAACACCCTCCTTCTCAGCTTCCTCTTCCTCTTGTCCTCCTTTCCTCTCATTCTGCGAAGAGTCTACCAGATTTTCTCTTTCCCCTCCTCCTTGTCTCTGCCAGTGCAGAGCCACCACCTGGTCCCATGCCACCATTTGCACCTGAGCTGTGATCCTGAGCTCCTTTAGCATCATCCCGAGCTTTCTCTCCTCCTCTTCCTTCAGACTGCAACCAGCCTCCACACACAGAAAGAGGCGAAGTCTTGCCTGGCTCCAAGCACGAGTCTCCTGAAGCACGCTTGCTAGCTGTAACAGGAACAGTGAGCAGATGTCCACATAACCACGTTGGTCTGGTTGAAGTAGATTCAGAGGCCACACGTCAACAAATGGCCTTGCAATGCCCTGGTGGGCCCTGATCTTTTTAACAGATGCCAAAACCTCCTTTCGGTTAAACTGGTTGAAGTAACGGGCTAGTATCACATTCTTCCCCATTTTAACAGCATCAGCAACCACTGACACATATTCTTCTTCTTGGAGGTCTTTTGGTTCCTCAGCCTCCCGTACACTGGGGAAGTAGGGAGACTGTTGCTCTCTGTGGTCCATGGATGGACTGGCTGCATCCAAGCCATGGCCAGTAGCCAGGAAAATTTTACCTTGGAGTTGGTTTTGAGGAGTGCAGTCGTCATAGAAACCCAAGACTATGGTATTTGGCCTCATCCCCCCTAAATGCAAACAGATTTATCAAATTTGTATTTTTTAGATAAGAACGATAAGGTTTGTAAGGTAATGTATAATCATAGTTCAATGATGGAAAACCGACATCACCATATAAGAATAATGTAAACTTGACTACCAAAGCCAGTGATGAAAAGCAGATTCTGAACTCCATGTCGAAAAGAGTCAGCCAGGGTGAGGTTGACAAATGCCTTGATGTTTAGATGGTCCACTAGAGATAGCCAGGAGGCATAACTGCTTTGCAGAGGATCAGAGGGCAACCCGTCTGCAGAATCAAATAGAAAAACACACAACATGTCAGAAGTGTGGGAGTGACAGCTCCTTTCTTCAAGGACAGCATGTGTTTGTTGTTTGTTGCAAAGCTTTTGAGTGAATTCTGGCAAAAGTGGGACTAATTGATGCATAATAAGAATATAGATGGACAGCAGAGATGTAGCTTTAACCTCAAGAGGAGTTAAAGAAGTTTTTAGGTACATTTTGGCAATTTTCACCAAAAAAACCTGTAAACATTGAAATTCATTGTGTTTAATATGAATTCAAGTTTTCCATGGCAGCTGTTCCTTTTGGCCTTTGATTATAAAGGTTATGACTACCAACTCCTTCACAGTCACCTTGAGAGCCCTCAGAGGCTGAGTTTTTATTAAAAACTAAAACTTTGATTGTAGGTTGGGTGTAACTCATTAAATGTGAGCATATCTGTCCTCCTGACCACACAATTCTTACCCAGTAAGCCTAGCTTCACATGTCCAAGGACGTAGAGGCCACTTTTCTTCAGGTCATTGATGAAAGTCATGAGGCCTGTACAGCTGCGAGGGTTTGCCACCATCAGCAGCACCTGGGGCCTCCAGAACTTTACATGATCCTTTCGCACATCCAGCATTAATAGGTATTTGCGCACCTGAGTGAGGGAGAAAAAAAGGGGTGAAAAACAGATATGATGAGGTAGCAATTTATCATAACTTGCATCATATTATTGCTTTATGAAGGAAAGATGGCTTCATTTTGACACCACACCTGGTGGAAGATGAGAGCCTGGCTGATGTAGCCCCAGCTGCTGATGGGGCCAAGGTAGTGGATAAGCATTACGAGCAGGAGCATAAAGGCAATGCTGGCAGATGCATAAATGGCATTGATCAAGAACACCATGACCAGGCAGCCAAGAACGCCCAGAGTGCAGGTATGCCATGTGAAACAACGAAATGACGGTCTAAAAAAGGAAAAAAAAAGATGACAGAATATGAACTAAAAATCACCTTTTAAACCATGATTGAAATAAATCAAAATTGAAAATATAACTCATTGCAACATCCTGCACTATACCTGAAGTTTGGTGCAGAGGCCCATTCCAGAGCCAAACAGGCAAGGTTCACAGCAGCATAGACCAGCAAGAAGAAGATCGTCACAATTCCTGCAATGGTGTTCAATTTACCAACAAACAGCACCACCTAGTGGAAGGAGTAAAGAATATTAATCTGGCTTGAAAAGAGGTTTTCAGTCACAGACTGCAGCAATTTGTCAAAATGACCATAAAATAATTTTTTGTTATAGTACAGGAAAGTGAAAAATATCTAATCAGTGTTTTGCATTCGTGCTTCTTAAATTTCATTTAGAGTGGAACCAAAAGTTTATAGTGGTTAATAATTCAAATTTGCAATACTTTTAGCAAAAGAAAGTGAGCAAACTTTGGCACACAAACTGTGTAAGTGTTACAAGGAAAATATACAAACAATAAATCTTAATCTAATTCTAAATCTAAGAAACACAACCTTGCTATAGTATCTAGCTAATATGTTATACTGATTAGCATGGTAGTGAATAGTGAAATGAACAGTTTACTTACTAATTCAACAGGGTAGTACCCTGCTCTGTCTCTCTGGCAAAACTTTTCAAGCTTTAAGCGCTCTTCATTCGACGAGTGCTTAGACAATCCGAAGTACACATGAAGCTATATAAATGTATTTGCACCACTGAGCGGCGGGTGTAGTCAGAGTGAACTCAATTAAATGATTATCTGCTAATCGATCTGCCTCTATTCAAGCTTCCCCCTTAGCTTTACATCCTGGGCTGAGACTGGGCTAAATTTTTCCGAACCACCAACACATTAGCAATAAACAAAGACACAGTGGCAACACATGTTATAATGTCAATGATGACTCAGTCACAATGATTGTGGGTAATATAAAATTAGGGCAACAATGTTCAAACTCTGTCCACTTTATCTTCCTAATTACTGAAATTGGTACCTCCAGATTATTTGTGGACACAGTGAAAGCACAAAATACTACAAATAAAGAGAAACATTAGGATGTAGGCTATAATTTTTCATTTTCTCTTGTTTAATATCACTTTAATGTTTAAAAACTGCCCTTTATGGCTATCAGCAGGGGTTATGAGAGGTTTTCCCTCGACAATTAAAAAAAATACTCGTAAAGTGGCTAAACAGACAACATTTCACCGGAAACAATGTTGAACATTTCACTAATCTAACATATTAAAGAGCACTATGAACATGAAGGGGTTGGGGCAAGGGGCAAGGACGGACTCTGTTTGACATACTTCATCCTTATCTTTAGTTAAGCTCAATCAGAGTCTCCAAACTTTATGCACAGAGGAACACTAACCTCTAACAGTTACTACCCACCTGTACAAGCAACCAAGATACAAGCACTGAGACCCAGGGGTTTCCACTCCGTGATGTTTTCCTCACCAGAGCCAGGACGCCACCTATAGAGATTTAGAGACATTGACAAAGTCAGTCAGTCTGTTATTGCTCATGGTCCTGACTCAACAAACAACTGAGTCATCCTGCGCCCGTCCTGAAGCCAAACACACAATGAGAGGATTTTTTTTCTTCTTCTGAGAAAGTCAACACTGCAAGCCATCTGCTGTCAAACGATGCTTTCCAAATTAACATGCCTCAACTAGGGAAAACGAGACATGATGAAATTAATAAAAAGTGTCAGTTTCTCATATTTGAGAGAGGCCTTTTCAACAGATGGCTGATTATTAAAATGTCTAGTCAGCTTTTAAAAGACCAGCTGGAGTTGGATACTTTCATATACTTTGGACCAACTATTTAGCCCTGATCATGACCTAAGCAAGCAACACTAGTAATTAAATCTTTACTACAGAGGTAGTCAGAGGCCTAAGGTAAAACCTCACTCTGCCAATGAATGAACAGTATGTTGCTCATAATCACAGGAAAAATAGATAACAGAGACTGAGCAGCAGGACATATTGTTTGAGAATCTCACCAAACAGACTGTCTTTGGACAGAGCATACATGATTCTGGAGGCTCCTATTAGGTTACTCATGGCAGCAGAAATGGTGGAAGAGTAAACCCCAATTGTCACCAGAGGCGGGTATATGCTGATGTCTCCCAGGAAACTGTAGTCTCTTTGGAGAAGTTGACTAAGGATGATGGACAAAAATCCAAGTATGGCAAAAATAATTACTTCAGCAAATTCACTTTGTTAAATTACTTCACATGTGACAAAAAAACCCAAAACAAAACAAAAAACAAAGAGCATGACCTTTAAAATACAAATGCAAAAAAAAAAAAATCTTTGAAAAAGAAAAAAAGTTTCCATTGAAAAGCAAAGTGATCAAGTGCAAACACTTCTTCAAAAATTACCCCATAAAAAACATTAAAGTGATCACAGTCTTTTTGTTTTGTATATTTTCTCATTTCTCATTTGTATTTGTACTGTTGCAGTGACTTTGACTGTTTCTGTGTCTCTCACCGGTCACAGGAGCACGCAGCTAGCAAGCTAAGCAGATTGTAAGTGATGAAAGTTGTAAGAACCGCTGCAATCGTCCCTCTAGGAATGGCATAGCTGGGGTTTTTAAGATCACCTGAAAAAACAAAACAGAAGATCCCTCTTTAACAAAGCGAAATCCACTAATGCCCAACTGAGGTTCTGTCCAAGTTTCTGCCCTGATGTGTACACATGTATTGGGTGTTAAACAAATGCTAGGTCTGCCACAGTCTGCACTTCTAGACCTGCCTTCACCAATCGTTAGACGTCTCCTTAAAATGTCGCCAAGGATTTCAACTCTCTCTTTAAATTTATGCTGAAGAATACAACTGTTGTATACTTTGCAACTGATCCTTTAAAATTCAGACATGAATTACAATTACTTCTGTTCTTCTAGAAAATAACTTGGAAAAAAAATGCACTTGTACAACTTACATGTTAATTAGGGCCATGTGATTCAACTTTAAGCTTAGACTGTGAAGCATGACCAACTGAGTTTAATTCGTCCTCCATGAGCTTCGTGTTTTATGACTGTTACAGGATTTAAATCCTGAATTGAGACAAAGCCTCCTTCTCTGGGTCGGACATATTTACAAAAAAGACCCTTTGGAAAAAAAGTATACTTAAGGTTAATTCAACAATATCTTACCTGACATGTTGGAGCCTGCCATGATTCCAGTGCAGCCATTGAACATGACAGCGAACACTGAGGCAAAACTCATCATGGTACCAGTGGTGTAGTCTACTGTGTAACTAGCTAGAAGGAGAGACAGAAGTCCTCATCATTTACGCATATCAGAGACCAAAAGAAACAACATTGGTTTAACAGGCCTGAGATGATCAAAGCCCATAAATGCTTAGCCTTGACATCAGACATGGCCAACACTTACGTAATAGGTTGCCCTTCAGGGTGCTGAGCTGGAAGCCAGAGTAATTGGCAGTGCTTAGACTGCTAGTGTTTAAAACAAACCCATGTGGCAAAATCACCTCAATGGGCCCCACAATGAAGAAACTAATGAAGACAGAAACCAGGACTGTCACAACTATAATGAAGATAAGAAAGGTGGCTTTGGCATAGATGTGGGCTCCCACCTGTAATGACACGCCAGTTAAAGTTAGAAACTACAGACATGCATTTTAATTATAGATATATATTGACTAGCAACATGGACAAGTTCAAATTCCTTTTGACCTTGGCTTGGCCAAGTAAAAGGTATCTTGAAAACTACCAGATATAGAATTTGTCAGAGTACTCCTATAACAGTCCTTAAAAGATAACTTATAAAACTGACCTCCTGATCTTTCTCTAACATGTAGCAATAAGGCATCTTTGCATTTAAGATCTCTCATTATCTAATATGCAAATTGCTATGGAAATTACAGAGCGCAACCATGCTCTGAAGAGGAACTAACTAACTTTTAAAAAATATATTGGAGCCTTTTTTAGGGCTGCAATACTGACAAATTTTACATTTGTTCACATTTTCAATAGGTTTATTTCAAAAACAGCTGAAAAAAAAGACTTGTCAGTTCGATTAAACTCTTTTGTTTATTGTGTTCCATAATCAATAACAGAGCCTCAACAGGCCTCCTGTGGGAATTTTTGTGTATTTAACAGAGCATAGCTCTTAGAGCAACCAATCACAAAACTCCCTCAATTCAATTAAGCCAAAGATGAGTTGACAAAATGCTTCTTAATTTTTTAGACGAAGTAAAACTGAAGATTATCCAATCATGTTTCTTTGCTGCCAACTGTCTATGAGCCATACCTGTCGATACCCTGCAGATACCAACTGTTTTTCTTTTGTTTTGTTATAGCATTTTGTATAACAGTGTCATCAGTCAGTTTGACTGCTTTGTAGTGAATTTGTATGTCCACCAGGTGGAAGTGTTACCAAGGCTGTGGATGCTACATGACCATAAAGTATGAAGATACAAACCACAAAAACTCAGTCTTACTGGTTTCTAATTCTCTGTACATCATTTTACTTAGCTCATTCACATTACAGCAGCACATAGAACTTCCAAGTAGCTGTACAACAATTAGTCAAAATCATTTTTCAGTCCGAACCCTGCACCAGTCAGAGATCGGTGATGAAGCCCAACCCAAACCCTCTATTTTCGTTCATGATCCTGACCAGAGCACAACACAGTTAATGTGAGCTCAAGCACTGAGTTTGTTTCAACTTGTCATGCAATTGTGGCTAGTCAGTGTGCATCCTTTTCCCACTGTCCACATGTCATGGGCTAATGTGTATTGTTTTTCAGTTTTCTTGGTGTCTTATCTCAAAGTCCAACTCCTGCCTGCAGCTGTTAGCTTGACAACTCTCTCATTAGGTTAAGACACCTTTTCAGACCCTCTTAGCAGCTTTGTTTCTTAAACTAGCATGACTACTGACTGAAGACACTGCAATCTGCACAGTCACTGTTTTTATAGTCACTGAAAGACCCCCAGTCATGATTGGCCATGAGAAAACATTAATCCTGATCTCCCTATCACATATTTCTATTGAATACTGGCAAATAACAATTGGCAGCAGAACAATCTGGGCATTCATAATTAAAATCAAAATCATGAAATCTCACCAAGCAAACAATGAAACACAGGAAGAGCAGGACAGTGCCATAAAGCAGAGACCACCAGTATCCTGAAGGCAACACCTGATGGAGACCTGCATCAGTTGAAGCACCCTCTGTGAGACAGTAAAACAAGGTTAATTAATACAGCACCACACTGAAATGCCTAGTTGTCTCGCCATAAACCTTACCTTCATGAATGCCAAAGGACGCCATAATAGCTTCAACCAGACCCAAAACATAGAGAGCACAACTGCACACATTGGCAAAGAAAAACACGATCCCAATGCTGCCACCAAACTCTGGACCCAGGGCTCTGCTGATCATGTCTTAGGGTCTGAGTTAGGAAATTTGTGACTTCAGATTTATAAATGTGAAGCAACTATGACTCAACGCATTACATCACCTTCGCCAGTCAGATTTAGACCAAGAGAGAGCCTTTGCCATTTGTGGATCATGGGAAAGGAGAAATTAAGAGCAGGGACATTCTTTGTCAATCCATAATTCTGGCTTAATTACAGACAAACATCCCAGACAGACATCCGAGAGAGGTTACAGCATTAGTTTTTCTCATTAGAAAGGGATACAGTAGGCACCTCCAGCATCTAAAGCCCCATTGGTGGAGATGGCACAAACAGAAAGCACAGTCATTGTGATGATAGTGTAAGCCACCAGGAACATAGCAATGGACTGGTAGAGCCCTGCTTGACCCACAACAAATCCTGAAAGAGGTTAAAAAAGAGAGAAATGGGAAATTAAACACTTAATCTTCATGCAGGATAATTTTATCATCAAAGCTGAACAGGGAAGTCTTATTCACAGTACAATGTAGCCTAACATTTAAAGTTTTCAGTCCTGTAGCAACTTTACCTTAAAAGTAACTCATAGGAACCCATTTCAGGTTATTTATTCCATAATTTAACTCATAAACACACCAAATGTCATACAGTGGTGCTACAATCATTAGCTGATTAATAGATTAGCTAGTGCAAAAGAAAATTGCCTGCGTGAGGTTTCCCTTAGCCTATTTCTCAAACATTTGCCTTGCTTTCTCAGTCATTAATCATGATAAACAGATAAATCAAGAGTTATACAGCATTAATTTAAGCTGCAGTCTTTAAAAAACAGACACCAGCTAAAATTAAAACCATGATTAAAAGTGTTGTGAAGTAATATGATGTGAGACAATCTACTATTGAACCTTCATTAATTTCAGTCACAGTTTTTGTTCTCGTTAGCATCGGCTAAGTGGTAAAAACTTAATGTAAGAACTAACATTAAGTTATTTGTCTTTCAGTTCAGTCGAAAATGTTTCTTTACAAAGAACTTTTTTTACAAAAAACTCTGCAGTTTAAAGTAAATTTGCCCTCCTTTACTCACCTATTCGAAGGAACACAACCACACTAAACATGGAAAGTAAAGTTGGAATGACCACGCCGAACAGCACACCGAGCTTCCGGGAGGTTTTTCCCGTGGATCGTCGACGGCGTCTTCCCGACTTGGCCCCGCTGTGTTGGTACAAAATTTTAGGCTCCAAACAGGCGCTGGCAGTGAGTCGGTAATGCAGCAGAGGGGATTTTTCTGACATGGCGGCAAAATTAAGGGTCACAGCATCAGCTACAGAGAAAAGGTTTGAGTGCACGTGCTCTGTTTGCGTCTGACGTCGTGTCCGTGGCTCAGGTAAAATGAGCAAACTTAGCTTACTTAAATAACCGCCACATACCCCCACACCTCACCTACAAGCCCACCTCACCTTCTGCAGGTAATAATTGTTTGTTAATGAGAAAAATGACGCTGCTTCCTGTTATTGGCTCATCCAATCAGTGATAGTTTCTGCATAACTAATCCTGAAATAATGTGCTCTCAGAAAATTTGGAAAATGACTTTCCGACTGTGAAAGTTCACTTGAATGCCACCCCACGTTGGGAAAACAGCTCTGAAAGTCGGATGAACGAGTTGCCGACTTCACTTGATACTAACATTCCCGAAAAAATGGCTGACGAAGGACAGCTTAAAGTCAATAAGAAACTCTTATTAATTCACGTGCTGCATATCAATATTTTTGCTCTGCTTACTAGCATAAACAAGTCAGTTAAAGCAAGATTTTTTTGTGGTTTTGGTGAAATGTACGAGGTCAACAATGGACAAAATTACTAATGTGAAGCTATAGTATGAATATAATATAAAGCTCTTCATCGTCACAGAAATACCTACAAAAGCTATCAACCTCAAGTTTAAAAGCTCTTAGCATAATAATGCAACACATTTTTCAAAGCATCTATGTTTTTCTCATATTACAGCTTCCAGAGCACGTGAACACAACGAAGTTGACCAACTTTCCAACTCCGAAACTCAAATCTTCCGAGAGCACATGAATGCAGGGTAAGACACACTGTTTATGTGTTTATAGTCATTGAGGATGTAATCAAAAATAACTAGCTTATAAATATAAAACAGTAATCTATCTACTTGCATAAGCAAATAAATAACCCAAAAAGTCATTAAATAAAAGACTGTACGACATCAGAGTTTTATTGAATATGAATATGAAATTGCAAAGGGTTTTTATCATTAACAGTTTGCATATAGGTTACGTTTAAAGCAAAATCAGTATATCTACACACAAATTCACAAAGACTCAAATTGGAATTGCTACACTAAATAAAGCAAAACAAAAAGAAGAATGCCCACATTCATAACTTAAAAAATGTAAACAGAGATAAGCCCTAAAAGTGCAATAAGAATAAAATATACTTGCTACATTCATACCAAAAATGAATGGCAACAATTTATATTTTCTATTATTCTAAACCATCTCTATAATGTGTTAATAATTTTTCTTATTCAGATAATGTGCCAGGACTGTCTAGGTGTAGCTGCATTATATCCAGAATATGATTAAAATTACAAAAAAGTTTTGGGACTGCACATAGGTTGTAACTTTTAGTCCACTTTTTAAGACCTCTGTACCACACTCTCAGGAATAAAACAAATCTAACATAGAAACATGAATAGAAAATACTGTTAACTTTTTGGTGCTGACCACATGATCAACCTGGACACCAACTTCTGAAATGCAAAAATCATTCATATTTTGATAATCTTGCTTTCAGTGAAGATACGAATACACTGCATTTAGGCTTCATGCAAAAAAAAGAAAATATGTGCCTTTTTGCAGATTGTAGGCTTGTATTGGTTCTTTAGGCTCCTAGTTATGAATAATGCAGAAACCTGCTATACATTCAATTGTCCACAATGTTCATCATTGCATTCATATCGCTGTCTTTCATTTTTCCTTAGTTGTCCAGTTGCAGGTCCTCTCAATGACTTACAGTTCGGGGGTGCTTTTACTCTTGAAGAGTGTGAGTCTGCACATCAAACCATACAAAAACAGTCTTTTCACACATTTATAGAGTCATTGAGGTGAGGTGACTTGCAGTGATTTTCATCCTTCTTTTATTTACCTGGGGTCCTTTTGGAACCCAGTCCCCTCTTTGTGAGAAACATTATAAGATGTTCTTCTGTTACTGGGAAATACATCTGTCCTTTAGGTCAATCATGAACCGCTCCAGTTTGCCTGAGATAAGATGGTTGTAGGTTACCAGGACAGTGCTCAGACTCCAGGTGCTTCGAGGTACACAAGACAGTGCTGGACTCACTGCTGGCCCCTGCTGGCCCAAAGAGAAAATACAACAATATAGATGTTTTTAGAGAAGAAGAAAAGAAATAACTGGAACTTAAGTGATAAGATTAGGCTGAAAATTTAACCAAAAATTAGAGTGACACAACACCCAACAAAAGTATCAAATAGGATTGCACCATGTACTAGCATAAATACATAAAAATGATTATTGCCTTCAAATTTGCAAATTAACTTCCCAAAATTGTGGTATTTTGTAAAACCCAGATCACAGGACACCCATCTTGCACTCTGTCTCACTGGGAAAATATGCACTGCTATCTTCTTCTTGTCCTGAGGAAGGAAGGCTTGGGGTCACACAACATAACATCATCACTCCCAGGGCACAGAAATTCCAGCAGGCCACAGATTTATGAGAAACCAGGATATTTCCACACCAGAGGAAACTGATTGTGCAACTCATTCAGATTCAAACCAGTGAGAGAGAAGCCCATCAACACTTTTTCACTGACTTTGTGCGAATGTTCCTCAACGCGTTGGTGAATTTTACTTGGCTCTGTTTGTGGTGATGTGTTTGTGTGTGAATGATGAAGACAGACTGAGAACAGTTAGCTTTGATTCAGTTATTTGCAGGTCAAAAGGCATCCACGTTAAAATCAAAAGTGACAGTTCCTTAGAAACCTAGACTGTTTTCCGTCTTTTTAATTGTCTATATTGATAATTGCTTACTCTAGGACCTTCATAATAGTAAAACGAGGCTTTTCAAAATAGTTATATATATATTTTAACCGCAACATGTACCCTTCTTTTGACCAATAGCCGCAAAAATCAATGCCCACTAGCAGCTCTTGTGTGTTTGTTTGTCTCTTCTTACATTCAGCTGAAGCTGTGTGAGAATGAGCAGGTAGTTGTCAATGTTGTTCTCCAGTCTCTGCAGTAGAGAAGCTGCACATCCCGGCTGACTTAGGGCCCTAACAACCTTCAGCCCTTCAATAAGAAGCCTTAAGGATGCAACTATGTCTCCTCTCTTCTCCTGGTGCTGCGGTAACACATGCATACAGAAACAGAAAAGCAAACTGTTATAAAAGATAGGATAAACCACAAAAGCAATTGTACACAAGTAAGAAATCCATTGCTGTAGAGGATTTTGGACTCATACATGAGCCAACATACTGATTTGTTTCCCCAAGATGTTATATGAAGCTCAGTGCAGGGTAGCTGAAAAGGTGTGGAGAAAGTCATGGAGCCATTACAGTCGGTCTGTAAGGGAGAAGATATAGAAGAGATCGTTGACAGAAGCCAGACACATGTGGAATACAGGGAGACACTGATTGGCAACTTTAGGTAACAACAGACAGACAAACAGGGATTAGATACCGCAGAAGAAAATTTGGGTAAAGACAGTCATATCCTCACCAGTGCATTTTCCATCTCTGCCACAATATTCATAGCCCTTCTGGCACTTCTCATACACACAAATTCTATGGGTTTGTTTTCAGCATCCCACACCTCAGAGGCTACCATACAGAGCAGCAGGAGTCCTGGACGAACACATAAACACACACATTGAAACGCACCACAAACCAGCTTGTTCGTCTTGTAACAAGTGCATTAAAGCCCTCATAAGTCAAACTTTTTGGACTCAGTACTCACTGCTTAACGCCATGCCCTGCTTGGCCGCTCCTGATGAATCCACATTTGTTCCATTAAGAAACGTGCCAGGTGGAAAATGCCCTGTGTCCGCTGTAGAGGAGCTCTGTGTCCTTTTTGTCTTCTCACCACTTAATTTCCCACCTTCTCATTCAGTTGTGGGAAGTGCAAGTGTTATCTAGCCGAGAGCAGGATGCGCTCCAACTTCCCTGCTGCGCAGCATAACAGAAAGTTATAGACTGAAAATGGCATTTCATTGATATTAGCGGCACTTTTATGCCTCTTTGCCCAGTGTTGGCTTTTTCAGAGCGTTCAGGGGGACAGCATGATTGCTGAGTAAAAGGTTAATGATTTATTATTGTGAAAGACTCCATTTACACAGCTGACATCAAATCCAGTCACTACCGCTGGAGGCTATTTACTTTTTGTCAAGGTTTCCTCAGTCTAATAGAGGTTGATGCTTGGGTTCATGATATTCACAAAATTGGTGTCAGAGGAGCTACACGGCCCACACAGCGTGTGGATGCACGTAGGCAACATGTGGGGGTGTTGTCTGTTTGCAGTGACTTGGTCCAAAAAAATGCACCAACATGACTTGGAAATGGTGGTTTTTTTTAGGATATTAGATGCTCACAACTTAAAGTAGATGGGTGCTCGTGTACCAGCAGGTAAGGTCCAGGTTGGGCCAAGATTTTTATTTTGTCACTTTTGTTGAAACACTCACCCTCAAATTTTGACGTAGCTGCTTTATATATCGTTACAGGCAATGTCTTTGCAGGGAGGACAAGATAAAATCACTGCCAACACGATTACCTTTTCCTTAAATTGTGTAATAGGCAAGCCTTACTCGCTGAACTTATTTATCACCCAGGAGAAGAGGTGAACAAGCAGTCTTCACCCGGATACAATGCAATCATCCATCGAGTTGTAATGACTGCGGGGCACAGCTGGAAGACGCGGTGGCGCTCCAATTCAATTGGCATGTGGGGGGTTGAGGAGGTATAATAGCTGTCAAAGGCATGGATAAAAGAAAACATGGGGGAATGCACCATCCATCCTTATTTTAGACACACTCTCACCCCTGTTACCCCAGTCCGGACATTGAGTGAGCCCCCTGTCCTCTTCTTTTTGCACCCAAGCTGTTAATGTGTGCCATAATCAAGGACATGACGTCTTACACTGAACCTCAAGAGTGTGTGTGTGTGTTTGTCTGTGTGTTGCCACATACAAGGAGAGAGAGAGAGAAAGGACAGAGTTGCAGAGAGAGAGAGAGAGAGAACATGCACACTAAACGCATGTTTTCCTTTTCTCCCTTCAAGCCTCCTCCTATCTCTGCAGACAATCCCGGCCGCCGGTAATTAAGACGAATGTGCGCCGCGGCTCTGCAGAATAAGACTGGAGAGCCAGAATTTCTGCACACAAGGAAAACACAGCGGGCCATGGCACTAACGGTACCCGCATTGCATCACGGACACGACACCCGGTACCCCGCTGTCTCCCTCCCACCTCAACTGGAGCCGATGAAAAGACTGTAGCATCTCATCAGTTTCTTTGCCTCACAGTCCCAAACAGACGCACTCAGACGGCCGGCTGCTGTCGCTTTTGGTCCCCAAAGCCAAACCAGCAGCTACCCGCTCCGCTGTGCGCTGATCTGAGGGCGCGCAAGCGGTAATTACGCGCCGTGTTGACAACTTTAGCGCGGTACTGTATGGATTTGCGCACCGAAAACGAGCCGGTCTGCGGAGTCTACTGAAATTTTGTGAATAGTGATACCTGGGAGTCATCCACTGGCCGATCACATCATCGATTAAGCGTGCGCTGCAACCTGTAGCTGTGTGCCGCTCTATTTTAGTCATCGTTCCGCCAAGGCGCAATGGAGGGACACAGCTGACGGTTTTGAATCCGTAGCCCGAGGAGGAGAGAAAAAAAACGGAGGAAAGCAGACTCAGGGGAAACCGTAAGTATCCTGCGTCCTGACAAGATGGATTACTGTTTCTGCTCTTTTTCAAAAGTATCAAGTCCATGTGTGCTTTTTCTGAAGTTTTCCTGCATTAGGCTCAAGGGCAAATGACAGCTGAAGGTCTGGTATGGTTATGATGTATTTGCTCGTATTCTGGTGTCATTTTGCGGATATTGCTTAGTATTTTCTATAGACAACAGGAATGACCATTGAGAAACTTGCTACCAAAAAAAAAGAAAAAAAGAAAGAGGCACAGGTGGTTGTACATCCTGATGTTGCGCATCAAGGGCATATTATACTGTAGATGAATTTCAGTAAAATGTACATGAGATATTTATGATTATATATATAATTAATATCATGATTATTTAAAACAAATAATGAAAGTTAATACATTACCTGATCATTCCTGTGGTTACCTTAAAAAACAACTTTTCCTTCTTAGGCAAACAGTTTATTTAGAGCTGAACCTTATCTCAAAAATACCTTGTGCCATCTTATAATGAGGTCTGGAAGATGCAGGGGACCATTTTTCAGGCTTTCTCACCATTACATGTTGATTCATTGACCTTTCTCTTCACTGTCACACAGAACAGTTTGACAGACATGTTTTTCTCTTGTATTTTTCTCTTGTATTTTAGTACCAAAAATACCTTTATGTAGAGGTGTTTCTATTTTTCTAAAGAATCTTTTGCAGATGGAAAGATGTGGGTCAGTGTGCTTGTGCTTGGGGCTGCAGAGCACCCAGTTCCTCTGCTGCTGGGGCCACTGTACCCCTGCCTGCCTGTAGCTGCCAGCTCCCTGATAAAATGAAGTCAGCGATGCTCTTAACCTCAGTAGCGAGAGAGGGAGGTGATGTCAGGGCAGGTTGTAAGGGCCTGAGGTGCATGTGAACCTGTAGTGCATGAATGATGAGATCTGTGAATGAAATTGTGTATTTGTGAGTGAGAGTGTGCTTTTGGGTGAAATCCCTCCCATCACTCTGTGGTCTCAGAGGCCCAGGCTCATTCTGGTGCATGTGGTCCAGCTCTTTGAACTGGTTGCCTTGCCAACAACCAATCAGCCTCAGTCTTGTACAGGACTGTTTTATCTGTTAGCCAGTCGGAGGCTTTGACTCCCAGAGGAATTAAGTCTTTTAACCTGTTAATGATCAGAGAGCTGGATACACACCAGCCTTTGACTCGTTAAATGTTTAAATATATAAAGCCAGTGATCTGTTGTTGTACTTGTTCATTTTCAGGTATAGTAGGGTAAGCATTTTTAATTTTGTCCTGAAAAAGTTCTTAACTTTCTGAGTTTCTTATCTAACTGAATACATTTTAGCAAACGTGAAGGATGTTTGGCTCTTGCTTAGAAGCAGCAGTGAATCCAATGTACAGTGGTTATCTTTCAGGTGTGAGTCTCACTTGGCACTGCATCTTTCAGTACAGCAGATTTCACTGCCAGTGAGAAACAGTGCCCAAAAGCCCTTTAGTGAAGGCTCAGAGAGATGAGCTCACAGTATTGAAATACATGTGTCATCTGAGGAGAGGAAATGATCTGAGAAAACTTTCATGTGTGAACTGTTAGTGTTGTGTAAAATCTCTCCTGAGAAGCGCTTCTGTGAATGCACACACAAACACACAAAGGCAGCTTTCTGAGATTAAACAGTGATTGTTGTGGTGCACGAGTACTTTTGCACTTTACTGAAAAAAGCTTCTTATTAGAGGAAAGTCATAAGTTATGACAATATAAATCTGTTACAGTCTCAAATATATATGAAACAAATGGGTAAGGTAGGCTGTTGGCCCGTGATAGACCTGTAAAACAGCTTCAGTGCTCTTCTGCATACATTTCTCTGCGCTGATATTCTCTCATTTGGTTGTTTGATGAGGGTGAGACCACTGTCCAGGATACCTACCTGAAATCTCCCACAGGTTTTCAGGTGGCTTGACATTTGTTTTTGTTTTTTTGATGACCAGTTCATGTGATTCATATGATTTTATCACTTATTCATTTACCCTTTGAGCTGTGCACATGAGAGTAAGAGATCATCAGTTTTTTTTATTTTCAGAAAAGGTTTTCTTACTAATGGAAGAAAGATAAGAACCTGGAGAAAATGACAGAGAAAATATATTCCCAAGAAAGTAAATATGATACACTTCTTTACATTTTCCTTCACTTTGGTATTGTTCTTCTTCATGCACTCAAAAAGAACATAAACCCATCAAGTGTCATCTGAGTTCACAATGCATCATAACAGGGATGTTAAAAATTTTAAAGGAGCATTTCACAGATTTTTTGCTTATAAGGTTCATTTAATTTATCACGGGAGATGAAAACACTTGTATGTCTTCTATTGCTCAAGAACAGATGAACAGCTCTGATGATTTCATCATGCTTATCTTGATATTAGTTCTGAGACTTTAATTTTTAAAAGACACAAACAATGGGGCAAGGAGACTGAAACACATGAACATAAACCAGGAAGCCAGGGTGTAATTATACTCTTTGAATTGCATTCTGGGAAATATAAGATCTAGTACCCAGCTCAGTTTCAATACTATGCGTAGGGATGGACATTTCAGGTCAAATTAGGGGTCAATAGTCTCTAGGAATTGATTTGTGCTCCATGACTGTGGAAAGCTGTTTGATTTGTGATATGCTCGCTTTACCTGGCAGGTTTTCACTACACCTCACTTTCATTCAGTTTTTGTAAGTAGGTCTGCACAGAATGTCCTGACAGCTGTAAGAAATCGTGCATGTGTCTCCTGTTTGTAAAGTTGAATTCAGCCGACCTCACAGCGCCTCTTTAAATGCTAAACTGCTACTAAACCTTCAGGAAGACGTGGCACTCAGATTTATCACGGAATTACCAAGTGCTATTAAAAAACAAGTAGAAATACATTTTTTGGGACGAGATGACTTATAAAACAATGGAATTTTAAAAATCAAACAAATTTTCAAATATTCAAAAACCATGACCCATCCCTATAATGTGTAGCAAATTTCGACCCTGGCTGCACAGATACTTGCTTTTTAATTTAATCAATTTTTTTCTGTGAGACCCCCTCTCTTCATAGAAGTGTAATACAAAACAGCTTTGGTGTCATTTTACAAACACACTACAA
The DNA here is from genome assembly GCA_029814765.1 of Acanthurus leucopareius. Lineage (NCBI taxonomy): Eukaryota > Metazoa > Chordata > Actinopteri > Acanthuriformes > Acanthuridae > Acanthurus > Acanthurus leucopareius. The sequence goes on along the minus strand of JAQMCX010000009.1, from coordinate 2,190,936 downwards.
AGCACAAGAGTAAAACTGGAATTAGATTTGGATTATCTTTATAATCAAATCCAGAATCCATAAACTGATTGCACAAATAACTGAAGCCGCTTCACGTGAAACTCTTTATTCCATTAGGCTACATGACAGTGAGGTGCAGTGATAAAAGAGCCATGAACTGACACTGACCTTTACTAAAGCTGGAAGAATCTTTGACGAGGTAGATAAACATACAAATGAGTGAAAAGATTGATGACTAGTGTTAAAAAAAACCTGATAAAATATGACCAAGGCATATTTTGTAAACACAGAATACTATATTAATATATTAGCACGTATGGATGATGCACTAATGGCAAGAGAGATGCCAGGACCCCATTATTTAGTCACTCACTAATGGGAGAGCCTATTATAGGGCTGTCATAAAAAAACTGACTGACAGAGCCATCTATCGAACACAAGCCTCAACCTTGTGAATCATCATCAGTCCAGTGACGACTCAAATCAAGGGCAAATGATAATTGATCATTTTGGAAATGCCACGCAGGAATAAAAATACACACTCTGCTCATCATAATTTGTCCAAACAACGTATTACACCTGCACTTGCAGACGCGCCTAAATGCACCGAAGAAGACAAAAAAGAAAAAAAACCCCGAACATCATCAAGTCGAGTAACTCCAGAGAGAGAGGCAGCAGCAGCAGCAGCAGCAGCAGCAGCACGGTGAGTGGAGGAGGGAGGCGGTGTTTTGCAGTCCAACCGCACCAGCGCTGCTGCGAGCCGACTGCCAGCTATACTCTCATCTGCCACACAAGCACATACACACACACACACACACACTCACGCGCACACACCGCGCCGCGGCTTTGCATCATGCAGAGGTGCTCGTGATGAGAAACCTGTTACACACACTGCACATGTGATGATGGCAGGTAGCCGCGCCGTGTCCTCCTCCTCCTCCTCCACCACCACCACCACCTCCACCTCCTCCTCCTCCTCCTCCTTCGCAGATTAATTAGTGGGAGACCTGCACTCCCGGAGTCTCGGACTGGGCGTCTTAATGAGGATATTGCGGCAATGGTGAAGGACAAGGCCGAGAACCGAACGCTTCAGTACCAGCAAACTTTGGTGAGTTTTCGGATGAGGTCATAGATGGTGGAGCTATTCCGTCATGTGTCGGTGCATGTGGTCGGTTTCATGGATGCTTGTTCGGCCGGAGGAGGAGACACAGCTGATGTTTGCTCAAGTGTGTCCTGTATGGGAACGCTAGGAGCTTATAATCGTCTTTTTAAGAAAAATTCCTCTGTGTATTCCAAAAGCTAGTCTTTATTGGCTGATGCTAGCGTCTTTTGGTCTGCTTTCTCTCTAGTTGCTGCTATGCATGCCTCCCTGCTCTCCATTCATTCACCTTGATCCACAGGTGTTGCATCACTCTCAGCCTCTGTCTGCCCCCCCCCCCCCGATTAATTCTTATCAATTCAGATTTTACTAAACCATGTCAGATTAATTTGCTCTGGAGCAAGGCACTTGGATATCTTTGATCACTTTATGTATGACCTAATAGGTCATTAATAAGATGTTAATACCCTTGAAATAAGATTAGAGGCTCCCCACACGTCTCTCCCCGCTGAGCTCTAATGTATTTTGCTCACGTCTTGTGTCTTTCTTATCTCCTCCTTATTTTCTTGCAGATCTTGTCCCTCCTCATGCCCCTTCTTCTATTCCTCTGTCATCTTCCTCACAGCCTTTCCTGTTTGCTAGAGCGGCCCTTTTCTACTTCTGAACCAAAAGTGGAGTGTTTCTGAATATTAATTGCCTCATGCACCAGTTTTCCCCACTTGTGTCATTGCAGGACTGACAGTGATACCCTGGAGCACTTCACACAGGGATATCTATATTCAGATAGAAAGAATATAGAAAGATAGAAAAACAGATATGCAATCAGGCAAAGCAGTGAATTTAAGTGTCTTTCCACCCTGATCTGTGTGCCTATGACTTCTATTTTCTCTTTTCTTTCATGCTTTTTTTTTTTTTACATGTGGCTGGTCCATCTTCCTGCAGCTGTCAGGCCCAAGTGTTCCAGAGGTGTTTTTCTGCTTTTGTTAGTGTGAAGATCGATGTTGTGCCGTGTGTCTGAGCGTAAAGATCAATAGTAATGTAAAATGGCAGTCAGAGTCTCTGAGGATTGGAACGTGCTGTCTGTCCCCTCCCTCTCCTTTGACCATAGCACTCAGATCAATGGCTCTATCATTTACTGCCAGCATACCAGTCCATTGTCTAAAAATAGATACGTGTGTGTGTGTGTGTGTGTGTGTGTGTCAGTGGGTGTGAGTACCTGCACATGCAAGCGTTTGTGCAGCCCGTGTCTGGATACTTTGTGAGTACGAGGTGGTAGTGCTGTTCATCAAAAGCCTAAAAAAAAACCTGACATGCAGCGATGGATATTTACATCACATTTAAATCGGACAAGTAAAGGCTTAAAGAGTTTCTAGCCGCTGTGGCTGCAGTCTAAAATTGATTCTGATGTTGACAAAAGGATTCTCTGTGTTTTATTGTTTGCCATCAGCAAGATTTAGAGGATTTTCAGTCATGTGGCTGCTTGAATTTTGGCAGCACAGAACCACTGGTACCAAAGGAGGATGTCACTGAGCAGAAAGAGAAATATAGAGATCTGTCTGATAACTTCTCCAGGAGGGAAGTGGCACAGAAATGTCAGCTCTTCATTCACAGCTACTGTGCTAAAAAAAAAAAAAGCCATTTCCCGACTGTATTTATACATTCATGGCAATAATCTTTATTATAGCATCAGCAAGTGATTGACGGTGGTGTTTACCAAGACAGTGGAACAAAAATAACCCTTTAATTTAAGGCTCTTGTTGGTGCTCGAGTTTCACAATCAGTGAGCATTTGCTGTGACAGTCCATTAAGGTAAAATGTGGTGGATATCAGAAACATATCATATAAATGAGCCAATAACTAAATAATTGGTATAATTACATTGCAAATGGCCATGATTGCATTTTCCTCTGTGCAAAATCAACCATAAAGAAAACAATTATTTGATATGTAAATGATATTCATTCATATAATGTGAACAGCGGTAATGATGCTGTATTTTCAGCCACTGCGCAAAACAGATTTCCTAGAAAGCGCTAACCTCTCTGAACTCATTATTCAAAAGGAATAGTAAAACAGAATAAACAAGCTATTTATAACCATTAAGATATTCATGAATAAAGCAGAGTGTAGGAACTCTTTGGTTCAGGCGGCAGCTGCTATTTTCTGGGTCCTGTGTGGAGATGCGGGAGAGATCCTTCCAGTGGCGACTGACAGTTGGAAAGCCACCCGAGTCGTGGGTGCATGGGTCACCGACTTCTACAACTTCTGTCAAGTGCATTGCATGCTGGGATGGCAGGCAGTGGCTGTCTGCCTCTTGTGGGCTGGAGGGATGGAGAAGGTAAAGCAGTGACAACGCAGATCAGAGACTGAAAAAAAAAAAAGCTTCCACCTTAAGCTTTTTTATAAGCTTTTCTCAGACATGCAGGAGGTTTGGATGTGTCACATGGTTTTGCATGTGTGGATGTGTTTTCTCTTTTCAGAAGCGTGGGCAAGTTTACCTCATAGGTCGTGCGTACACATATAGTTTGGAGGTGTGTGTTTGTGTGCATCTGTGCATGTGTACCTGCCCACACATATGTGCATAAACGAGCATGTGGTGAGTCTCCGCTGGAGCAGATGTTAGAGATGTTCATGTCCTTATAGCAGCAGGAGGTCTGAGGATTTGGCTGCTGCAGGGATCAAAGTCATCATCTACCTGAAAAGGAAAAGCTGCCACCTTCCCCCACCCCACCCCACCCCTCCGACCCTCGCCCTCACACTGCAGCACCATGGAATCTATATATACACAGCAAGCTGCTGGCCTCTCTTGATGTATGCATGTGTGTATTCTGAGCTTCCTGCTGCAACAACTATCAAGACACACGGTTTAGAAGATCCAGTTCTCATTCTTCAGTCTGTCTGTTGATGGTAAATATTTTAAGCAACACTACTGCAACAAAAAAACGCAAAAAACATACGCCAAAAGTGATGCAGAGGAAGAGAATACAGACCACTGAAACAAAGAATTGGCTGCCATGAAAACACTAAAAGGAATTTTACAACATATCTTACTTGAACATTGCGACTACCACACTTTGTCAAATGATACAAATACATACAATATTAAGACTGCACACACTTATATTTGTGAACTGTTAGTTTGCACGATGCAGCATTTGGACACAGATTGTCTCAGTGAGAAAGCACTCTGTCCACAGAAAACTAGACTGTGAGATCTGCCTCTCTCTTCTCTTTTCTATTGTTTGGTGTAAAGTGTCACAGACCAGTTGGGTCGGTAAATATGGGCATGCTGTTTGCAGTTTACTTCCACCACTTCGAAGGATTTGAAATCACACAGTGTTACCGTACATCTCGTTGCCATTTGGTGCGGCTATGAGAAGTTTCTTTGTGCCTTATGAAGAAAAACTCACATATTTGAACAGAATTTGACTATCATACGTATATCTGTGTATCTCAGCATCTTTCTCTCCCACTGTCGCTGTTGCATACAAGCTCATACACACACACACACACACACACGCATACACAAGAGCGCTGTCTCCTCAGGGGGGTCTAGTTCCTCATAGTCAGCATTCTGTCCATTCTCCCACATAGAGGCTGGCGTGGGTCCATTTCAGGTCCCATCACTTCCAAACAGTGCTGTTACCTGCACGCCATTGAACGGGCCACTGCAGAGACCGCAGACAGAAAAAAATCTATCTCAATTATTTGGCTGTTAAAATAGACCATGCTCACTGTACTGCACAGAGTGTGATGACGAACCGGAGAGCTACATTTTCTAAATGGCATAGCTGCTATTTAGAAAATACATTATACTTGTACACACTATTATAATAGCCACTTACAGGATGCTGGGCCAAATAATCTGTAACAATAAACAGTAGCTGACAACCCCATGTGAGTATATTATGAAATAAACAGCAGAGGAAGAGATCTTTTACACAAGCAAAAGCGAGGATGTTTTAATGAGAACATTCGCATAATGACCCTTTACTTAGAGAAATATATATCATGTTATTGCCCCACTATTATTTCTTTTATTATTGCAGAATCATTAATGTGTAATCAGAGTTTCAATGGAATTGTGTGGAAAATGTGGAGACCAGTTGAACTACTTTATATTGTGGTGGGTAGCTAATTCTGTAAGTTTGCATTATAATAAAATCATAATAAGTGTTGTGGTAAGTCCATAATCCTCAGTCCAAAAGCAAAAGATATTTAGTTTAGTATGAAACAAAAATTAGCAAAATTGTTGGGAGTTAGTATTCTGTTGATTGACTAATCAATTAATTATCAGCTTAGTTCAGCTCTACTGTCAAATGAATTTAAGAGAGAGAGAAAAAAAAAACATCAAACATTTTTTGCTGAAATGTTTGCTGCTGAAACTCAGGAGGCAGAGCCGGATGTTCATTAATGGCAGAATTTGTGGTTTGAATTCAAAGTGTCCTTGAGCAAGACAATGCTGTCTCAATGAAGGGCGCTGCAGTCGTTGTGAGAGGCATTGTGGGAAACAGAACTGTCTATCAAAGCGTAGTGCAGTGTTAAAATATAAAGCAGCATTAAAGGGAAACGGTGATAAAACTCAAAATTGTACTTTAATCTACAAGACCTTATATTTAGATGTTACAACAGTAGAACAATAGAAAAATGTCTCGCCTTTATGTACTTTGTTTACATTCAGAGAGCCACAGACAGACCTTTCAGCATGTCTTTATTTTCCTGTGCTGATTCCTGCTAACACTCATTCTAAACCTGTTGCAGACATTATCTCTGTGGACGAGTGTCATGATGACAACCAGCACCTTCCCTCAAGTGTTTTTCTGACAAGAAGCTTGATCCTTCAGTCTCTTGAACATATTCCCCAACCCTCCCACATCCTTTCTACAAACACGATAAGAGTGTGCGTGTATTGGTATAATTTTACTTGTCTGGGTTTCACACGCGTGCACAGGTCTGCTCTGACTGCATCAAGGTTTGTTCATGTTTATCTCACTGTGTGTGTGAGCTCTGACTCATAGGTAACTATTCTAAAAGCAGCCTCCGCCACCTATATTAATGCAAATGTCGACAGCGGGATGAGTCAAATTTGTCACTTCCTCCTCTAATTCAATTTTCAATCTTGTCCCCGGAGGGTTCAGGGCTCAGATTAGCCCGAGTGCTTTAGTCCTTCTGTTATTCCCCTGGTTTCATCAATACACACTCAGCGCGTGTTTAAGTAATCACACCGCCGCAACAGTATGTAGGAGTTCAAAGGTCTAAAACATCCATCTTTCTCTCTCTCTCTCTCTCTCTGGGTCCCTTCACTCACACAAGCTGAGGAAAAAAAAGAGATTAAAGTTGTCTTATGAATATGTATTAATAAAAAGCAGCAAGGATGAAAGTTTTAGATGTTCAAGCCTTCGTCATTAGAGTGTCAAATATTTGTCCTTGCTGTCGCCTCACAGTGAATAAATTATCCCTGGAGTGCCTTGGGAATTGCTGAATAATAAAGAACTTTTTATCTCATCTGTTGTGCTAGGCTTGCACATGGTCTGACTCAGAAGGCAGAAGAGTGAGTGATGTGACGGTAAAGTGGGGGGTCTTACACAGCAGAGATTCGGTGGACGAGGTGCTCTCTCCGTGATACTGGAAAGTTTTCAGTCTTGTAGGTTAACCTGCACAGCAAGTAGTACAGTAGATTGAAATGTAATTTCTGTAGGATGGCTGGTAGGGCATCAACACCTGCTGCAATTTGATGGACATGACTACTCTCAAAAAGTTGTTTATTAGTAGCAGGAAAAAAATTTTTTTCTAAAAACAATGAGCAACTCTCCTCAAAACAGTCAAATGAAATCAGGAAAGAGTTAAATAATGCAAGCAGGACCAAACTGGGGGGAGGCGACATAGTACAGTCCCTAATTGGCTCTGATTTGCTTTTTTTATGAAAGAGTCACAATCTGATTGGACGAAAGCCCAAGCAGGCTTGTCAGAGCTAGAGATACTGCTCAGATGCAGTATCAATGCAACGGCTTTCAAATAAATGAACAAATGATTGTTCAGACAAATCAGTGTCAGCTCTGATGAACTATTTCCTCCCTGTTGATTGCAGTCGTGCGTTGAGACATACTTGTTTTCATATTGCTGCGTGTTTGCTGCTCAAGCGCCCTACTCTGCAGTGTTAGAGTCACAACAACTACAACTTGTCAGCAACAACTAACTACAGCGCCCCCAGCTCCATATTTGTTGTTGGTGCATTGACGCTGCTTTGTTACTGCACTGTGCAAAAACCAAAGATCTATAACAATGTTGCACAAAGTTGTCTAGTTGTTTTGAAGGTTGACTTCTCTGTGAAACTCCTGACAGCTGGTAGAAATGAGAGTGCAGCCCTTGTTAGCAAATACAAGTGGTGGACAGTTTGCATATAACCCGATAGATGAAGGATGTGTTAGGCGGATGCTGATGTTGGGGAATGATATGCTGACAGGCCTCTGTGAAGGAGCACAAAATAAACACAAACAATCTTGTTATGAATCCACCAACAAGCATTCTGGCAAAGACACTAAGCAGGATATTTTACAGTGTACAAAATAATGATGTCAGTGCCTCTCGGTGACATTATTTCTAAATTACCTCAGACCTTGTACAGCACCTCGGTACTGTAATTTCTTGCTCCTTATCAGCTGACATATACACGAAGCCATAAGCTCCAGTCTACTGCAGATATAGCTTTTATCTCAAGAGGGCAATGTGGATATAGTCCTCGATTATGGTATTTAATTTCACAGCGTCAACATGATATAGTACATTCTCTGGAATCTCATTTGAGAAACTATTCAGAGATAACATAACAAGAGAAAGCCTGGTTTGGGTAATCCAGTGAATTCAACCCCTGACAAGTGAAGGTGTTTCATTTCAGTTGTGCAACAAAGGTGTGTATCCAATACTTTCATACAGTTGTCCTACTTATTTAATTTGCTAACACAGCCAGTGATTTTTAGGAGATGGCTGCCACTGTACAAACAGCATGTCAAAATCTCTGAAACCGTCATATTACACAAGCAGTTATCTTTGTATTGCACCCTGAATGCACCTCTAGTTTTTACTATGAGTGGCAGAAAAAAATGTCTGTGACAGGTCCCAGTTTGATGAGTGCACGTTTTACAAGGGGAGGCTGTGTAATTATTGTGTAGAAAGGAGACAAAAGCATAAAAGTGATGAGCTTAACATGCAATGAATTTATTTAAACATGCTTCTTTTCTGAGAAAAGAGAATGTGTCTGTGCTGTAAGCACATCTGACGGAATTTACAATATTAATACGTACATGTCAGTAAGCTCAGTAGAAATGCTTCATTGCCTCGTATTTCTCCAAGGCTGCAGTTTCTCACCAGATGCAAAGTCAGTATTTTTAAGTGCTGAATTTCAGATCTTTATTTTACTTCTAATCTATTTCGTGGCAATGACTTAAAAATTATTGCTCAATTAAGGAGATATTAAAGAGGAGAATTACAGCGTATGATGTGAGTCATGTTCGATTGATTGACAGGTGACTCAGCCTATCACAGTCAGCCATGATAGCTGCTGCTGCTCATCACCTCGCTGCTTCACTCAGGCTTCCACATCTTTTTGACCACACCTGTATTTTTTACTTTTTTATTCAATGATTGTCACGTTGTCTTGATTCAGTGAATGTAATTTCAATCACTTTCATTTTTTGACACCAATTCATTTGTGGTAAACACAATTTCTTACCTTGTTAAACAGTTTTGCACCAATTTGAACAGCTAACGGGGGGGGGGGGGGTCGAACTAGGTTGTGATGTGGGAGGTGAACTGGTTACAGATTACAGCTCATTTAACCCACAGGGTCCCACCTGCTGCTCTCCCAGGGGGCCGTGCTCCAGATGGCCAGTGATTGCTTTCTTACAGGCTAAATACAGAAACACTAACAGACCCCATTTATTCTCATAGTGGGTGTTTGTCTGGTGCTGGTGATGGGTTTGTATGCGTCTGTACTACGTGCCGTGGGTGCATAAAAATTTGCTCGCCAACACACAAGAATTAGTAAGAAAGCTGGAATTCGGCGAAGCTGTGAATAGATTTTATTTTCCTTACGTATTTAAGATAAAATGTAGTACAGTTAGCAACCAGGAAAACTAACAGCATCTGTCACTTTCCTCCAAACATTATCTCATTGGTCAAGTTGGCACCCTCTATGTGGGTCATTTAAATTAGTAAATACTAACATGGCCATGGTGATGATGAAGTTGCACTGGCCTCTAAACTGTGGTCATTTGCACAGGAATGATTTTATCACATGACCTGTGTTTGGTGAAATATGGAGGGTAGTTTTTGGGTGGAACTTTTACTTTACAAAATATGAACATGGAAGTTATTCACAGGATAAAAATCACAGACCTCTGCTTTTACTACATAGAGGTCCTGAGATATTGCTTGTCCCATTGAAAATAGGGCAAATGACTTTGAATCTTTAAACCAAACAAAATGAGTCAAATCAGCGAAGTGATCCATAATTTCCCATCTGGTTGCTTGATAGTGAGGACGCTTTGTTCCCGGCAGTGGAGCTTTGTTTCTCTCTTTCCCCTTGTTTCCTGTCACTTTCCAGTGAGGAAAAAATATCAGAAATTTTTTTTTTTTTAAATCCAGATTATAGAATAACTAGAAATTAGAAAATGACATTGTTCCACACTTGAATGCCTCACTAAGTTTTAGAAATGATGCTGACTACCATGGTGTGAAGGTTGTGTTGTCTTTGCAAAGGCTGGAATACAAAGTTTCGCTTATTAATTTTCTTTTCATTGCAGCTTTGAGCAAGATTTAACATAATCCATTTCATAGACTGCGTAATGTAGACAGAAGACATGGAAAGCAAAAATACTAGAACGTGCCTGAAGTAGTTGTATTTTATATCTTTCATTTTTATGAAAGGAGAAAAAAAATCTGGATTTAGGACATAGTGATAATTTGGTCGACTATGATAACTGAATAAAGAGCTCAGTTGTGCCTGAATAATATTGGTTTTCACTGTGGACTCAGATGCTTAAGTATTTAACATGCCTCTCACACATGCAAACTGTCTGCGCTGCGTCCACCAATTTGCTTTAATTGACATCATTTTTAACTGGTGGCAAAACTTGTTTGCATTCACTCCGCTGACATGTTTACCTATATCCACACAGAAGCTATTAGTTTTCGTCAGCTGGCACCTATTGGCTGATTCCTCTGGGATTTTTCTGTGTGGCTCATAGACAAGGCAGCTGTCTGGATATGATATATAGCCCACATTTTGCTTAAATGCTTCCCAGCAGGTTGGAGGTTAAAGTGGGAGAGAGATGAGCAGCCTGACAGCGTGGTCCTCCCTTTGCTCGTCAGTCAGACTGAACCTATACGGCTGCTGCGCTGCTTTTCCTCTGCACCTCCTGTTCATGCGAGCAGAAAGAGCGAGTCTGGAGGAGTCGTGATGCCCATCTCAATGAGAGGAGGGGTGGAGGAGTTGGAGTGGGACAAAGAGGGAGGTGGTGTGCAGAGCAGAGCAGTGGAGGAAAGATGTTGCAAGTTGTAGCATACAGAGAAACCTAGGGGGACTGTTATCGAATAAACTGTAAGAGGGGGAAGAGCAGCAAGCCTGCAGGAGTCGTGATGCTCATCTTAATGTGGTATGCCAGAAAGAGATCTCTGTTTGAGGAGGAAAATTCAGGTTCAAATCATGTTCAGACCACCAGCAATGTTAATCTGGTGGAACTGCAGTAGTTAAGCTCATTTGTCTAGTTTAACTATACAGCTACCAGCACTTAAGCAAATCCATTTCATAGCTAATAGTGTGTACGTCTGTTCATTATCTCGTCTCTCAGCTAAGCACAACTTAAACAGCAGAGAGCTCATTTTGTAATGCAACCTTGTGATTTCTCAGCACAAATGCAAAGAGGGGTTGAATTACTTGCTTAACTACACTGCCTCTGCACAAAACCTGCCTCAGCAAAAAAAGTATAGGGAGTGACCTTCACATGGCAATTCAGACAAGAGCCAGTTGTGAGCATGGGCTTTTAACAAGCTTTATTTTAAAAAAAAAGTCACGGCCAGACATGGCTGCCAGTGGATTGTCATCTCGATTTGGTGTCAGGAGAAGATTGAGTCCTCTGCTCGGTCAGGATCACTTCTCCACTCGAGACCAGAGCCCCCCGACCTGAAACTTTTGTCACTGCAGCTCTTCCTGCAAGGGAACAATGGAGAGTCACCTTAGATATGACAAATTTTAGAGTTACAGATTTTCAGTTTACAGTTTAAGCAAAATTGCCAGTAATCCCTGGTTCAAAGGACATGGGCTGTGGAAACAAACATGCTGGACAACCTAAGATATTCTTGACCAGATTTACCATTTTTCAGCCCCTCAATTTGAAAATTCACATACTCCCTTTGTGGACTGTTGTGGCAATGCAAGCTCGCTGATATTCATGACATTAGAGCTCTGGCATGTTGCATAGATATCTGGTTTAAGGCATTTAGAAAATAACTAAAAAGATTAAAATTGTTTGTTGCAACTGTATTTTCACAATAAATGATCTACTTACGTTGCCGGTGGCATGGCTGTTGACAGGAGTTAGTGCTGCTGGGATAACACACTGCCGTGGCACAGTGGATGAAAACCTGAAGGATTTAAAGTTGCTTTTTTTTAGTCAAAGGAGCTGCAATGAGATTATCACTGAAGGGACTCATTTGAATAACTGTACCGTGTCTTTCTGCACAGTGAAGGTGTTTTTATCCACAAACGTGAACATTTTAACAATGAATCGTTTGTAGTGTGTTGGATAGTGGAGGCCAGAGGATCCATCCACAGGCAAAACTGTGGTTAGGTAACGGTCATCATGGTAGGGACACCTGAAGTGAACAAGAGCTCATATTTAAAGAAATTATATGGAAACTTGCAGTTGCATAGAAGTAATTAAATCCATGTTTTTATACCCATCAACCAGAAGGTCCCACTGTGGCAGGCTGTGAGGATTTGGGGCAGAAGTGGCCCAGCAGTGCTCCAGGTTCAGGATGATGTTTGGATCAGACCTCTCCAGAATGTTCACCTGAACATATATAGGTTCCCTCAACACTTTAGTGATTGGGTAGTCTGCTGGAGTGTAGAATGAGCTATATGCTGCCTCTTCTGCAAGAATAATTAAAAGAATAAGCAGTTTAAATACACCAAGATTGTGCACCAGCTTGCAAGGTCATGAAGCGTCTGTGCTGCTCACCCTCCACACATCCCTTTGAGTGACACTGTCCATTGCCCAATTTTAGCTCCACTCTGAGGGGTCCTGCAGCAGCGACCGGCACAGGTGGAGGAACAGCATTCACCTCCATAACCAGAGCCTCCACAGCTGTGCCAGAATAGCGACACTGAAACAACAATCTGTGAGGAGAGAGCGAGGGAGAGCAAAGGGACTGTACATCTCAAGGAAACACACAGCGGACCACAGAACTAATCAGAGAGATCGATATTACACAAGCTCACTCAAAATGGCTGTCCCTGGTGATTGATCCTCTGGGCCCCAGTCCCACTTCATATGCAGAAGACATATGGTTCTCATACACAACATACCCCTCTTCCTCCTGCAGGAGGAGAAACAGTTCAGTCCTCATTTAAGTTTAAAAAATTGGGAATGTCATCTATGAAGCAAAAACATGACAAACAGTCACAGGCTTCTCAAAATTGAGAAGGTGCCAATTTTAAAGCTCATGCAAATTGAAAAATTTGCTTTCTTTTAGACTGTTCAAGACATCATCCAGGGATGGGGAAGCTCTTGCTGGTCATTTTTCCATATTTTAATTTGATAGCATGAATAGTTTAGAGCTCACGCATTAAATAAAGCAGCCACCTTGACTGTGGTGCCACATGCAGTCACAGGGAACTGAAAGATAGCAAAAGAGGAGGTGAAGTCAACAGGGGTGCAGGAGGGGTTGTTTGTTTCCAGCAGGCTGACTGAATCCACATCGATGTGGGGCACAGTGGCGTCTCTAGCTACCACCACCACAAACTGACCATCCCTGGTGCACTGCACAGTCACTGGGTGAGAACAAAACAGATGGGTGAGTTTCTCTGTTGCTGTAGTTCAGTCATTTTAAAGTCACCACACTGATTTTGCATGTGAGACTCTAGCAGTCACAGAGAGCACAGATACCTGCTTTGCCGTAGTAGCACTGCTGCCCATCAAAGCAGCAGTTTATGTTTTCACACTGCTCAGCTGTGATATCTTGAGTCCCACACCGGATCTTCTCCCCCTCCTCCACCAAGCACTTATCAAAGGGAGCTGCAGGTGGAGGGACCTTCGACTGTTGTTGAGGCAGCTGAGGAGGAAGAGGTGGTTGGTGTTTCTGCAGAGGCAGCGTCCAGTGATGCTGTGCAGTAACAGCACAAGCCAAAACCGCCACAAACACAACACCAAACAGATACTTGAAAAGCTCCATTATGGCATTAATAACTACACACTGGCCAAAACTGCAACAACAGTGCCCGTGGCTCAGACGGAGCTTTATACATGATTGATTATGTGAAGTTTGCTAAGAACTCCGCCTCTCTTCGTTAGAAGTCAATTGTGCAGCAGCCTTGGGAGTTAATCAGCTGGGAGCTGACAGGTGGAGCTTATTGTCTGCTCATCTGTCTGAAAAGAAGTCATTACACGACCGCTGAGTCAAAGCTGAGTGGATTTCATTTCTAAAAGGGACATGAAAAGAGCTGTGAACAGTGGGGAGCGGAGAATCTTCTGACACCTGGCCCCGTTTACCGTGACCCCATACTGCTCACATCTTTTAAAGTGAAAAAAAACCTGCTGCATCACACATAACATTTCTTTTACTTCCTCCCACTTGCACCACCTGTGTAAAAGCTGTCTTTTTCTGTCTCTCAAACACACAGATGTATGGGCGGTACACACAGGAGCTGGGTGTGTATGCCAAGGAGGAAGCAGCCCGCCTACGGGATGGAGGAGTGCGGGATGGTGGAGGACTGCGGAGGAACACCAGTGTTCGCAGTCGTGCTGCAGATCTGCTGGAGTATGAGAAAGACCCCTGTGCAAAGTGCCAACGTAAGTGATCATGGAACAAACCTGAAATCTGTCATCAGAGCGTGCTCGCAGGAACAAAACGTGCAGGTAGTTAAGTGCACTGACATGTGAAGGTCAGACCAAAGCAACGGTCCATGCTTTTAAACAAGGTGGATATTAGTGTGTGCGTGTGTGTGTGTGTGTGTGTATGTGTGCAGCAGACTGTGGTGCAGCAGACTGTGGTACACCAGCAAGTGTGAAAGTTGCGTCAAAACACTGACTTCTTAAAGCAGAGCAGAGGGGCTACCTGACGCAAGGGAGCAGCAAAAGATGTGAACACGATTAAATGTGACTGATCTGAGCAATGACCTCCAGCCAACAAGGGCTGTCTCAATGTCAGACGGAGACAACCTCCTCCACACTGCCAGTGGCCAACCATGAACAGAACTCTGTGTATGTGTGTGTGTGTGTGTGTGTTTGCGTTAGTAGATCTTTGATATGAACTGTCAGTTTATTTTATGTCTAGTCTACCCAGATGACTGCAGATAAGGGAGTGGCATCGGAAGAGAGCTACCCTTCGGACTGATGTAATCAACAACAACAGGGTGAAAGATATCCTTGTGTGTGTGTGTGTGTGTGTGTTTGCATTCTCCAAATGTGCTTATTTTTGTTTGTACTTCATTTAAACTTTCATTTTTGAAGAACTCAAATGATTTTTTTTGCAAGTAACTGGAAGTAATTGCATTTTTTAAGGTCAGTTCACCTTAATTGAAACACTAAAGCAACTTTCTACCATAGAAGTAAAATATATATAAAAACCACTCACTCTCACATGTGGAGATTATCCACAGTAACAATGAAAAAGTGTTTGGAAAGACACACTGCCATGGGATTTTTAAATGCTGGGTGCTCAACTGATAAAATTTTCCTCATTTACACTGAGTTGATTTGGTGGATGAAATTCAGAAACAAATATTGTGAAAATGTAAGAAATGTAATGTAAGAAAACCCAAATTATCTGCCTGGCAAAATAGTATCAAAAAAAGAGTGAAAAATGTGTTGGTTGTGCAGAATTTTATGAAATTTGATTTGATCTGATTATTTGTCATTGATTTAGGACTCCAGTTTGCAGGTTCTAGCTTCTGGGAGTGTGTGAATGTATTGGTTTTCTTCGTCCTCTGAAGTATCACAATATTCTGTATATCATTTGGTTTTGAACTGTTATTCTTTCTTAAAAACCATCAGAAAGAAGCTCTTCAAAAACTCTGGAACTTGCCCAAGAATTGTCATGTTTTTTAGGTTTTCTTCAGTCTCAGAGTAATGCAGTGACATTTGTCTTTACATCCATTGCAACACTGCAAAAAGGAACTGCAAATAGCTAATTCAGCATTCTTTTAAGGGTGCCAACTTGACAAAATGTAAACAAAAGCTGGCAAAAAAATAGTGCTCAGGTTTTAACCCACAATGCAACTCACAAAACCCATGGTTGCATTAATCTTTGTGTTTAAATCCCCACATGGGACAAGTTGCCGGCCATAAGTCTGTCTGCATTATTCGGAGTGCACAATGTATGTACAAATAATCCTGTTATGTACAAATAATTTATCAATCGATTGGGCAAAAACAGTCAGTCCTGCTTAAATCATTTATTTATGCCCCTACATTTGGTTAAACTGGCCCTTTTAATACCATAATCAATACATAAAGCCTTAAAAAGTGTAAGATAATGTCAGTAAAAATGAAAAAAAGAAAATGGACAGGAAGGCAGAGTGTTTGTTTTCACATGTGCAAGCACAAGTGAGTTGATGTGGCTGTTTTCCAGGATCCATCTTTGCCTTATTGCCTTTGTGACTAGTGATCTGATTAAAACTCGATAGATTGCGCCATAGGTGAAAGCTACACTATATCAGCCCAGCCTCGCTTGCTCGCTATAATGGAAGCCATTTAAAACAATCACTCTTACATCAGGAGCCAACCAGAGTGATTTGTGTGCTCTCTGTTTGCGTGCCGTGTGCTCGTAGATCAAGACGTTTGCGTGTGTATTTTTAGACTTGTCTTCAGTTCGACACTCAGGCTGGACGGGTTCTGCTGTTGTCCTGTGTGCGCTGAGAGAAGCTTCAGATTTGGTGGGAGTGGGAGTTTTAGTGTTTTCCTCTCATGTATCTGTGTGGGAACATCATCTCTGTGGGTGATGCACTACGAGTATGTGCTTCGGTTCAGATCAGTAACCGGAGCCGCATCGTTTGAACAAGGCAGCCTACACATGCTGCCAAAGGCTCTGCTGCCGGTCGTGATGGAGAGCTAAAAGCATCCACTGCCTCACTGTGTTTATTTTGACTCAGAGGGAATCTTTCTGCAGGTTTATAGCTGACGTTACTCAGATACCCGTCTACCAGTTACTCCAAGGATCAGCATTAATACATTAAGTCACATGTTCTGTGTGGCTTTGCATTCAGTGATTGTGATTATGATATTTGTAGGTGAGAAATCTCAAGTGTTTTTATTCATTATTTTTTGATCAAAGCTACTTGGTCTCAGGTGATGCAATGCAGGATTGGCAGAAATGGAATAAATGGGGTTTTGTTTTCTTTTAATTTTTTTTTTAATTTATGGGATCAGGAGCAGACATCTGTGAGTGCCACCGAGCCTGCGGATGTGAGCGCGAGCCAAGATGCTCACGAAAGTATGTGGCTTTGCAGGTGCCAGATGAGATGTGTGTGTGTGTGTGTGTGTGTGTGTGTGTGTGTGTGTGTGTGTGTGTGTGTGTGTGTGTGTGTGTGTGTGT
>JAQMCX010000009.1:2093667-2173927 GCA_029814765.1 Acanthurus leucopareius | reverse complement strand
GGTTTTAGATTTTGGTTGAAACTTGTGTGTGAGAAAAAACACTCACACACACACACACACACACTCTCACACACACACACACACACACACACACACACACTCTCACACACACACACACACACACACACAGACACACTCACACACACACTCACACACACACACACATCATGTTTGTTTAGCTGCTCAGTTCCTCTGATTGGTTGTCAGTCGTCTCTCATCAGGAGGCCGATGTGTGTTTGTCTAACATGGCCGATGCTGCCGACTGGAAACATGAAATCTGCCTGGTTTTCTTCTTCTGTGGCAGCAGGCAGGCCGCAGGACTGCAGAGCATGCTGGGAAATGAGACCAAAGGTACAGAAGACCTCGCTCACATGGCCCTCTTAACCAATCAGAGGCAACAGCTGCTGTCGTCATGTGAACGACTCGTGGAAAAGGTGGCGTTTTTTTAACAGAGCTGTTTGTGTTTCTGAATACAGAGGAAGATGATTCCTCACACAGATATGGAGAAAAACATGGTGTGTGTGTGTGTGTGTGTGTGTGTGTGTGTGTGTGTGTGTTGCAGATCTGGGGCTGGGTGCAGCAGGGCAGCAGTATTTTGTCTAACAGCTGTGAAGCAGGACAGCAGCTCTCTGAAGCCGAAGAGACTCTGAACAGACACTTGCAGCTTCACACACAGGCTGAGGTACACACACACTCACACACACACACACACACACACACACACACACTCACACACACGCACACACACACATTATTTGTTTCCCTTGCAGAAAATAATTTGGCAAAAAAACAGTGTCATACAGGTGAGTGTGAGCTGGAGACGAGCTTGTGTGTCAGTCATCAGTGTGGACGATGTGAATGATCAGGCTGAAGGTGAATATGAGAGCAGTTTCAATCTGCTCATTTAAAAAAGATTCTTCACTTTCATGTGATGAATCTGTAAAAGCAGGAAGAGACGAAGCTGAAGCCGTGTCATGTTATATGATCCTAAAGTCCACAGTGATGACGAGTCTCAGCACAGTAACATAATGTTGATATGATGTTCATCTCTGCTGGCAGATCCATCGACGTTGCTGCCACTGCAGAGATCATTAAGACGGTGTTTGTCTCCAGTGTGCAGGTCAAGATGTAGAGAAGATGAAGCAGATCCTGGATCAGATCAGAGCTGTGCACACAGAGTGGACCAGCAGAACCAGTCCCCCACCTCCCAGTGAACCCAGCAGGCGGGTGTCTCCTCTGAAGGCCCTGACGGAGCAGCTGAAGAGACGCAGCAGAACCGGCTCGCCTCGACCCGACCAGCCTGCTGTGCACCCGGCTGCTCCCCTGAGTCCTGAGCTCACGGCTCAGATTGATCAGGTCCTGGAAGAGCTGCCGAGTTTGAGCAGGAAGATCAAGTCCAACCTGCAGCTGCTGCAACCCTTCGTCTCTTTCCTCCGGACGGCACAGCAGGTCTGCACCTCCGCTGTCATTAGAGAGGAGCACTGGAGATGCACATGAGTGTTTAAACATCCCTTAGAATGTCTGAAGCACCAGCAAGATGTTTGTTTAATGCAACTCTGGAGTGTCATGAAAATTACAGCCTTTAGGGGGCGCTGGCAGGCAAATGTGGCCTTGCAAGAGGGGCAAAATCAGCATTTGTTCAATGGTTGTGTTTCACATCAGCATGCATGGAGCTCACAGCTGTGATGAACTCCTGCTCCTGTTCTTCAGGTGGAGGAGGAGATGGAGGAACTCAGGGAGATCTACATGAGCAGAGCGGAGGATGAGGAAGAGCAGGAGAAGCAGGAGAAGCAGGACGAGAGGGAAGCTGGCAGGAGTAACATCTACACGACCAACAGACCACCACTGGAGAAGAGAGAGCAGGTCGACGCCTGCTGGCAGGAGACGCTGCAGAGGTTCCTCAAGGCTCAGGAGCTGGGAAACGACTACATCCACACTGTTTCCACGGTAACCATGATTCGTGGTTAAAAATGTACATAAACTAGCTGAAACGGCTCCACGTTAAAAGATAACTTCACATCTCATGAAGTGAGGTAACAGCTCATGAGATCAGACGACTTGAGATTAAATGAACTTTAAATGACACGATGAGTCAAAACGAAAGGAGATCAGATGAGCTGAGGGATCAGAAGCTGCTCTCAGTTACAGTCAGCTGAGAACAGAGCAGCTGGGGTGTGAAGGTGTGAATCATCAGGATAAATCTGCTGTGTGGATGAAGAGAAGGTGTGACGTGTCTCTGTGCGTCCGTCAGGTGTCGGGGGCGGAGTTAAACCTGCAGTCTGTGGTGTCTGCGGTGCAGCAGACGGTGGAGCGACTCTGCAGGACTCATCAGGAGGTGAACGAGCTGAGGAGGAAGCAGCAGAAGCAGATCCTCCAGCAGCAGGAATACTGCAGAAGATACCAGGAGAGACTGCTGAAGGTAACGTAGAACATGACGATGGTGGACGTCTGTGAGATATCTCCTGCTGCAGAGCTGCCTGATAGCTAGTGTGTGTGCAGTGTGTGTGATCTAAGGAGCTGAAGAACCTCAGGATCGTCCTGGTGGACTGTGAGACCATAAATGTGTTTGTGGTTTTCAGACCCTGCAGGACCTGAACTGCGTCTCCGAGCTGCTGGACTCCTGCACTCTGATGGATCTGGGCTCAGACCTGCAGACCTCACAGCTGCTGGAGCGTTTCAACCAGGCCGGGCCACATTTTAAAGTGAGTCATGTGACTTTGAGCAGCGGGGACGTGGAGGACTTTGGGATCACTGTGACTTCTGGACTGAGGACACTGATGGAAGGAGACCACTGAGAGGCTGATAGGAGTCACTGGACCTCTGGGAGTTCAGACTGTGGAGACGGTGGGACAGCTGATGGACTTATGATTAAACTGGGATAACTGGGATAACTGGGATAACTGGGATAACTGGGACTGTGTCAGTTAGGACTTTGTGACGTAGAGACTGAAGACTAAACTGTTCTCGTGTCCCAGTGTGTTCAGAGAAGGTGAGGTAGAACTGTCGGTGACATCTTATTGCCGTCCTGTGAAAAGCATCATTCCTGAATCTGAATTTGATTCTTCTGATCTGATCTCAGAAGAACACACTGATGGACTTTTCTTCCTAAATGATCAAACACTTGCTCCCTTTTTCCAGCAACTCAACACTGAGGTGGAGCACCTGAAGACCAGCTGGGAGACTCTGAGAAGAGTCCAGGACAAGCTGGAGGTGGAGGAGCTGAGAGTTCAGGCGGTGGAGGAGGAGGATCTGTCAGAGCTGCTGAAGCTCCAGAAGAGCGTGAACAACAAGATCCATCAGAGCGAGTCGATCCTGGATCTGACCAGCAGCTTCCAGGTCACAGGCCAGCAGGTGAGCAGAGCAGGGAGGTGAAACTGATCAGAGAG
This sequence comes from Acanthurus leucopareius, assembly GCA_029814765.1. NCBI lineage: Eukaryota > Metazoa > Chordata > Actinopteri > Acanthuriformes > Acanthuridae > Acanthurus > Acanthurus leucopareius. The sequence continues at coordinate 2,170,541 of JAQMCX010000009.1, read as the reverse complement.
GAACCAACTTTACTTCACAAGGTCTCGAGACTGATGGTTTGATTTTTTAAGCCTCAAACACTCAGAAATAAACATCTTTAGAACTTTGTCTCTTTGGTGAAACATCCTTTGTTAATGAATGAACCAGAAAGCAGCTGATTCATGAGAGAAACTGACCGAACAGTTCGTTTCATCATGAGAAGAACAGACGACAAGTCCTGTTCATCTCCGTCTGACCTTCATCCTGAGTGTGTGGATGGTGACCTTCATCCTGAGTGTGAGGATGGTGACCTTCATCCTGACTGTGAGGATGGTGACCTTCATCCTTCATCTTTTTGGCTTCAAGAACCAAAAAACACCAAGTCTGCTGACTTTCACTGACCTCACCTGTCCTCAGAACTACCTGTTTGTTTCCACCATGAAAAAACAGAATAAGTAAGTTTTTCTGACGGTTGGTGTTTTTGTCTTTGTGTCCAGTTGGAGGCGCTGCTCCAGTCAGACCTTCCCAGACCTTTGACTGGTTCAACTGGTTTATGTGGGTCCAAGGAGGCGGAGCTGAGTCAGCAAAGAGAGAAACAGCAACAGATCCAGAGTCTGTTTGAGACGGCAGCAACACTGAAGACCAACATCTGCACAGCTGTGACCCACAGTGTGAGAGCACACACACACACACACACACCTGTCATGAGGTCCCTCTTGTCGTGTTTGTTCTGAGTGTTTGTTGGTTCTCGTCCTCGTCCCTCAGGGGTGGACGGGGTTCAGGGTGGAGCAGTTGGAGGCTCGTCTCCTCTCTCTGGACTCTCTCTGTGTCTCGTGGCTCAGTGAAGCAGCTCGACGTGAGGAGAAACTCCACAGGGAGCTGCTGACCCGTCGGCTCCATGACGACATAAACCAGGTAAGGCGTCATCAGCTGTGGTTCCTCAGAGCGCCGTCGTCAGGCTCCTCCCACTGCCTTCTCAAACCTGTCAATCACATCTGTAAGCCCGTCCGTCTCTGAGCGCCTCTTTGTGTTGTAACCTCGACCTCCTGAGCAAACTGTGATGTTTGTGATGGTTGTAACTCAAACACACACACACACACACACACACACACACACACACAAACACACACACACACATCCTCACAGGAGCAGATGTAGGTCCACACCTTCCTGGAAACATCTCAGTCAACACAGTCACAGTGAGATCCACAGCTTCCCCGTTTCATTTCTCTGGTTTCATCAAACAGGTTTAGAGGCTTTAATTTCGGTTTGTGTGCAGGATTCAGGTGAAGCATGAAGAGTCTGAGCGTCTGAGCGTCTGAGCAGAGAACACAGCTGATCAGAGCAGAACTTTGATCCGCAAATCAACAGGAAACTATGAGAAGAAACTATGAAAACACTCTGGAGATGTGAGATGGGTGATGACTCCGTCCATTTAAGACACTGTGACTCGGAGGAACAACTGTGACCTGAGGCGAACACCTCATCAGTTCTATCAGACTCTAAATATAACTGAAGTCATCAGAACACATTTAGATCTGAAGCTGCTCTGCAGGAGTTCGTCTGCTCGCTGCATCACAAACCGCTTCTTCACTTTCACACTGTGGTTCTTCAGTGACAGAAGAAGAACATTATAACACATCCTGCTTTTATTCCTCCTCCATGTTTCTGGATTGTATCAGCAGCTGATCGCTGAAGTTGGAGCGTGTTCTGCTGCAGTTCATCTAATTTCCACTAGATGCTGCTCAAAGAAAACTGCATTGATTAATTAAAAAATAAAACAACAAATTCTCTCAGTGAAAACCAAGTTGATGCTTAAATACAAAGTGACTGTCTGCAGAGTTTGTATTCGGTTTTGTCTTTTTAAAACAGAACTTGAACAACACATTAAAGAGGGCAGTCAGTGAGCAGGGTTCAGACCTATCAGGCTTTAAAAATGGCAACAAATGGCAGCAAATTCATTTTGTTTAAGTGTGACGATGGGCCCAACCCAGCTAGCTAACACGTTAGCAGAGATAAACAGGGATGATGGCTGCGGAGGCTTCTCTCACCAGCCTGAAGACGCTGTTTAAACTGTGAGGCCGAACGTTCAGAGTCAGGGAAACTCCTGCAAACAGCAGCTACTCTTCATTCAGTCATTGATGTTCACGGTGTATTTTTGTCAGGAGAACGACACAAACGTGTTTGGGGCCAGTTTGAGGCAAATCTGTGACATCAGACTGTAAAACCTTTGCTGGTTTGACATTTGACTGGCTGCTGCTGTTAGCGGTTCAATGTGCAGCGTCACTGAAGAACGACAGGGGAACGACAGAGAGAGAGAGAGAGAGAGAGAGACAGACAGAGAGAGAGAGAGAGAGGGAGTCAGCTGGGCAGATCAGAAATACAGACCGAGTCAGCCACTGGGTATTTCCCATCATGCACCTGGTGCTGCATGTCACTGGCACCCTGAAACTTGCAGCAGCAGCTGGGGTGGAGCTGAGAGACTCACTGCTGCTGCTGCAGGTCGAACACACTCGATTCTTGGAGTTTATGATGAACAGCACAGCAGTTATGACGCAGTTCATGTCAGTGATGTAGTTCATGTCAGTGATGTAGTTCATGTCAGTGATACAGTTCATGTCAGTGATACAGTTCATGTCAGTGATGCAGTTCATGTCAGTGATACAGTTCATGTCAGTGATACAGTTCATGTCAGTGATACAGTTTTTGTCAGTGATACAGTTTTTGTCAGTGATGCAGTTTATGTCAGTGATACAGTTCATGTCAGTGATACAGTTCATGTCAGTGATACAGTTCATGTCAGTGATGCGCTCTGTCAGCATGTTGACACCAGTACAACAGTGAGTCAGAAACATTGTTTGCAGCACGTCACGTTCATCGGTGCTGTTGATGCCAGGAGCCTCACAGAAAGTCGTCCTGACACAGACAGTTTGGTTTTTACATGTTAAGAAGTTAAAGTCACAGTTTTCGTTATGTTTGCAGATCCTCCTCAGTCTTCAGCTCCACAGTCCAGGGACCTGTTCAGTGGGATCCTGTGGAGTTGTGTGATCAGTAGCTGCTCTGTGCAGCAAAGATAGGCAAAGTGGGATTTTATTTTTTGCCCGGATTTGATCGTTTTGTGTCGTTTGTTTCTACAGTAAATCGAATACATACCATCAATTATTCCCTTTCATGAACATGGCACAAAGCTAGAGGACGAGTCCAAACGTCCAGACTTCCCCAAGACTCTGCAGACCTGCGAGGGTCTGAGAGGCTTTTTTACCAGGCCTGCGAGGTTTGTTTCCACAGAGATGGAAAAGAGTCGGGAGCTTGAGGTTGGTGGTATCTTTGTCCTTTGTTTATCCTTTGATGGTTACTTCATAGTACTGTGGCACAGTCTGTAGTACTTTCAGACAGTAATATTGGAGTGTTTCATGGTAACCTTTGATGGTTCATGTCATTTGTGCTCCTGTGCTCGATGGTGATCTCTCAGAGGTGCTGTACCTCATTACCCACAGCATCATGTGAAGGCCCCTCATGGTAAACTCATCAATTACTTCCTGGTAGCTCATGGTAGTAATGAGTATTTGTTATCTCAGCACTCCTCACTGTTGCTCCATCCAGTTTTTCCTCAGTTGACTTTTGATGCAACATCTTTGCTCCTCCCTCCTCCACCTGAACACTAGAAACAGAGTCAAACCTCCTCGGCCTCTGATTTCAGCTTCTTCATGTTTTCGCTCTGCTTTACCTTCAGCTGTCCTCAGCTAACAGATCGGCCATCTGACACTGCTGATCCTCCCGTCAGAGGCAGCAGCACCCCTCTGGATTTAAACCCTCCTGCTCTAAAAATAATCTTATCACAGTTCAATCTGCATGCAGTCGCATCAACACCAGGCTGAACGAAACGCAGCCGGACAAACTGAGCAGAGATGATAAACGACGTTTGCAACAAGACGAGTGAAAAACTTCAGAGCCATGAAAATTCCTACAGAGATTCATGATCCCGATAAAATGAATCCCACTGACTTTTCCTGTAGCGCCACCCACAGGTTGATGGTTTTTTCTGTGTTTGAATGTCTTTGGTTTTGTGGGTATTTGATCAGAGTTTTAGATACATTTAAATTTTACCTGATAACAATAAAAAGTCAGAGTATCACCAAAGTCATTAAAGTTTGTCCTGTAAGAAACATGAATTTACAGAATTTACTGGAAATTCTTTTGTTACATTTGTAAAATTTAACCTCAAAACGTTGAACGACTCACTGTCATGAGCAGCATCTTTGAACATCCACACCTGAGTCACATCCTGGTTCCTGTCGAACTGCTGCAAGACATTATTAACGACATTTTATCATCTGAGCCATGTCTTATTATAAAATATGTAAAAACAGAATAAAATAAAATAAAATAATAAAAACTAATCCCAGTCATTGATAGTCAGGCTTTATGCAGTTGCACCACAGATTGAACTGCAGTTCTTCTGACAGCTTGAAGCTCTTTGAGCAGGTGGATGTGGATTTTTAAAACACAGAGCTTTTTTAAGAGAAACCAAATTTGAACTCAGGTTTCTGATTCTTTGATGCTTAATGTTTCAGCTCCGTGACTCCTTCAAGGAACTGAAGAAACGCTTCAGTAACCTGAAGTTTAACTACCTGAAGAGAAACGACAGGGCCAGGAACATGAAGGCCGTCAGGAACCAGCTGCAGCAGGTGGAGATGTACGAGGAGAAGCTGCAGGTAAGTCCAGCTCCTGATCTGAGACTGTGATGTGCAACTGGTTCAAAGCAGCATCATAGCCAGGCCTGTCAGATACATGTCCATCATCATGATTCTAGGAAAGTTTCTGAAATTTTGTCCTAATGATCAGTGAAATGTAAAACAGTGCAAAAGACTCAAACTGGTGTCATTTTGATTATAAAACCTCTTCTTCTTCTTCGGATGTTTTCATCTTTATATTCTGGTCTCTGTCAGAAAGCAGATCTGTGAAGGGGTGAGGCAGCTGGACAGGAGTTTTTTGTCCACCATAGAAGAAGAAATAAGTAACTTGGTGTCAAAGTGTATCAGTTTCTAATGACTTTCCACTTGAATTGTAATGTTATAATGAAAACAAGTGAAGGAAAACTCTCCTGGCAGTCATGTGACTCTAACGACTCGAGTAACAGAAACATCTGCGGTTTAGAAGTTAACAGAGAGGTGAGTGTAACGGGCCGGGCTGTCTCATCCTACAGGCGCTCAGGAAACGCCTACAAGGTGTGACGGCTCGGCTGGGGTCAGAGGTCAAGGATGGGGCCGCGGCTCGGGAAGCAGAGGACGCCGTCAATGAACTGCAGAGACAGATGGGAGATTTCGAGCGAAGTGTCAGCGACCATCAGAAAACACTGGAGATGAGCCGCACACTGCAGCAAGCCATGGAGGAGGTGACGAAAGCTGCTCACGTTCTTTTCTTTGAATCGTATAATGATGTTTTTATCAAACATGAGACTGAGTATTTTATTTTGCAGTTGGTGGTTTGAGAAATATATCAATATGAGTTCATGATTTGCATTAATTTTGTTTTGTATTCACAGTATCAGTTCTGGTGCGAGGACGCCAGCGGGACCATCGCCCGTGTCAGGAAGTTCTCCTCCGAGTGTCGCAGCACTGAAGCCGTCTCTGTTCTCCACCGACAGTTTGAGAAGTTCGTCTGGCCGACGGTTCCTCAGCAGGACGAGAGGATCAGTCAGATCACTGAGCTGGCTGTCAGGCTGCACGGTGAGGAACAGCAGCTCGTCCTGAAAAGGCACAACGCTGTTAACCAGCCTTTGTGTCTGATCCTCTCAGTCAGTATTCACCTCCACTGGATGCTTCATTTACACTTTGATCAGATAAAAGTTTAATGCAGAAACTCCACTGATGTGATTGTCGTGTGAACTCTCACCGAGTCGCCTCATTACAAGTGAAAAAAAAGTCTTGTTTCCTTCATAACTCTAAGAAAGACATGAGCTTTTAAAAATATCTAAGAATAAAGCATGAATTTAATCCAAATAAAAAAAAAATGTGTGTGTGTGTGTGTGTGTGTGTGTGTGTTTACACCTCAGGTGTGGAGGAGGGGCAGCGGTACATAGAGAAAACAGTCAGTAAACACTCAGAGATGGTGGAGTCCATCAGAGAGCTGAGTGATGCTCTGATGAAGCTGGAGGCCAAACTGAAGGTAACACAACACAAAAATACACAAACATGCAAAAACATACACACTGGCTCACCTTTACCTGACCAGCGGGACTCGATCAAAGCCTGTTTGTGAAGCACCAGGATTTGGATTCAGTGCTTTTTCTGTAGAACTCAAAGTAAAACAAAAAATGTCTGAATTTGTTTTAAATTGGGATTAATTTCTGTCTGTCTTCTGGGAAATGTGAGTCCCAGTCTGTTAACAACACAATCTGCAGATTATGGACCTTTACGTCTTCATGAGCTTTTATACCAACACTGCTGTGGTGTTTTCAGCTGGAGAGTTTCAAAAAGCAGCAGAGCCATGGAGAGAAAGAGATAAAGAAAGAGGGAAAGATGGAGCGAAGGAGAGAAAGTGATACTGAAGAGAAAGAGAAGAATCTGAAGGAAAACAGAAAGATGAAAAAGAAGGAGCAGGTGGATAATCGCAGCACGCAGGAGGCGGCTGACATGGTAAAATAATCACTAAATGTCTGTTGAACACGTACTGAAAAACTTTTGATAAGAAGAACGAACACTTATAGTTTAAAACCCTAAAAGAAAAGACATAAAATGAGTAAAATATAATATTCTGCAGTGAAAATATGTGATGTTGTAGATATTTTGTTAGTGGAGCTTTTCTCAATCCATCCCATGTCTCCAGAATGAGCTGAAGGAGACAGGCCACACCCCTGAACTAGCCCCTGAGCATGATGGGAAAGAGACTCCGGTGAGGAGACGGACTGCAACCAATAAGAAGCCTCCGTTACAGAAGAGCTGCAGTCAGGAAGCAGACAGACGGACAGACAGGTGCACAGCGACCAACAATCCTGAAATATAAAACATTAAAATCTTTTGTGGAGCGCCACCTGTAGGACAAATGTTGTATGATTGTTTCCACTCATGTTTTATTTAAACCTTCAACAAGACAGAACTTTAAAAAAAAGTCAAAATATCACAAAAAAGTGTTTTCAGCTGTTTGAAGAAAAAAATCCTAATGAATAAACAATGATGGACAGAAATAAGAGAAAAGCAAAAAAGACACAAGGCTTACTAGAGGTCGCTTAATAAAGGCATTTAATGTAGATTCGTTCTTTAATTTTTTATTTGTTCGTAGGAGGAGAACATTCAGCTCGAGTCTTGTCCTATCAGAGCTTAAACTGTGTAAAAAAAGGTTCATTGTGTTTTTCTCCTTCAGTCGGCAGATGGATGGGGAGAAGTTCACCTCCTCATTCTGCTCCACTCACACATTAAGCCTCTCCTGCTCGCCAGTGGAGGCCAACCGACGGATCCACGCCATACACAGCCACTCACTGCCTCAGGCCACGCCCCCTCCCACTGTGATTGGCCCATTGTTCTCAGACATTCAGAGGGAGTTCCAGAGGAAAGAGATGCAAGAACCAGAAAAGCAGGGAGTCTCCACTTCCTGTGAACCAAACATGGCGACGCTTCAGGTTCATTGTCAGAGTCAACTTCATGTGTGGTGTCCCTCAGGGGTCATTTTTAGATCCTCTTTTGTTTTTCATATACATGTTGCTTCATGCCACATATTTAAATTAAAGGCTGAACTTCTTTGACAGATCCTGAGGTTACATTTCAGATTTAGCTGAGGTGGTGGGCAAACTGATCATGTCACCTAAGAATACGAAGAAGATGCTGTGCTGGTTTTAACATTGATTGTTTTTTACCCAGGATGCATCAGCAGGAGGCCTATCAGAGGCAGAGCTCCAGCAACAGGAAGTGATGACTGAGGATTCTCTCTCCAATGATGAATACGAGTGTGTGTCACCTGACGACATCTCCCTGCCACCGCTGGCAGAGACACCAGAGTCCATCATGCTTCAGTCAGACGTCGAGGAGAGCTTCTGTTTCAGTTCCCACAGCGTCCACATTAACCAGTACAGTCACCAGCACCAGGCCCAGTCACAGCACAGCGGGTCTGCTACTGGTGTAGTCCGACAACAGAGAGAGTCCAGCCATACAGAGAGTTGTCCAACTCCTTCCACCCGCCTTCACAGCAGCACCAGGTCGGTATCAGAGCAACCAGAGTTACATCAGAACAGATCAAGCTTTCTTCATATGTTGTCATGATTCTGGGCACCGGCAGAAGTTTGTCACATGACTTGCAAACCAAACTAAGTGGCTTAGAGTATGTGGAAAGCTGAACATGTCCTCCATATGTGAATTTGTATATGTGATTATGACACAGTGGGTATCGATCTAATGTTAAAAGAGCCTTCAGTCTTCTTGTTGGAACCCAACTGTACTGAACTCCCATTCAGCCACAAGAGGCCATAACTGACTTGGCTTGTGGTTATTGTTGTAGTTTGTTTCCAGGGGTGTTAGATAGGGTTAAGGACCTGGCTTTGTGTACTGGGGAACTGTTATGTTGAAGATTTCCCTCCATTGAAAGAGCAAGGTCCGGACCAAACCAGGAAGAACTGTCAGATACCACAAGTAAACAAACTGAGTTTATCAAACCTGCCCATTAAATCCATGAGGAGTACTCACAGATCCACCATCCACCAAAACCTGAACGGGAGCAAATCTCTGCAACCAGGTTCCAAAGTTCCAAAAGTCTGAGGACATAAGAGTGGAAGTTGGTTAAGCAGCAAATGAATGTCCATCATGTTGCAGTGACATGGTACACTGTCACATCTTGAGGAAATATTTAAGGAGCATAATTAAAGGACTAAAATCAGAAAATGACTTGACTTATGACTAACGAAAGCCGACAAAGCACATGATAGCTTTTGGTTCGTAACCCTTTAGATACTTAGTGCCCACATCTCAGTCAGGTAAGTACTCAAAAAGTATTCAAGTTTAATATCCAAGTGGATAAATGGATAATCTAATGCTGGTGGAGGCTGAAGGACAGTGAGGACAAGCAACGAGAGTCACCGGCCACCTCTGAACTCTGAGAGCAGCAGTTTGTTGTTACGAGTTGTGTCCCTCCAACCTGCCTGGAGACCATCCAGATTTAAGAGTTTTATTTCTGTTGTGTTTGACACAGGTTGAGATCAGAGTCGAGCTCAGTTGTCCAGAGTCCACTGACAGTTCCTGCTTCAAGCCTCCTCACCAGCACTCAGTGCAGCATCCTCAAGACTGAGGAGACCAGCACAGCAAACGTCCACCAGAGTGTTGGCCTCCCCGTTGACCCCGAACCGAGCCTCTCCTCTGGACTGAACACCAGCAAAACTCCAGACAGTTGTTCCAGCATGGAAAATAATGTCTCTGAGAAGAGGAGCCCCTTAAAATCTGAGTCCTTATTGAAGAAACCTGAAAGTCAGTGTAAACAGCCTCAGACGGGGGCAGGTACCCAGGTTAAGATCTCTCGATATGTTGCCTCCAGAGTGGAGACTTTTCCACAGACTCCTCCTGTTTCTCAGGCTGCAGAGCTCAAAAACAGCCCCATCTTCCCCCAGTCCAGCCATGATTCCCAACTCTTTAATGATCTTGACCCTGATCTACACAAGGACAAGATCCCTCCACAACACACCAGCTCCCTAAAATGCAGCACCACTTTTTCTCAACCTGGATCTGCCAGTTCTCCTCCACAGTCCTTCCCTGACTCTGACAGTGTTCTCCATCAAGACATCACTTTCACCCAAACAAGACAGACAGCACCTCAAGTCTCCAAATCTCCAATTAACACTCTCACCAACACTAGCATCAGTACAGTTACTCAGCCGACCACATACTCCCAGTTCCTCCCTTCAGAAAGCCATCGCACGTTAGCACAGGCTAGCAGCAGCCTGACTTCACCCCAGGAAAGCCCCTCATCCCAGAGTAAGACCCTGCCAAAGATCTACCCAAGAGCCCAGCTCAGAGGGTTTGCTCAGAGCTCCGGTCTCAATGACTCCTTTCACCACCAGGAGACACCCTTCTCTCAAGACGGCAGCCTTCCACAGGCCCACCTGGATTCCAAGGTTTGCCTTGAACAAGACGAACCTTCCTATCAAACCAGCAAAGAAGCCTCCTCCGTCTCCATGACCCCTGCTGTTACTCAAAAACATCTTAACTCTCAGCCTTCCCCTCCAGACGCTCGCTGCAGTGTGTCAGAGGCCAGCATCAGTCCCAGGCCACAGCAAGGAAGCCCCTCCTCCCAGAGCATCGGAGGTCCACCTGAGGTCCATGCAGAGCCAAGCAGCCCGAGGGACATCAGCGTATCCAGCAGGACCATCACCAGCAGCAGGCAGAGCCACCAGACAGTCTTCTCCCTCCACGAGTCTTTGACCTCCACCTGTACCCAGCAGTGTGTGCATGACCCTGGCATGACCCCCAGCAGCCCTGCCGCGCCCGCTGCTCCACCCCGGCCTGAACCACAGACCCAAGCTTTGACCCAGCAGGCTAATCTGCATGTCACCCCCCTTTCCTCCCCACCCCATCTACTAACTCCAGACCAAGACCCAAACATATGTCAGCCTGTGGCCATCCGGGAGGAGATCAGGCTCACTCCTCAGATCCAAGGGCCCCCCCTTCCTGCTCCCCCCACTCCTCCCCAGGGCCAGGCAGAGTCTCTTCCCCAGGGAAAAGCCTCTAAACCTGGTCATCCCTGCTTCACCAGGCCCCTGTCTAGAGCCACCGTCATGGAGGGCTCTCCAGTGATGCTGGAGGTGGAGGTGACAGGACACCCAGAGCCCACGCTCACCTGGTGGGTAGCATATAACCAGCTCCACAATAACACACAAGATTAATGAGATTATTAACTACACAACTCACCTCGAGACACCCTTTACACTCCTTTTTTGAAGGCTTTGCAGTACTAACCTGTCAAGTAATAAATGTTAGTTTGCACACCCAGAACAATTTGTATTCTAGTCAGTTTATCGTTGTTTCTGATTGATGTTTTCAGAGTTTTTAGAGTTTCAACAACCTGCAGCACAGCTGATTGATTAATCCAACTTGTGTGAGCAGCTAGATTCTAATTATTGAAAACACTCAAACTTCATACAGGCACACAGATGGACCCTTACACCCTGCAGACAGATTAAAATGCTCCAGCTCTCATTTGAGTGCAAACATTAGACGCACCATGCAGACGTGGTCGAGGATCAGTAGCTGCTGATGCAGAGAGCTGCCGTGATACAGTTGATTATTTTGTGGGTTACTGAAATGTCCTGGAGCACATCAAGATGTTGCTGGTTTCCAGGATTAAATGCACATTTATTTTAATAAACTAATGACTAATTATTCTAAGTTTGCTGTGATTCATGTAATAGTCTCATTTTGTTTGTGCACTGTAACAGAACACAGGCAGTGAAACTAACACTGAACACCTGAATACAAACAGGTGAATTTTAAACATCACGTCATCACCTGTCCACATCATTAATACATTAATAACACCCACAGAGTGTTTGTTTGGGCTCCTGTAGCATAATGTGTATCAGAGCTGTTGTCAGGGGGTCCAGAGTGAGGTTGTGTGCTGTCTGACCTCCTGTCATCATGGTCGCTTCAGGTTTAAAGATGGAGAGGTGTCAGTCCCCGGCCCGGGCCGAGTGCTGGCCTGCGAGGACAGGAAACACTTCCTGTTTGTCCCAGAGGCGTCGGGCTCAGACGATGGGTCATACGAGGCTGCCAGGCATCACAATGTGCAGCAGGCAGCTGGAAACGGCTGCAGCAGCAGTGATAAGTGGCTGCTGGCCGAAGTGTTTGACATCCTCAGTGTGGACTGGCAGAACTGGTTTGGCACACTGTGTGTTCTGCTGTGGCTGCTCTACCTGATAGTACTCTGATTACTTTTGTTCCACTGCAGGAACCTAACGACCTGTAACCTGATGTTTTCCATCACCTGATCTCAAAATAACCTGTAAGGCTTTGGACCCACAGAATGTTTGGGATGATCATTAAAAAGGTGACGAAGTAACAGATGTGATCATTTCGATGTACTGTTTGGTTGGTGAGAGAACTTATGGAACAGAAAACCACAGAAAAACTGTGATTGGTATTTATTTCCTTTGGTTTCAACCAGTGAAATAAACCTTAATAAAAAAGACCTTCTGAACATTCATATCAGTAAATCAGAGATGGTCAAACTGTGGGAGATGGAGCCACTGCAGATGAGCAGGAGGAACAGACGGAGTCAAACTCAGTTTAACAAAGATCATTTATGCAGGAAAAACAAAATGTAAGAACTGCTGGATTTAATGAGAGGATATCTGCCTCTACAGTTACAGCTTTCAGAATGGATCCAAAAGTAAAGTAGACTGACTCCAGACCTGCTCAACAGAGCCGGCTAAGTGCAGGGAAGAGTCCAGGTGGAGTCCAGGTGGTGTCCAGGTGGAGTCCAGGTGGAGTCCAGGAGGAGTCCAGGTGGAGTCCAGGTGGAGTCCAGGTGGAGTCCAGGTCCTCCTCCTCTGCTCCTCAGAAGGAAACAGAGTGACACTGAAAGAACGCCGGGTGACATAGATCTTCGAAACAGAGTGACGTAGTGTTGATGTAGCTACAAGGTGCAATCAAAAGGTTCGGCTTCCTGTTGCTAACTAATGGAGTGTCGCACAGTAACATGAGAGTGAAATATCTAAGTTTTATTTCTTGATCAGCATCAGCATCTGAGTTACAGGCTTTCTTGTGATCACTGGTGTGTGTGCACTCATGATTTCACCATGAAGCTGAACTGTAATGAGGACAAACATCCAGTTTTTCTCCATCATGTAGCCCTGAATGACTCCGCCTTGATTGCATCAACTGCCTTTTAATGGATCGATGCTTTTACTTTGAAAATCATGTCAGAGAAGATAGTTTCCTCAGAACTGAACCTGCTGTGTAAAGACTGAATCACATTTATTAACAGATTCATTCAGTCCACATATTTAAAGATACTACGGATGAATCCAACAACACTAATAACAGCTGATGTTCATCATGTTTTCTCTGATCTCAAATCTCATCTCACCTGATTAATTGTGTAATCTGGCCTCCAATGTGTGTGTGTGTGTGTGTAATCCACAGCAAACTGACTGAAAAACAACTTTCCTTCAGTAAAATTTGACTTAGATTAATTTATAACGCATAATTTATACTGTGAACAAAATAAAAACACAGAACCTCAGTCCAGGAATTTTCTACTAACTTCATAAGCGGTTCACTATTATTAATCTGAATAGTAAGAATCACTCGCTGTTCAGTTTTGGTGTTTGGTAAACCTGTAAACTGAGATATAAAGAGGTCTGTGTATTAATGCAGCCTTGATGGCAAATTCATTTTATCTCAGTTCTACTGAATTTAAAAAGTAAACCATCGTCTGTAAGAAAGATACCCAAATCTGATAAGGAAGCTCGTTTTATTTAGGTAGAAAACATTTTAAATGCTAAGAGAATAAAATGTGGTTGGTAAAGTGAAGGATTTGATTCAGGAAAAACTCTGTTTTGACTGACTGTATTTTTGTCTGAAATGTGTTTCTGTGAAATAAAGAAATCAGCCATGAGCCTGTTGTCCTGTTCTCAATAAATTTGTTTAGTATCTGTTAATAATGATCATTTATTTAAAACTAATCACCTTAATTTATTTAAAACAAAATGAAGTATGATTTTTTTTTAAATATATGGTCAAATGCACTGAGTTGGTTGTAATATTACTTTGCAGAGGATTGTAACTAGTAATTGAAGGCTTGCAGTGATATGTGAGTAATATAAGAATGATTTAAAAGTAATGTGTTAGTAATTGAATCACTGAGGTAGTGGAAGTATTTCACATCATAAAACTTGATCAAACCAAGTTGTTTTGAGTTGGTTAAGTCGTTTTAAAATAATCTTGGATAAATATAAGTAAATTAAATGGATGCTTTGAAAAACGTTAATAATTCTCAAACAGTTGATTAATTTTTTTCCCATTAATTTTATTTTTGCACCTTTTGTTTTGTTCGTCCCGGTTTTAGCTCCGGTCTCTCCGGTGCTGTGCACACCTGATGTGACTGTCGCTTTAAATGGCGTCTCCAGATTTCAATTCGGTTTGAAATCCTGTGGTGTGAACAGAAAACAAATGGATGTGAAACCGAAAAACCGAGAGCACATGTTGACCATTAGCATACTTGTTAGCTTGTAACAGCTGCGTTCATTAGCCCCGTTTGAGTCTAAATATGAGTTTATTTCCAGCCGTACAGAAACAGAGGATCCACGCTAAGTAAATCATGACTTCGTCCACATTATGAGGTGAGAAGAAAAGGTGGGAAACTGAGGATTTAAAGGGAGAAACGTACCTGAACCTCCATGAACAGGAGACAGGTGAGGCAAGCTCACTCAGCTAACCTTATCTTACTCAGACAAACAGAGGTTTAAAGTTCAATTAAGTCTGCTGAGTCACTCTTCATTAGTTCAGTCAGATGCCAAAAGGTTTTACATGGTTTTGTAACCCCTTTAACTGAGATCATGAGTCTTGTTTTATTTGTTTCACTAAGCTGTTTTGTTGCTTCACATTGGTGCAAGCACTGATGCTGAAGATGTTAGCATGGTAGCAGGTGTCTTTTGAGGCTTTTGCTTCAGGGTGTTTTTGTGTAAAAAAACAGCTTTTATGTGTTTGTTTGCATCTCCAACAATAAGGCAGATTAAATCAGGTGGAATTGTGGATAAGAATAAAATATGTAGATGAAAGAAACGCTTTGATAACTCAGAGGCAATATGTTATGGACCGAAACCTTTTTTATTAGCATTTCTTCATTGACTTAAGACTTTCATGTTCCTTGATTTTCAAAACAACCTTTTAATTTGATAAATGTATGTAATTTATTTAGTTTATTCTACTTTATTTTTATTCTTATTTGACATTGTACTTTTATCATCCATTTAGACTACTTTAGACCCTGCATGCCTCTTTATTGCACTATTTTTTCTCCTCGTCAAGCTGCTGTGAATGTGAATTTCTCATTGGAGATCAATAAAGTATCTATCTATCTATCTATCTATCTATCTATCTATCTATCTATCTATCTATCTAAAGGATCTTATATTTCACCTCCATAACATGCTGATGACTGAGGTGACATTCAGCTCTGAGCCGTCTGACCTGCCTGTATAAACACGAGTACTGTTACTGTTAAACTAGATTTACTGTTTTTTATAGGAGGTTTAACAAAAGACCGTTTCTAATTAATCTCTTCTGTTTTCTTTCTTTTTCATTAACATAAAAAAGAATATAAATACATCAGACAATAACCTTGATATATAAACTCATGTTACTCGTCTCTTGTTAAGTTTTACTCGTAGTAACGCTTTTTAAAGTATCTCTGCCCATGTAACTTTACAGTTACTTATTCCTCCTCTCTGTACAGTGTGTATCATATCTAAAGTCTGAGTTCTTTACCTCAAATTCGTGCCATCTCTTCCCCGCTTCATAAATGGTTTTAAATTTCTCTGTGTTAAAAGGATTAGTGTCAAATAACGAGATATATCGTTACAAGTAATTTTATCCATTGACCTGATGTGACACTTTGTTGTTGCTCTCAGCTGGCAGGACATATTGTTCTTGACACTGATCTGTTTATATGTTAGAAATATATAAATGAAGATTTTATTAGTGGCTGTTTTAGAAAAGTGGGAGTGAAAGATTCTTTAAGATATAAAACTGAAGGTTTGAGCAGTTTATTCTTCCTGCTGTGCGCTCAAGGATGTTTAGCTACGGCTAATGCTAACGTAGCTACCGGTAACTCAACAAGGTCACCGCCGAAACGTAGCAAACTTTTGTAAAAATAAATGTCTTTAAACACGATAAATGACTTCAAACGAGGCGTTATAGTTACCTGTCTGCTCGCCGTGTCCGGCAGCAGCAGCGGAGAGCTGACGGCGGCTCTGGGTCAAAGTGGACCGCAGCAGCGCCTGAGAGAACCGTCCGAAGGCCGCCATTTTCGAATCTGAGAGACGCAGAGACCGGATGGACTTTGTACCGATGAGTCACGTGGAGGCCAGACAGCGCCAATACGTCATCAAGCGGCGAGACTGTGAACTGCACCGAGACTCAATGGCAAAACACAGTGTGATTTCTCTTAAAGTGTTAAAACAGAAAGAACAAGGGCAGATAAATGGATAAGTACATTTAAAAACTGTAACTTTAACCATTACCATTATGAATCTACTATAAAAATTAAACATTAAAGATGCTAAAAGATATTAAATACTGTATATATGCAGTAACATAAATGATAAAGCTATTGAGGAAATAGTCACAAATGAAGGAGATAAGGAGGTTAGAAAAAACATCAAATACAAGAGTTACACTTTAGGGAATGAAATGTGATGTTGATTTAAGAGTCTTCTGTCCTCATATGGCAGATAATATGTGAAGTATGTCTCAATAACATAATGTTTGTCTGTTGAAGTTACTGTTTGCAATGTGCTGACTTTTAGTCCAGTGACTGCAGACAGAGGTATCCTATAAACACTGGCAGACACTGACTCCAAGGTACTTTGTGTATTTTTACAGCAATCCAAGTATTTATGTGTCACGCACAGTGAATAGGAAGTGTTCTGGGGTTGAAGATGATTTATTATTTGTGAAACAGTGAGAAGATTTCACTGTGAATTCAAGGCAGTGGTTCTAAACCTGTGGTTCAGGTCCCATATAGGGGTCACACAGTTATTCAAATGAGATATTAAATGAAAAAGGAAACAAAATACTGCATAACGTTTCTTTAATTTTGGTTTATTTCTGATACTTTTCTTCTGCAGGCCTTTGTTTGTGTCTGTGGAGGGAAAATCTCTTTTTGAACAATATGCAAACATCTTATAAACAGCACATGCAAAGCGGGTTCAAACACTTTTCAAAGGTTTAGATTTTTATTTTCAGAGTAAATGTAAATTTATGGTGATTAAAAAGGGTTGCAGAGGAATTTTATTTTGTAATGTTGTGTGTTACGAATGACAGCTCACCTCTAATTCACCTCATTGTTGCCTTTGTGAAGAAACACCTGACATTACCTGACGACCTCACGCTGTGTCTGATTACAGGAGGACAGATATTGATCAAATATTATTGAACAGAAGCAGAAACTTTAAAAAAAACATTTCCTGTGGCTGAAATTCAGAAGCGTTTCTCTTTAAAGGGGAGGACGTTCTGTGATCTCATGGTCAGAGTCCAACCACAGAAATTCAGAGTTATTCTGCTTGATGACGGTAAGTGATTAAAGTTCTCTGTGGCTCTTTAAATTGAATTTGAGATAAATATTTTAAACATATGTAGAAATGTGAAGAAATGTGCTTTAATATCTGTTTTTTTCATGCACTAATGACATTATTAAATAAAAAAACGGAGTCATTTAGATCAATAAAGATCATGTTTTTACATCTTAATTCAAATTCAATGAGGTGAACATTTATTTTGGAATATTTTTGAGAATGTTTGTTTATCATAAAGTATATAATGACAGAATTGTCTTTTATTTATTAAGCTGTTAATATTTAACGTTTTTAGCTTGACAACAAACAGAGGAAACTTTGTCGACCTCTTATTTGCACTCAGACAACCTCAAATTATTATTGACTGAATTTCTTATTACAAGCTTTTATCACCTGAATTGCAAATGTCAGTAATAAAACAAAGAATATTGTTTTTTTCTTGTTGCATTAATGAGTTTTTCCCTGAAGGATCTGATGTCTTTGAGTCATGGACTCTCAGTATCACCATTTCGGCTCGTCTGACAGCAGCCCCGTCCATGCGGAGCACAGAGTCATGGCACAACCAGGTTACATGTCATTTGATTTTGATCCAGCTGTTCCAGATGTCACCTTTAACCGTTAACACATCTGTCTGTGTTGACAGGACTGAGGAAGGCGGTGGGTTATATCCTGTACGCCGTCCTGGTGTCACTGATGCTGATTCTGCTGATGGTCACTGGGGTAAAATGTACGAATTTAAACACTCAAACACTTTTCACAATGCTATTAAATGTTCTCTGCATCATCGTAAAACAACGTCTGTTTGTGTTAAAGTCTCACAGTTAAACAAGGAGATCACTGATGTCAAATATCAGCTTGAGAAAATCCATGGAGGAGCGTCTTCAACCGTGAAGGAAGTCCATTTGGAGAAACTCGTCCCAGTTAGAGGTGAACATCCAAAACATCCAACACTTTAAAACCAAATTAAATCAGACCTCAGTGTTTTTTCCTGAACTCGTCTCTTCGTGGCTGCAGGAACGTGTAGAGAAGGTTGGGTTTCCTTCCAGAGCAGCTGCTACCTGCTGACCACCAACGCTGCCACCTGGAGCAAAGCTGAGGAGCAGTGCCGGACTCACGGAGGACACCTGCTGGTTCTGAACAACGTGGAGGAGCTGGTGAGCTTTAAGTTCTGGTCCCGTAAAGTCACATGACTTGGTCTCGAGTCAGACTTGAGTCCAAATATGATGCCTTCAAACCTAATTTTAAAATCAAAGTCGCTTTGGACTTTAACATCAGTGACTTGAGAACGCCTGATATTTTCCTCTGAGGCCAAGATTTATTTAAGTATGGTATTTACAGTTTCCCATGATTCACTTGGTGTCCTTCATTTCCTAAATATACTGACGTTAACGCGGTTCAGACCTGTTTGAACCAACTCAACCACCGTTACATCTCTGAGCTCCAACTGGGCAAAAAAATGCCAAAGATTAATTGATTTTTGCACAAAAACTCTCAATAAAAACATATTTCTGTCTGAAAAACCTGCAGGTTTCAAACTAAAAGCTTCTGACGTTGCTCAACATTTGAAATTGCACAGAAAGAAGTCGAGGTTTTGTCGTTAAAATGGGTAAAAAGGGTTCAATGTGACTTGTTTGGCCTCTGGGCTTCTTTGTTAAACAAAGGTTCAATTAAAAACTTGTCGGTATGTTTAATTTCCAGGACTACATTTCAAAAATATGTGAAATCCGGTATAACTACTGGATCGGACTGGTGGAGCGCCAACATGAGGGACACTGGAGTTGGGTGGATGGAACCGACTTCAACTCGACTCCAACGTAAGAAAAACACGAAGCCGCCGTACAAACGGAACCTACGGTGACACGATCGAGTCGTTCTGATGTGTTTCTGGTTTCAGTTTCTGGGACGAAGGTCAGCCCGACAACTGGGACCTTCGGGAGAACGGCGAGGACTGCGGGCAGCTTCACTCCTTCGAAAAACGCATCCGTAAGCTGTGGAACGACGCTGACTGCGGCCTGTCGTACCAGTACATCTGTGAGACCAGAGCCTGAGGGACCGTGAAGCTCCGTGAAGCTCCGTGAAGCTACGTGAAGCTCCGGGGACGGAGATGATGCTTCTACAATCAACACAGATTAGTTTAACACAAAAAGAGCTTAAAAAAAGATTTATTCATAGATTTTATACAAAAGAGAAACAAAATGTGCTTCATGACCGCAAAACTAATATAAGAATATAAACATACATGTAATAAAAAGAACCGTTAAACACGTCTGCATACAGGAATGCACAGTTAGCTAAAGTGTATAATTAAAGGCTGAGGATGTGTGAATTATTCAGCTAAAACAATACTGAGATGTTTTTAACATGGAAGAAAAACGTTCTTGTGACATCATTGATATGAAAAAGTTAATAAAACAAGATTGCTCATATGTGAAAGGGATTGTTGCATTTATGGAGGTCAAATGAATCATCTTTACGCATTTAGTCTTTAAAATGTAAAAAAAAGTGTAAAAATACCGTCACGCTGTCGAAGAGCCCAAAGTTCTTTTTGTCCAAACAACCATTTAAAACTCAAAAACTCTTCATTTAAAGCCACAAATCACAAAGAAAAGCAGCAAATCGCCACACTGAAGAAACTGCACTCTGGAAATATTTGAGGCTTTTTTTCTTTGAAAATTAACTAAAACCATTAACTGTTTTAAAAAAACAGTTTTCTGATTTTATTTTTGGATTATATAATATGTTCATGGTCTTATCGCTGAGGTTTCACAAACACACACACACACACACGTTTGGTTCGTGCGTGTGTTCGGTGTTAACCTGTACGTTCCAGCTGCAGTGGAAAATGGTGGGAAGCTGCAGCTGTGTGCACAGCTGTGTGCTGCAAAGCCCTTTAAGGTCGACTTCAATGTAAAATCCCTGCTGCTGTCCTGCTTATTAAAGCATCAGGCCTCGTTCCTGACTGGAGATCAGATGATGCTGAGTGTCCTTCAGGGTGGAGATAATTTTTAGATATATAAAAATGTATAATAATCAGGATTTTGGGGGAATAAAGGTGGAACTGTCAATCAAATCCGGGATCTCCGTCAGGTGACCCTTCGCCCTCCTCCTCCCTTCTTATCTCTGGTTTCTCGCCTCCTGTTCGTATAAAAACCGGCTGCGTCGACGCCACCGTGTTTTTCTGACCGAAGAACATGAACGTCACGGCTCCTCTGCTGCTGCTGCTCGTCACCGGTGAGAAAAACACGCCGAAACCACGACATGATCCTTCTCATAACTCTAATTTATAACATCACCTCTGAATAAATGATCTTTTTTGTGTATATTTCTGAATTTGAACTCAGTGTCTTTGTGTTTCTAACGCTTCTCTCCTCCTGCCTTGTTGCCCCCATGCCCCTGTGTTTTTGCCCCAGCCTGCCTGGTCAGCGGCGGGCTGCTGCCCCGGGCCCTGTGGCAGTTCGGGGGGATGATTGAGTGCGCTCAGCCGGGCGTCAACCCCCTGAAGTACAACGAATACGGCTGCTGGTGCGGCTTCGGAGGGGGGGGCACTCCTCGGGACGAGCTGGACCAGTAAGAAGCAGTTTGATTCAAAAGAAACGTGACTTTTTATTTCATCAAACTCACATCGTTTACCTGCTGCGTCCTCAGGTGCTGTAAGGTTCACGATAACTGCTACGACGCGAGCAGAAAGATCTCCGGATGTGAGGGAGTCGATGACCTGCCTTATGTCCTCAGCTACGACTACACCTGTTCAGGACAGCGGGTCAGCTGCTCAGGTGAGACCCAACAGATGCTCTGACATCAAAGTATTTCTTATTGATGTTTATGTTCGTGTGTGAGGATCAAACAAAAAGCTTGACTCATTTGATTCGGTGTCAGTTTAGTTTTGAAACTGTGGATCATGAATGAAAAACACGCAGGTTTCGTTCATGAAGACGAAAACACACACAGTGTTTTTCTTCAACAGGTGAAGCGACGGATCAGTTTGAGGAGGTTAAAATTTATTTAATAAAAGGAGAGTTTTTATTTTTGTCTTTTATACAAAGTATTATCTGCAGGTTAAAATCAGAGAGCAGCCAAAGACACATTAAATGTCTTAGTGTGTTTTTAATGGTGACACAATGGATAATACGTTTTATTGATATTTATATTATTGATAATTCATAACACGTCTTCTTTAACATGAGTGGAAAGAAAAAACTGTATTTTAAGGAAGTTTCACGTTGATGTTCATCAGCTCAAAGTTTCACTTTGTGTCTAAAAATATGAAATTTAAAAAAAGCATCACAAACTGACTTCTTTCACACTCTGAGCCAGAAATGTCACCAAACACACGGTTTTATTCTCTGAACTCTGAAGGTTTTTCACAGACGAGTTGATTCATTATCATTCAAAAACTCATTTATGAAATGATTTCTAACAAAAAAGGCAAAAATGTTTATTTTGCGGACACTATTTTCTGATTTATGTTTGTGTTTTTAAGTGTTTTAAAGAAAAATATCCACAGAAACTTTTGACTCCAACATGTCAGCAAAACCTTTTGAATCATTGTTCAGTTTTGTTCTTTGAATTTCTGCAAATAAGCTCAAATTTAATTAATTCCTCTCATTTCCATTCAAAAACAGTTGAAATGATGTAAATTGTGGTGATATTTGTTAGTTAAAACTTGTGTTTTTCCTTTAAAATCTCTGTGAGTAAAACACAGCAGACTGAGCTCAAACAGATGCGTTCAAGTGCAGCGTTTTCTCTGGTTTTCACTGTTTTTTGAGCTTTTTGAGCTTTCACTCATTTAATTTCCTGACTTGAATGTCTCTCCGCAGCCTCCAACGATAAATGCCAGCTCGCCGTGTGCGAGTGCGACCGGGTGGCGGCTCACTGCTTCGCTCAGAACAAATACAACTCGGACAACAAGTACCTGGATCACAAAGTCCACTGTGCCAACTGAGCCACAAAACACACCACAGAATGCTGCGTTTCTCCTCAGAATCTAATCTTCTTCATCATTTTCAAACACACTCTGATTCAAAAGCAGTTTGATTTTTGTAAAAAAGCATCAGTGGAATAAAAGTGAATAAAAACAGGCTGGTGAGTTCCTCTTTGTGGAGCTTTCAGCTGCGTTTTCAGCCTCCGTGTCCTCGTGTCTGTTTGCTTTCGTATGCAGAGGTTACAGCTGTGCTTATCTCACCGCCACACAACACAACGTTTCACTGCCGAATGCAAAAATACACAAACTCAACCAACGTCAGAGGACACTGAGAACTGAAGAGTGTTCAGGTTTTACTTCTGCATCATGAAAAAACTAAAAAAAACTAAAAATAAATCAGAGTTCACTGCAATCTGAATGAAAATATCTACAAATATTCACCGTTTGTCCTCGTGACTCTTAGAGTTTTGGGGACGGAAAGAAGGAAGGAAGTTTCCAGCTTTAGTTGAAGTTAAAATCATAAACTGATGAACGTTGTGCGGAAAGTTTAACATGTTCTCTGACTTCGAGGTTACAAGATCATAAAAACACTTTAGATTGACACCAGAAAAACATTTAAGTCCAGTTTTAACATGAAAATCCGAGCAGCAGCTGTGTTCAGCAACGGACAGATGATTAGTATTTCAAAATAAGAGCCCGATCACAGCTCTGTGGGTTATATTGGCTTGTACAGGAGGGTGGTCACATACTTCTTCTTGTATCTGTGTGTTGCACTGAGGACCATCACTCCATCCTGCAAGAAACACAGGAGGAGAGTTTACAGACCAACCAGGTGTTTTAGTTCAAGTTTACTCTGTTTTTTAGGCAAGGCAATTTTATTTATATAGCACCATTCAGACACAAGACAATTCACAGTGCTTCACAGTGCATAAGAAAAGAATTACACTAAAAACAAATCAAATAAAACAGAAAACAAAGCAGATAAAATAGCAGTTAAGAATGCATAAAAAAGAGAATAAAAATAGTAAGAGCTTTATTAAAAATAGCAGAAATAAGATAAGTAAGTTAAATGCTAGTTAAATCAAGCAAAGAAAACAGAAATTTTAGCAAAATTTCTCTCTGTAACTGTATCTGAGGAACGCACAGTGTCACCAGTTGGTTGACAATTAACAAAAGATTAACCCACAAAATAGTAAAGCTGTTTACTAAGGATGCAAAATATTTGACAGGTCCAGCTTCTCAAATCAGAGATCTGATGCTCTTTCATATTTTACTTAACAGAAAATAGAAAATTTTTTGGACTTTTGGTGGGACAAAATATGATGCAGGCACCTTTTCATTGTGTTTTCTATGAAAACTGTTGATGTTACGCCAGAAACAACGCAACGCTATAAATAAAACTTTAATACATCACCTCTTCTGTGAACATTTCTGTGTGAGTCAGTCAGACAGATTTTAATCAGCAATGGTGGCGGTTTAACAATGAAATAAACAAATCCCATGATCCCATGCTGCTTCACAGCATCAAACTACTCTTTTTTTTTCATTGTTTTGATGGAGAGACTCTCGCTGCAGAAATTACATATTGTGCTTTTACCTGCAAAATAAATGGGTCTGAAGATAATTTGGAAAATAATCGTCAACACAACAAAAATGTATGTTAATGGAGGTCTGTGACCCAGAGGAACATCACCAAGCTGTTCTCTCTGTCTCTGTCTGTTTTTCCACTCATCTGTTGCTCTCTCCATGCAACAGTTTTCTCCTTGGTCATGGCAGGATACGAGTGTATGTGACAACTGTGTTTTTTTTTTTTTTAATGAAATATGGATTCACTAAATGTGTTAGTAGCACAGTTTTGGCTTCTCAGGGGACGGGCACATCTACGAATGCTCTGGATGCTGAAGTGAATTCCAGGCTTTGGCAATGTCCACAGACAAGAGAGGAGAAATGAGTCCAGTGATGCTTCTTTTAGCTGACCCAGCTCAGAGTTATAGATTATAATGTAATGGTAGCATTTATAACCATGACCTAGCTTTGTTTTGTCTCCGTATTCTCATGTTTGAGGCGGGAGAAGACAACGTGATGCTCTCATTCCCAACACGATCACCTTCTTTAGTTTATTATCAGTCTTTCACAGCTCACTCGCGCCTGTTAAATGAATAATATCTCTATGTCCAGTCTACTCTTCGTGTTTACAATTTCCCATTGTCTTTAGTTTTTTAATGCAGGAGTGGATCATGTAAAACAGTATTAAAACAATTAAAACAATATGAAAATCTGTATTGTATGTGTGTATCTGATCATGTCCTGGCATGATAAACCCTTTTCATCAGGTCAGAGCAGGTTTAGAGGTTATAGCAATACAATTTTCTTTTTCTCAGGTATCAGTCCCCAAATCTGTTTGGAAACTTAGCCAATTTTAACCAGCTAATTTTAAATAATGTTGCCAGAGTGAAATATAGAGGAATGGTGATTTATTTTTTACCCTTTTACCATGATTGCTCTGTTGGTCTCTCAGATTATCTGGTTAAGATTTTCCTGAGCTGATTTTCCTGAAAACGTGTCTATCCAGGTTGAAAACATGAAAACTGATCTGAATCCTTTCTAGACATGTTTTCAGATATAAAAATGCTCCACTTTGAATAATAATTTACGACAGATGTGTTTTTTTCCACCAGTAATATCTCGTAATTGTGTTAAAAATTCTTAATTCTTAATTACATCTATTCATCTGCCTGCTTTGTGAAATCCAGGATATTCATACATTTTTCATTTCACATTTAACTGTTCTAAACACCAAATGTATCCCACTAGTTTACATTTTCTGTTCAAGAATTTAGTGTCACACTGTCAAAAGCTGGCTGTTTATGTATTTATTGTTTACTTTCATGTTTACTATTGTGAAAAATATACATTATTTATTGATTAATTATGTAAAATATAAGACAACAAGGATATTCTGCATTCTCAGATGTGTTTATTCCAGCGATGGTGTTGGGGTGGTCATGGTGCCCCCCCGGCCCTTCTTGGAGGCACCTTCAAATGTGCCAGATATGCAAAATTTTCTAGATATTAAATTGAGTAAAAATTGATTAAAAAATAACCATAATATCTCTTTCTGGCTAATCCAGTTAATTTCATATGTGACAATTATACACTGATGTAAATTACTTTGAATCTAGTATTCCCGTAGTCTCCATCCTATGTAACACTGCTCTCATGCAGCTCGTATAAACTGTAATAATGCCTATACTGATCTAGTTTAACTGGAGGCAGTGAATGGAGAGCTGTCTCACTGTGGTGAAAACATACATCTAATCATTATTCCATTTTTAAATTCTCTCTTTTACATTCCTCATGAATTGGCTTGTGTCCTTTTCATCCTATTTCAATGTTACATGCAGTGAATATATTTTATTTATATATTTAATGCATTACTTTATGTAAAACACTTCGAATTGCTTTTGTGTATGAATATAAAACACTCACCTTGGCCTAAATCCCTCCGTTTGTTCCCGTCTCTGCTGTCACCACATATTTTCTGCTCTCTCCTCCTTCCTCTGTGACACTGCTGGCTGTCTTCAGTCTCACGCCAGCAAAGATCTCACTGTTTTACTCTCTGATCTCTCTGTGTCGTCAGTGTGTGCGTCGCGCTGTCAGAAGTTCCTGATCTCTCGGGTGGGGGAGGACTGGATCTTCCTCATTCTGCTGGGGCTGCTCATGGCTCTGGTCAGCTGGGTCATGGACTACGCCATCGCCTTCTGCCAAGAAGGTAGGAAAGAGACAGAGAGCAAGAAAGAGAGAGGGAAGAGTTGCAGAAGACAGATGGATAGATAATAGGCTGTTCTGGCAGAGGCAGCAAAGTTGTAAAAGCATTAATCCATGAAGAGCCGTGCTTTATGATGAATTATTAGCTAAAGTATGAAAGTGGATGTTAAAATATTAACACAAACTGACCTCTGAGATTCATTGATCTTTTTACAGAGGCTAACAAAGTGGCTTTAATTAGAAGATCAATAAATAGGATTTGAACTTACGCAAAGAATTGAATTCAACAGTTTTATCACTTGAATTTAAAAACTCTAAAAATACTTTGAAGGAAAATTTAGAAAACTAAAACCTGCACATTCTTATTCAGACAATTTTTGCATCTTTTAATTTAAAAATATATATTTTTTAAATATATTTTTTTGTAATTATTTTCTTGTTTCAAAAAATGCCAAATGTAAATAATCAAAAACACCGCATCCACAGTATCACAAGTATGAGTTCCTG
The DNA here is from genome assembly GCA_029814765.1 of Acanthurus leucopareius. NCBI lineage: Eukaryota > Metazoa > Chordata > Actinopteri > Acanthuriformes > Acanthuridae > Acanthurus > Acanthurus leucopareius. The sequence continues at coordinate 2,144,114 of JAQMCX010000009.1, read as the reverse complement.
AAGATTTATTGCACACCCATTAATATATTTGTCTATTTCAGCAAGCTTAAAAACTGTTTTTCAATGTGTTCGATGTTTGTACGGTTGTTTGTCTTGTAGTGATGATTCACTTGGCATCAGAAACACTTTTCACATCCACACAAAGTTCAGCCTGAACCTAAAAACACAGACAATCAATGAAAATATTCATTTCAACCGGCCTCTGGCAAAGAGTGGTTCATCTGTAGCATTTAGCCGATGATCACCTGCTCTGTGATTTAATGCAGCCAAACTTATAATTTTATGGTTTTCTTACATATTCATCTGTTTTCTGACAACTGAACAAGCAGAAAAGGGTCAACTGCCTACATCGAGGTGCCAAGACATCTTTTAGTTTAATCGCAAAATCAAACCAAACCTTCTTGTCCCAATGGTGAAAAAAGAAAAATACACATATTCAAGGACTGCAGAAATCTGAGTCACTTGAAGTTTTACTCCACTTCGTTAATTGGACAGCTATAGTTACTGGTTAGTTTTAAATTTAAGTTACACATAAAAAAAAAAAACTAATAGGCATGTGAATATAATTCATTCTTACAGATTCAAGCAATTTCTTACAGCCTAAAGGTGTAAATAATCTAATTATTCACATAACAAGAAAGAAAAGAGAGGAAAAAAAATATATTGTGCAAAATATGCATTTGTGGATGCATATATTTTTTTCTGTCCTCCAAGAAATGCTTCCTCTACTGTGTTTAATGAAAAAGTAAATGAGATTATGAGAGAGCTAAATGATTAATGACAAGGAGGAGGAGGAGGCTAAGCTGCTAAAGAGGTAGAGAAATAAGGCAGAAGAGAAAAAACACAGAGAGAGAGAAGGTCAAAAAGATGTTTTAAGAGGAGAGGTACAGTCCCAGCAGATAAATCCTATAAATAAAAGGTTTGGTTTAATGCTGCATTATACTGAGATGATGTTACCTGTGTGTGCATGCGTGTGTGCATGCATGCTTGTGTGTGTGTGTGCGCGCATGTTTGCGTGTGTGCAGCACAGAAGTGGATGTATGGTGGACTGGACAGCAACCTGCTCCTGCAGTACATCGCCTGGGTCACCTACCCTGTGGTGCTCATCACTTTCTCAGCAGGATTTACACAGATACTGGCACCTCAGGCTGTGGGTAAGACACACACACACACACATACACACACACACACACACACACAGACACACACACAGACTTTCACACCTTGATGCAATTTATGCACAAACATATGTATTCATATCTCTAATTCATGATCACAATTCTCTGTTTGCATAATGTAATTGACTCCATATTGCACCATAAGGCATCCAAGGACATGTCCTGTAGGACTTTTAGTTGTCACGTCTGCAGGACATCCATAATATATACCTCTAATGCGATGTGCATACAGAAAACTGTATGAATATCAATCAGCTTTGTTCCCCCTTTCCCACCCCCTTGCTCTTCATTTATTCTCTTCACCCCTCTCTCTGTGTAATTGCTTCTTTCAACTCATCTTTTCTCCTCGCTCCATCATCCCACCCGGCATCTCTTTCTTTTCATTTCCCAGGTTCAGGTATTCCTGAGATGAAGACGATCCTGAGGGGGGTGGTCCTGAAGGAGTACCTGACTTTTAAGACGTTCGTGGCCAAAGTCATCGGCCTGACCTGTGCTCTGGGCAGTGGGATGCCTCTGGGGAAGGAGGTGAAGGCTTTCTGTTTCCTTCATCTCTTCCCATCAAAGTCCTCATGGCTGTTACAAATTGCACATGACGGATTGCGTGACGGTTTTTGAAGTTTCCTGTCGGGAGGATACAATAATCTTGCTTCTTCGGGTCTCATTAAAGTCATGGCTGGGAAAATAAAAAAGTGATTTACTGCTAATAGCACTTGCATTTCCCATTTGAGGGGGGTTATAAAGTTGTTTGAATCTGAGTCTGGGCAGGGTTTAATCGCACAGGGTTTGTGAATAATGCCCCTGAACTTGAGTGCATCATGCTCCACTCAGTGATAAAATGTGCTTTCGCTCGCATCCTGCTTGCTAACCTCCTAATCTCTCTCCATCCTCTCTCTCAGGGACCCTTCGTTCATGTTGCCAGTCTGTGTGCCGCTCTCCTGAGCAAACTCATGGCAGCTGTGTTTGGTGGGATTTTCATGGTGAGAATATTAGCACCATTAAAAAAGGAATACAGGCTCTTAGACACACCAGTGCACTCATTTAGACTTGTTTTTGAGTTATTAAACCCTCACGCACATCTCTAACCCTGTTTCAATGAACACATCTTTATTTTATCCTTGTGTGAGGTTAACTGTGGTGAAACACACAGAACTGGAATATTAATGATTTTTGTCTCGTCATGTCTGTCCTGTTGACGACACAAATGTCCTCTGAGTTAATTCAGCTCGAGTCCACTGATATTGCTCAACAACAACAACAACAGAGGAGAAACAAGTTCACATATCCAATCAATCACATCATAGATAGATAGCAGATTAGTCTCACAGGTTTCACACTCTGGTCTCCAGTGAAATTAAAGCTATTCCTACAGAAGTCCATTCATTATCACGGCCTTTTGTCTATAAAAAGCTTTGACTGGGTGGAATTTAGTCATTATTTCATCCTTAGAGGACAAAAGAGGTACAGCATCACATTAGAGTACAATTGTTACTCGTATCTTTGATATTAAAATTCTTTGATCAGGTTATTTACTACATTTGTAACTGTTAAATAATGATCTGTTGAAATATATTTTTAAAGTAATCTTCCCAACACTGTGTTCACATGATGGTTTTGAAAAAGACAATCTTTCCATTAACCTTAAGACATTTAAATCATAATGTTTATCTTCGTTGTTCAAACCTTTTTTTGAGTTGAAATAAATAATGTTTGCACTGGAAAAGCCTCAAACCTCCAAACAACAAATGTGCTTGGGAACCTAAAAAAAAAACACTGCATATCACAGCTTATTTTTAGGTTTCGCAGGGTTGTTTTTCCTCCTAACACCCTAAAGCTTATGATAAAACTAAGACCTAATTAGTTGCTGAAAAGAGATGAGCAAAATTTACCCACATGGGAGGATCCTTCCTTGATCTTTGCATCTTTTCCTTGAGTCACTGTAGGTGTGAAGCAGCAACAAAAACACAATCACAGTTGCTCTCTAAGAGGTCTTTGATTTTTCCTTGACTTTCTGCCATTCCCCAGGACACACACTTACCTCCACTCATGTGAAACCACACCCTGGCCTCCTGTCTGTGTCTGCACCGGACAGTGTGCTGTCCTTCTCCATGTATCAACAGCACCGGGATCAGTTTGGAGGAAGATAGACTGCAGTGATTTGGAGGAAGAAAATCTCCTGTCAGCAGAGTTAGAGAGACTGAAATAGCCCAGGGATCGGCCATGCAGCCGTTACACATAATCAATCTGGGAAAATGTTAATTTAGTTCAATATGGAATCAAGATTATGTTTGCTCAAGCTCATTCTCTGCTTGTTTGATTTTGTGTGGTTCGAATAAAAGGCTGGATGTCTTCCAGGAGCAGAAATAAAAGGTAACCTCAACACTTTCCAAAAATCTCACTCACACATATTTTTGTCTCTTTCTCTACTTTCACTGCTAAAGGAAGAGCCCTTTGAGGGAAGCAAGGTATGATTGCACGAGCCAGATAGCTCCTTTATTTCCAATTCCATCATCATTAATAATCCATGCTCACCATTTCAAAAGCTGAAATGGATTGACGCCTTTCCATTTGTCTGCACTGTTTGACTCTGTTCAGTGAAGCGTTGCAGCGAGGCATCGATCTGTGCTGCCTTTGCTTCTTTACAAACATCCCATGATTTTAGCTCTCAGTCCTGGATTTTTTTCAATCATGGCCTCCCATATCCCACCGCTCATACATGTAGTCTCACTGAATGTAAAGAGATAGCAGCAGCAGCTTTACAGTGAAACTGTTGCATTTGTAAGCAGGTGGTGTATTAGATTTTTCATGATGAAAGCATTTGTTGTGTGTTTGTGGCATTTGCACACACATGTACTGTGCACCTGTTGGGATTTGAGTATGTGTCTGTGTGGGTGTGTGTGTGTGTTTGCTTGAATGCATGGCTCTGTATGTGTGTGTGTGTGTGTATGTGATTCTTGTCGGACAGAACGAGCTGAGGAACACAGAGATGCTGTCGGCGGCCTGTGCTGTGGGTGTGGGCTGCTGCTTCGCCGCCCCAATTGGAGGTAAGACAACATGGCTGCAGCCTCTAATTGAATGGTATCTAATTATGGTTAGATAATTAGAGGAGATAATTAGATGAAGGGAAAATTCCCCCTGCTAGCAGGAGAACCAACGCCAATGTTGGTCAGTCCATCCATCTCACTCTTGGATCCAGAGCTAAATACTTATTCATATAAAGGGTATTTAAGTTAAGGGATGTTTTATATTATTTAAGGTGACCCTTTGACCTTTCCAGTAGCGCTGCTGTCAGGATAAAAAAAATTAATCAACTCTAAAAGCAAACTTTAAACACTGACTTAATGCTACCTGTGTAACACAAAAGAGTAGACAGAAACAGTTTCCAGCTGGCTGGTGAATAGATTAGGTAGAGATTAAAAACAAAGTAAAAGAAGAGTTTAAATATTGGACTTTTTACCAGATAGCGACAATCATGGCTTCAAATAAATGATAATGTTGCTGTGTACGTGGATGTGGAAGCATGCAACTGTTTGCTAAAATGTTCACCAAATTCACTTAAAAAGTGGTGATATGTAATTGTTGTGTTCACAACTTGTTTCTGCTGCCCCAAGTGGATAAAACAAGCAATGACTCATTGCAGCTTTTGCTACTATACTGTGGATATTTATGTTATCCAGAGGTTTTAATGACAAAGAGCAGCAAATTGAACCCAGTGGCAGTTCAGAAGCTTTTAAATTGTATTACCTTCACTGAAAATAGAGCTTCCAACCCATCATTTAATTTTTTTTCCCTGAGCTTTATAGTAACTTTATGTTACATTTTGTCATGGCCTAAAAGCTTAGATTAAAAATTCATATTACCATTCCTGTCGAGCCTCCCTAGGACATATCGTCATTGTGTAGAATTCCTGAGGTGTACTGGAAAGATTGGCATGAAATGGAGTGTGTACTTTCAAGCTTCCTTCAGGATGAACCTTTTTCATTTAGCAGCACTTTTGGAGTTTTCCTTTAACAGCAACATGAGGTCACAAATTTCATAGCACATAAATGTTTTCAATAGTACAGACAGTTCAGATTTTAGTGTCTCATTTGCCAAAGAGTGAGAAAAATATCCTTGTGTTGTTTTTCAGTCCAGCAGCTTTGTATTGTGGGGTGTTGTAAACACTTATGGTTTCATGGGCCATAAGCAAGGTTTTATGGTGGAAGTCTGAGCATACATACTGTATGATTGCAGAGTAAAATCAGTCATGTGCAGTGACGACTTTGAAAATGTTTTGTCAGCTCCTTGCGAGGTGTTGCATGTTAACGGCGATGATGTAGAACTGCTCGTGAACGTGGAGGCCTCAAGAAATAAGTGATAAAATCTAACAAAGCACCCTCAGGTGTATTGATACTGTTAAATCTATTCGACTATCTTTGAATTCAAAGTAAATTTAAACATTTTCTTGACTAAAGCCTTCGAGTATGAATGTCTCATAGGTGTGTTTGTTTGTGTTGTACAGGTGTGTTGTTCAGTATTGAAGTCACATCAACTTTTTTTGCGGTGAGGAACTACTGGAGGGGCTTCTTTGCTGCCACCTTCAGTGCCTTCATATTCAGAGTGTTGGCAGTGTGGAACCAGGAGGAAGGTAAAAGTCCTTATTTTAGTTTTTAGTATTGATTTGCTTCTTTTGTCTGTGTGTTTGTGACTTTAACCGTTCTTTGAAATGTTTTTGTATGTTGTCTAACATTAGATTTGACAAAAAATGGCAAATGTTTTATAAAATATTTTGCAAAATGATGTGTAATTCAGATATTTCAGTATAATACACTAACATAAAAATTATATTTTGCTCAGTGTCCAGTCCCTCTAAAAGTCAGTGTGATACAAGTACATTTCTGTAACTGATGTGTTGTTGCAAAGTTTAAACAGAGCGAGAACAATCCTCTCTTTCCTCAGAGACCATCACTGCTCTCTTTAAGACCCGTTTCCGTCTGGACTTCCCATTTGACCTTCAGGAGCTGCCGGCGTTCGCCATCCTCGGGTGAGTTTGTTTCTCTGGACTGAAGCCACGTACAACTGATCCCAGAGCAGTTCTAAGCCTCGCCGTCACTCTGTAGTCTCTTTCCAGTCACATTCCCTTTGAGAGTCTCAAGGTTGATTTGTATTCGATGAACGGGGCATGAAATTAACTTTTTACTCTGCTGATTACAAGTAGAAGCTGCATCCAGATCCACAAGTGCCAAGTTTGATTTGTTTGATGCCAAAACATTTGAAAAACAATACATATCTTTGGTTGGTTTCCTGTCAGACAGCTTTAGAGAAGTGTCTGTGTGATTTCCTTTTCAGTGTGGCTGGTTTTGTTTTGTCCCTTTTGTTTTACCTCCGACAGACTGAACAGGTGCTTCTTTGTGTGTTCGTAGGATTGCTTGTGGTTTTGGTGGCGCTCTGTTTGTCTACCTGAACCGACTGATTGTGGAGTGCATGAGGAAACAGAAGACGATTAACAAGTTCCTGCTGAGGAAGTGAGTATCTGATGTTACACAAAAAGTTCACACTATTGAGGATTAAAATTTTGGGAAAGGCATTTAGTCCTAGATGATGAGATTTAATGAGAGAATTAATACCAGTCTGTACAATAACCGAATTTTGCCAGGAGGTGCCTAGCTTAGCTTAGCATAGAGAGTGGAAATGGAGGGAAACAGTTAGCCTGGTTCTGTCAGAATCCAACAGAATTATCCCCTTTAATCTCTCTCATTAATATGTTATGTCTCTTTTACAATCCATACAAAAAGTTAAGTGTAAAAAAAAGCGCTTTAGCCCTGCATAAAAACCACAACTTGTTAGTCTTAACACTTTGATTCTTGCATGAATTAATAAAAAAAAGAATAAATAAATAAACAGATAATCACAATAATAATAAGTGAGCTTCATAAGTGTAGTAGATGTTTTTTTTTACACCTTTGAACAAAACCACACTATCTGTTTCTGCCTGTTCACAGTGTTTGTGCTAAGCTAAGCTAACCAGCTGTTGGCTGTAGCTTGATATTTAAAGGAATACGATGACAGTGTATCGACCTTCTTAACTACTTCCTGACCAAAAAGAAAAAGCAATCATAAGAATTTCCCAAGGTGTTGACTAATTTATTTAAATTACAATAAATATTAAAGATGCATCTAGAAAAGCTACATTTTAACCAGTTAAACTGTAAATAAACCCAAGAAGGGTCAAAAATCCCGCTTGTATGCCCCTGAACTAGTATTTAACCTGAGCTCGGTGTCTTATGTCACAATGTTAATACTGTAGTATTGGGAAATCTAGGTAAAGTCCTTGCATTAATTGGGTCAGTTTCACACATCACAGAGAGATATATTTATAGCTCCTCCATCCTCAACACCCAGAAATCAAGCATGCACTCCAGTGTGACAGGCACACCCATTAATGACCCCACAGTCCCTCTCTTCCTGTCAGGCGCCTGGTGTATCCCGCACTCGTCACCCTGCTGGTCTCCACACTCACGTTCCCTCCGGGCTTTGGACAGTTCATGGCTGGACAGGTGAGAAAATGCTTTCACACTCTCCTGACAGTATGAAAGCATGCCTTGACTGCTGCTGTATGACTGATGGTCATTTTAAACGAAGTGAGAGTTGATGTCAGGTTGTGGGTCATTTTGTGCTCCTCTTGTTTGACAGCATGAGCTGCTCAATGGCCTTCATGTTTTTAATACTATGAAGGCAATGTTCTCTGCAGAAGAAGAGCCAAAGAGAATGGAGTTTAAAAAATGTCAGCAGACAAATATTTTATTTTATTTTCTTTTTTTTGCAGAAATGTAATCACCAAATATTCACTTTTACTCATTTTTTTTACTATATATTAAGACTTTTTTGCCTATGTTTCTCAACTGGTGAACGCAAAGATTTGCTAAATACAAAATCTTCAGATGCAAGATTGCTTTATCTGCACAAAAAATGAAGCAAAGATGAAACATGAGGTTTAGATAAAGTGGCACAGATACATTTTGCCGCCCGTGGAAAAGTTTACCAGCTGACACAACAAAGTAAAACGTAGTTTGAGCTTTTTCATGCAGAGATGCAGAGCACACAGTTTTTGTCTTGCATAACAAGCTGTTTGATTTCCTTTTGAGCCTTCCAGACTCTCGAAACAAGAAGGGAAAATCGCAGTTTTCTTTGTTTTCAGATTCTGATGCTCGTTTAGGGAAGAATCCTGACGTACATGAGACGAGTTGCTGAACTGGCATCGAAAAAGTTACATTTGTCTCCAGAAAGTATTTGTAACAAGTGTAGTTGTTTTGTAAAGCAGATTAAATAATTCCCCTTCAGGCAGATCCTTTTAAAAATCTAAGTCAATCACACAAAGCTTTCCAGTTAAAGAGGAGAGTCTGTTTATGCACACACTACAAACAATCTGCAGCATTTCCAGGAGACGTTACATTTGCTGCTGACCTTGTTGTGGTCAGCAGGGCCTCGTTAACTGCTCTGTCAGGTACGAAGCTTCTAATCAAACATTCAGATAATGTTTCTCTCCATCTGTCAGCTGACGCAACACGAGTCTCTGGTCGCTCTGTTTGACAACCGCACGTGGTGCCGTCAGGGCGTGGCGGAGGAGTTCGACTACATCAGCCACCACCACGCCTGGAAACACCCCCAGGTCAACGTCTTCATCACACTCATCCTCTTCATCATCATGAAGGTAGGTGCTTTAGGCGTGTGTCTCTAAAATGTGAAGAATCTGTTAACTTTTAATTATTTGTCACACAACATTTGTCCTTCTGTTCCAGTTCTGGATGTCAGCTGTGGCCACCACCATGCCGGTTCCATGTGGAGCCTTCATGCCAGTTTTTCTGATTGGTGAATACATTTTTTTTTCTAATGGCTGTCTGTTTGCTCCTTCAATATTGAGAAACTTAAAATAGACTATCTCTCCGTCTGTGTGTGACGGACAGGCGCAGCATTTGGCAGACTTGTTGGAGAGATCATGGCAGCCATGTTTCCTGATGGCATACACGCTGACGGCAGTGTGTATCCCATAGTTCCTGGAGGTTATGCTGTAGTTGGTAAGTTGCTATATATCTGTGAATTTTTTAGCACTTAAATAAAGCTGCAGATGGCCAGAATTTATGCTTCAAAAAATAAAAAAATGAACCAACATAATCAACAGAATGTAAAATAGTAACAGTTCTGACATCATGTCAAAGTCTCCTATGTGTTTTGTTGCAGAGATCTCTGTTCACTGAGCAGCATTCAGAGGTTACTCTGGTGGAATGCTGCCCCCATCATTTTTGCACAATGCACCTTTAAAATTCACCTTTTTGTATCAAATTTACCTCGAGAGCTCATTTTCAGGCCCCCTTTTCATTGAAAGTGATGCCGCTGCGGAGCTGCTGTAATTTTTGTCACTTTATACCAGCTTATAGAATGTGGCTGATGAAAATTGAAGGTAAAAAAAGAAAATGGTTGCACAAAATTGCACATACGAAATTGCTATGGTCATGACTCACTGGTGAGTGTGACAGAATGGTGTTAAATGTAATGCATTAACATCCTGCAGGAAGGCTTGTTAAGATTTGCTGTCTTTCAGTAAACCCTCTCTGCTCTCCCTCTTCTTAACTTAAAAACACACAGATAGTTTGCACATATTAAAAAATCTAGTTTTTGTTTAAAAAAAACCAAAAAAAACAAACCATGCCTGATCACACACTAACTCCTCCTTATTAAAACTATGTGAATAGGATTAAAGAGACCAGACAAGAAAAATGATATTTCTTGAAATTCGCTCCCCTCCTACTCAGGTGCTGCAGCGTTGTCTGGAGCAGTCACCCACACTGTATCCACAGCGGTCATAGTATTTGAGCTGACTGGTCAGATCTCCCACATCCTACCTGTGATGATCGCTGTGATCCTGGCCAACGCCGTGGCCCAGTCGCTCCAACCGTCTCTGTACGACTCCATCATTCGAATAAAGAAGCTTCCTTATCTGCCTGAACTGGGCATGGGCCATCACGAGTGAGTCTTTTTCATTTTTCCTTTTTTTAAATCTGCCTGCTCCTTCTTCTTGCTTCCTCCCCGCTCCCCCCTCTCTCATCACTTAACCTCCATCTTCTTCCTGTCGTCTCTGATGTTTCAGGAAGTATAATATCCGTGTGGAGGACATCATGGTCAGGGATGTGCGCTTCATCACTCTGAACTCTTCTTACCGAGATCTGCAGGAGATGCTGCTGACTGGTCAGCTCAAAACACTGGCACTGGTCGAATCAAGAGGTAAAAATAAGAATCCATCTTAAACGACAAACTCAGCTTGATGCTTTTGCAAAAAATTTCAGACTAAAGCTGATGATACCAATTAACATTTTTTTCTACCAATCTCCTCCTTTTAAACAAAAATGCTAAAATGATCAGATGTTACGAGATAAACTCGAGCAGTTCTGGCAAAATTCTGATTCAGGAACGGAACCAAAACTGGTACTTGACATTTTCACGGTTTCGTTACTCAGCCTCATTTAGCAAAAATAATTAAATAATTTCAGTTTCACTCCAAATGGTCAAAATGACTTCAATCCTTTGATAGGATTATTTAAAATATATTACAAAGTTAAGTCATTAAAAATTGCAGTACACTCAGCTGCTCTTTTATTGGTTGCACCTGCTGTAGCTACAATTAATGCAGAGTCTAATACAACCATCCTGCATTAAATCCTCCCTTTATGGATGCTGATCCCATTATTTCACCGCATTTAAATCAATGAGTGCAGACTCAATATTAGAAACACCTTGCAGTGTAACACAGAACAGTTTAACAGCATCGTAAACTGCGTCCTCCAGAGTGAAGCACTGAATTAACACCTCCACAAAAAGGAACAGTATAACCTTCATAAAGGGAGGCTTTACTGCAGGACTGTTGTATTAGACCGTGTTACTTCCAGTTACATATGATAAACTGGCAGATGTGTATCTGCAAATCTACTGTAAATAACTTACTTAAAATGTTTTTGTATGTTTTTTTAATGTATGCAGACAAAGCATAGCTCTTATTCTGTGCTGCATTCTTACAACCCAAAGAAACTGACATGCTGTGTAAAATGGTAAAAAAAACAAAAACAGAATGCAATGACTTGCAAATCCTTTTTTTCCTATTTTTAGCATTTTTTGAACGTGTTGCAAGCGTCAAATTTAGAATGATTGTATATTTACAAAAATCAATTTTTTGGTTTATAAGTTTCAATGTTAAACATCTTGTCTTTGTATTTTTTTTTTAAATAGAATGCAGGTTTTTAAAAGGATGATCTTAGTCTGCATTCCTACAATCATATCATTCCCTCACACATTTCCTGTATCTTCTTTCTGTCTCTGCCCTTCTTCAGACTCCATGATCCTGTTGGGCTCCATAGAGCGACTGCAGCTCCAGTCTCTGCTCTCTCTTCAGCTCAGCCTCAAGCGGAGGATGGAGTACCTCCGGCAGCTTGCCCAGGACAACGGCACACAGGATCACCTGCCCAGCCTGACCACGGACAGCACACCGAGCTCACCCTGCGGCCACACCAACATCAATGCCTCAACCAACACCAGGGCTCGCCAAGCGGTCCGCTTCCTGGTGAGCACCCAACAGGTGTGAGGAGTCCGGGGGCGCCAGGGCTGGGCTGGGGCAAAGTCTGGCTTGGGTTGGGGTTGTAGAAGTAGACTAGAAGCTAGAACTGGATCAGACGCAGCATGTGTGAAGCATGTAGCAGTAGGTAAAGGCACAGATGGAGGTTTTTTGGACAGCTGTCTTGGTAAGTGTTTATTAACTGTATAAATGTCCTATATTTTTATCTACATTAACACGTGTCTTCTGTCTCTCTGTCGTCTGTGCCCTTACCTGTGCTGTCCTGTTTGTTCATGTGCATGTGCTGGTATTTGTCTTTTCTGTGTCACTTTTCTGTGCTGTGGATGTGTATGTTTGTATGTGTGTCTGTGTGTTCGTGCGTGTGTGTGCATGTGCACTTGTGTCTGGCTTCCTCTGTTAATATATTTTCACTGTAGATCTCCACAGAGGAGTCTTCCTCCTTCAGCCCAGTGGTTTCCAACGTTCAGCTTCCTCTGAAATCTGCCTTGAAAACTGTGTCTGCCATCAGCGACACGGAGACGCCAAATAGTACGTAGTTCTTTACACCAGTGCAAGCAAAACACACAGAGTAACATTGATGTGAGCTACTAGGAACAAACTCATTGCAAAAAGTCTGATTTCAAATCCAAATTGATCAGAAATTGATGTTTTCTTGTTTTTTTTCCCTGAGGCTCTCAGACCCTCTCCTGTGCTGACCAAGACAAGGAGCTGCTGGAGGTGAGAAACAGAGACAGATATATCTGTGGGTGCAAGTGATCTGTGCGAATGTGGCGCGTACCGTATGCGTGGGTGTGTGTGCTCTCTCTGAGTCCACGCATAAGCCGTCCGTCCGTCCTCCTCCTCCTCCTCCTCTTCCTGCTGACGGGCAGGATCCACCCACAGGCTGCAGGGTTTTCCTGTGTGATCTCATGCTGTGGTCGTGGATTTTTGTTTTAAAACTTCTGTGAGTCATTGCCCCCTCACCACACAACACATTCACTGCCAGTCAAACACTTTTTGAACATCCTACATTTGAGTATTTTTGGTTTTTGTTTATCGCAATGCATGATGGAGTCATGCAGTGTGGTTAAAAAAAAAAAATTTTGTTTCTCTAACCCCTTTGATTTTGCTGGCGCGCTGAAGGATCAGTTATGTGAACTTTAGCTTTACAGCCAGACATTGTTCAAATGATGTTAAGTGGAAATCCCACTGTTTAAAGAAGATGCAAATATAAATTTTAGGAAAGCATATCTTTGCATATTTATTTATTGGCTTCATAGTCCTGGTTTTAAATATTTAACCGTAGTGTAAATATCATAGCTAGTTGTTTCCAGACATTAACTGTAAGTCAAAAACCATTTTAAATCCTCATATCCTGCAAAATTATGTTGACCAGTAACAACTTTCAGTCAATCACAACTACTACCTATAGAAATTTCTTGAAATAGCCCAAAAAGGAACATTAGCTGCATGTTTCTCATTAGTTTCTGTTGTGTTAATGAAAAGTAGCATGCTGGCTACAGCTATGCTAGCAGCTCTGTTTGGCTGCACTTGAGCACATCGGTCCTCTGAGCAAAATGCTAACATCAGCATGCTAACATGCACACAATGATAATGCTAACACGCTAACATTATGCTTGGTAGGAACGATGTGTGCCATGTTCACCGTCTGTAGGCTTAGCATGCCAGCATGTGCAAATTAGTATTGTAATATCGGAGTATTTCACAAAAACATTGTACAAGTTTATGTATGCAGAGAAAAGTAGAGTCAATAAAATGAATGAAGATCTTGGTAACATTATGGTGCAACACAACTATATTAACAATATTTTGTGATGGAAATAGGAAAGGAAGCAAAACATAGCTGATGGATATCTGCACCAATTTAGAAATAGAAAATAATTATATTAATTAACATAATTTTTTGTAGTGTGTCTGTATGTCGTAATACTGAGGGATTTTTTGTGGTGGGGTAAAGGGGTTATTATTCACTGTTCCTCGAAGTGTGTATTATTACTAAACACAAGGACATCCAAGTCTGATAAAATTGATATAATTTTTCCGGCTTTTTGACCTTAGAATACTCGTATTTGATTAATTCAAATTTTGACACCAAGATGGCAGTTATTTTATTAATGGCTCTGTTACAGCAATAGTCTGGAAAGCAGTGATATACAACATTTGATTTAATAGTTTGTGATAGTGTCAGACAGAACTTAAATCTACTGAAGGGGTATTTAAACCAAATGTTATGGCTCAAATTGCTCAACAAAAATGCCAAAGTATAAGGTGTTCAAAAACCTTTTTCTGGCCGTGTATCCGCCATCCAATGTTGTATTCACATTGGGTTCCTCATGCAGATTTTGTGCCCTCACCGTCATCTGTGGTGTAGTAATTAGACCCTTTCAGCAACATTGTGCTCACATGATGGGGACTTCTCCCTGCAGAAGTCAGACTGGGATCCAATGTTGCCGTGACACCATGTAAGGGGGTAAAACTGTGCAATTTTGCTGATGTTGTGTTAATGTTGTGTTGATGCCTTCTCTCCTCGGCTGGAAGAGCCCGGCTGGGCCGGCTCCTCCTGAAAAAAGAAAGCCCAAGCCCAAACGAGTGAGGATCTCCATGGCGGTAAGATTGTCTGCCGCCTAGAGACTGTTGCTTAGTAACCGTTGCCTTGCGACACGCACGTAGTGAGTACTGGACCAAAATATTTGTGGTGCACCAACCAAAGCGTTAGAGTGGCTTTGCAGAGAGAGCGTGTGAGAGAGAAGTAAAGGTTTAACGGCCTGTTCAACTTCAGTGGTTAAACACATCAGCTTTACTTGAAACTGCTGGTAATGTTCTCTGTGTGGATGTTTGATTGTGTGCTGTTTTGTGTTTTATTTTAAGGTGCTTGATTCTTAAAGGTGTTATGGCTTATTGTTGTTTCTGAGTACTTGGTGCACTGTTTGACCCATAAAGTCAACCTTTCCCTCACCTTTACCTCAGAAACTCTTAAAATAAGTGGTTACGTTACGGATCCCTGTATAATGTGTTTGTGTTGGCTACACTATGTACAGTATATTTATTGTACATAATGGGGTTTTGGTGTGCAGTAAACCTTTGTGTGTACATTTAAGGACTTTGTATGTCTTACTCCATTTTGTCTTTTAGGACTCTACAGAGGTGGAAGACTGCATGACCCCATCAGAGGTGAGAATCACACTGACAGAAGATATACTGAGACAAGTTTCACATTTTAAAGCTAGAAGTTTCATTGTCTTGTCATCCTTGTTGTTGCAGATTGCAGAGTGGGAAGAGCAGCAGCTCGATGAGCCGGTGGATTTCAAGAACTGCAAAATTGATCCTGCCCCTTTCCAGCTGGTGGAGCAAACATCTCTGCATAAGGTTCAATAACAAAAAGAGAACAAAAACAAAAACAAAACACACTTATTTACTTACACTTAAAATGTGATGTAATTTTTATAGTTCAGCCATATAGAGGCCTTTTTCAAAAGATTTGCAGTTGTGAACACAACAGGGGCGTAAATGAAAGTCTTATCGGAAGGTCGGTGGTTTGATCCTCGGCTCCTCCAGTCTGCATGTTGCCGTGTCCTTGGCCCAGATACTGAACCCTAAATTGCTCCTGATGTCTGATCCATTGGTGTGGAGGGTGTGTGTGTCTGTGTCTGTGCGTGTTTATCTGTGTGTGTGTGTGTGTGTGTGTGCGTGCGTGTGTGTGTGTGTGTTCCTGATAAACAGGTTGGCCCTTCGCTCCATGGAGGCTCTCGCTTCTCGCTATTAGTGTGTCGATGTGTGTGTGAATGTCTGGATACTGGCTTGTACTGTAAAAATGCTTTGAGTGGTCAAAGACTAGAAAAGTTCTTTGTAAAAGCAGTCGGTTTAGCTTTCATCATTCGCTGCTGTTGTGTCAAAGTACAAGAAACCTAATGCAGCATCATGGGTTTCTCACAATAGCCTAAAAAAAAAAGTCCCTGGCAAGTCTAGCTTTTTTTGGCCTCTCTCGCCTTCTGAACAATTTCTATGCTTTCTGTGATGTCGATCCACTCGTACAATTGCATCCATCTAAAATTGCATGGCTGATCGGTGCTGAGCCTCTGCTGGGTCCTCAGCTGAATGAGGTCCTCTGTTGATGATGCAGTGAACGTGGCTGAGCCTCGTAACAACCCTTGAGCACCATCGTTGACCCAGTGCACCAAAAAGCTATTCTAATTATATTTGAAGTGTTTGAGGGAGTGTGCATACTCAAGCGAAGCACTTGTTATTAGCATGTCATGCGGTTGTGGAGATACAATGCTGGAGCTTTCTGTGAAACTGAGTCTGTATCAAGGACATGACCCACCTCTCCTCCTCCACAGACACACACCATCTTCTCCCTGCTGGGTCTGGATCACGCCTATGTAACCAGCATGGGACGTCTGGTTGGAGTGGTTTCCCTCAAAGAGGTGAGCATTTGTGTCGTTTCCTCGATTTTTTCTGATGTGTGAATGTGATCTGGATGTGATTATTAATGCCTCCCATTCCTTTTTCTTTGCATTTTCTTCCTGACTTTCACTGGCTCTCCTCTTTTTTTCCCTGCTTCCTGTCGCTCTGTATCTCCAGCTGCGTAAGGCCATAGAGGGCTCAGTGACTGTAACTGGAGTGAAAGTGCGCCCTCCTTTGGCCAGTTTCCGCGACTCTGGGAACAGCACAACTGTATCCGAAGTAACAGAACTACACAAGCTTTGCATCCGCCACAGGGGTCTCTCGCTGCCACGGGAACCCAACCCCCCCGACGTGGAGGACCAGCCGGATCTCCAGTACAAAGAGATCCCTGTCAACTTCTCGGACCAATCAGATTTGCAGTTTGAAACCAGTCCTGGTGACGCCACAAATCTGTCGTCATCGGAGTCGGTGCTTCAGGAAAGCCCCTCGTTCACCGAGGACCAATCGGAGTTTACTTTTGACTGCAGCCCCTCCCACACCGAGGAATCAGAGTTGGCCTGTGACTATGACCCCCTCACCCACACTCCTGAGCCGGACACAACAGAGCAAGAAGAACAGGGGAGTCCATGTGCGAACAAGGACCTATCAGAACCTGAGGGAGAGGGTAGCCCCGCCCACACTGAGGATCATTCAGAATGATCAGAGGGGATCCATTCTGTCGCCTGATGAATGTCGACGTTTCTTACATTTGTAGAGGTCACTCTCACCTCCAAGTCCAGCCTAGATACCCGTGTTTCTAACAATGTTGTGGTGTGAGTGAGCGAGTGAGAGTGAGTGTAATGTCAATGTGCAAATGCCTGGATAGAGAGTGCAGTAATGGATAAAGCTGGTTTTATCCTGTATTTTTACTCATGTCAAGAGATCCCATGAAAAGATCAAAAGCAAGTTGGGGGGGTCACTGGATCAAACCATTGTGAGGTAAAAGATGGGGAATGCAAAGGTTAGGGGTTAGGGTTGGATACTTAACATACAACATGTATGTTCATAATTAAGTGCTTTAATTGCAGAATGTTACTGTTATCTTAATTACATAGCTGTATATACAGTGATGTGTGGGAGGGGGCCATATTTTCTTTGGGACAGGGTTGCCCCCCTGTTGTCCCTGTTCGATACCCGCTGATAACTTGGTGGAGCATTTTTTGGAAAAAATGAGCAGTATAAGCTGTTTTGGGGGTTTCACTCAGTTTGCTCAGAAATCGCAAACTGCAAATGTCAAAGTATTTAAAGCACTTCTCGCCCATGATCGCTCAAAAGTTGAAAAATGACCCTTTAAAACTCAGTTTTATGACAGCTAAGCAAACTTCGATGATGTGATATGAGCTTTAGAACATCCCCTAAATGGACCATTTGGTGAGATTTTATTGATAAGTGTTGAATAATAAAAACATCTGGGCACTGTAGGTTATTCAAATATGAACAAATAGTACTTTTTTGGGGACAACTTTCAGTTGTGGATTGAGACTTTTTTTCTACTACAGCACCAAGTTTTTTTTTTTGCTTTTGTTTTTTGTTTGTTTGTTTGTTTGTTTGTTTTTTTGAATGGGACATTGTCTGTATTCTGCCCAATTCATTGTGATGAAGGACGTGTCTTTTAAATGGGGGAAATAGTGATTTTGTAGGGCCTATTTTCCCATGCAACAATATGGCTCATCTACACAATTAAAAAATTTTGGGGGGCCTGTGACACTGAGGAATAAACTATTGCAGGTTTTGGTGATAAACAACACTAATTTGGTCTTTTTGTGGGATTTGTTGACAATAAGAAGAATTAAGAACATCACCAGCTTCGTCTTTTAAATGTGTGTGTGTGTGTATGTGTGTGTGTGTTTGTGTTGGTGTGTGTTTGTGTGTGCCAGGGATACTTTTTAATACTTTCCAACAGCGTCTGACATAATTTTAGTCTTAATGCCAAAATAACATCCTGTAAACACGACTTCGAACATAACAAGGAGAGCAAGACGTCGCACGCTAATAATGGAGGCAAGAAGTAAAAGGAGCAAATAATAGAGAAGAAAGCACAGAAGACATGGAAAATTATTATAATGAGCACATGATCGCATGAGTTCAAAAGTACTACCTATTCCCTAACACTGGACATCACAGGGCCAGAATTAATGGCTATAAGTATAAATATATATTGACAAGGGTTACATGTTGGCTAATATGCAATAAATTTACAGTAATAATGCAGTAAACGGTGATTGTCATGAGTTTGTCCAGACTTCATTGTTTGCAACACTCTGCAGTCTTGACAGAGTTGCATGTCATTATCAGTATTTATTTTTTTTTAATTTTACTACCAAAATCTCAGTCCACCCCCCCCACCCCCCCCACCCCCCACCCCCAGAACTCCCCAAATCAGCTTGGATTTACTGTTCACATGATGACAAAGGCAGCTTCCAAAGGTCCACCAAGCTTAGTACAGGGCTCCAAATATTGATGAAGCACATTGTAATTACCATGAGTATGATTTACTGCACATGTAGCCTGGTTTGGCTTGATAGGGGCTGATTGGATAAGGGCCAAGTAGACTTGTGAGTCATGTCACTTGAACTGCCTCCACTTTTTCTGCTATGTGACTTTACTGTGTTTTAATGTGTTTCTAGCATGTTAAAGGAACAACACTTGAGATCCAAATGAAAGGGGAATACTGTCTGTTGTACAGAGCACACGAAAAACACACACACACTTTTATACACACAAACACACGCGCGCACACACACACACACACAAACACACAGTGTAGATATAAACACCGTGATCTGTTCCACGTATCTTAATCCAGCCTGGCCTCTAATGCAACGTTGAGAAATGTAACTAATGTATGAAGCACAGCGATTACCCACAAGTCCAAAAACTGTTGTAGAGCAAAGTGTGTGTGTGAGTCCTTGTTACGACCTTCAAATGGATGTAAGTACTTTAGCTTCATGCAACAATTTTGAGCCATATTTCAATCTTATGTGATATCATCGCAGCACACCGACTTCGGCTCATTTTTGTCCGTGTAAACATTTGTGCAACAATTTATTAACGTCTTAACTTTTTGTTTGCATATAGAATGTGACGTAGTGCTCGCCATATAAGATAATGTATAAGGAGTTAAATGTAGAGAGTGTATAAGCTAATTTGCAGCGTATCTAGTTAAGCAATAAGTCTGTAGTATCTCCCTTTATATGGCACTGGCCTGTATATGCTTTGTACATATGAAAATACACGGAAGAGATCTACGTACATGCTATTGTACATAGGAGAATTATGCATTTGAAATCCAACAGCCATTGTTATTTTTCAGAGGACATGAAATTGTTTTTTGTACATGAGCGAATGATTAAATTGAGAGACAAACACCTTTAAAAGAAAAGTTGCAGAGTTTTGTTTGTTCTTGTGTGTTCGACTTGTGTTTGTTGGGGGATAAAAACAAAACAAAACAGAGAAGCCTTTCAAAAAAACCTCAAATTTATATATGCAGGACATTCAGACATTCAGTATCAAACATAGCCTGACCCACATGACACAGCATGACCCAGAAAAAACAACACTACAAAATATCCATAGAAAACCAATGCAATAGCAACACATGACTCTTCACAGAAATGTACAAAACTCAGTTGAAACGACAGCTTTACATTCTGGTTGAACTCTCCAACATATTATATACATACAGTTTGTTTACAGCAGCAATTAACGGTGGCGCAAGATCATTACAAGAAAGACCTGGAGGATGAGAGACAGGAGCCAGTGGGTGACATGATCAGAGGGGGAAAAAGGAGGAAGAGGAGATGTAGAGAGGTCAACAAGAAAAGCAGAATAGATTATGTCATATCCAGAATCAGCACGGACTTCAACAGACATACAGATGGACAACACATCACATTAAAAACTCTTTCTCCTCCTTCTTTTCCTCCGCTTCATCCCTCTCCTCCTCTTCATCGAATGACGCCACTCCGGAGGAGGCCCGGTCGGAGAAGAAGCTTCTTGGGCTGCAGTGCCACACGCGGACCTCATGAAACACGCTGTCCTCCTCGTCCTCCTCTCCAGGAGACTCGGAGTGAGAGGTGGAGTAGCAGGAGTCAAACCTGCTGCTCCTGGCCCGAGGCCTCCACTCAGGCTTGTGGTGGATGCAGATCTCGCCGTGCTGCTCCTGCAAAGGAGCTTGCAGCTCCTCATGACCATCCAGCCTCTCCTCCTCCTCCTCCTCTTCCAGAAAGGGACTCATGCATTCGCTGGGTAAAGTAGGTGAATTGGTCTGGGATGAATGTGGGTCATTATGAGATGTAGGCCTACCACCGAACAGGCTGCCGCTGCTGGAGCCCAGGGGAGTGTCGGAGGGCGGAGCCTCGCTGCCATCAACCTCAGGCTGGCATGGCTCTCCTGTGATGGGATTGGATGTGGCGGCGTCTGAGGGAGGAGCAAAAAGTCAGAACACCTGGAGATGAATGGATAATTGGGGCAGAGGGTAGGAAGATGAGGCGTTTTGTCAGTGATGATGCAGAGATGACAACCATGAGTGACATGGGATGGAAATGAGCAGAATGGCGGCGTCTGTGGTTACCTGAGCTCTGGCTGACGAAGGTGCAAGTCTGTCCGTTGGTGTCCTCGTCGTTGGAGTCTTCCCCGTCATCATCGTCCATGGAGGCCCAGGCACGCAGCTTAGCCTCAGCGATAGCGAACTGCTCAGCCACTCCTAGCAAGAACACAGATCCCAGAAATTAATACAACAACTTTTTTGAGCTCGTAAACCCCTTTAAGTGAAAGTAGACGGATTTTAAAAATATACACTAACAGGAAGGTTGGAAAAAAAAGCAGAAATGTGTTTCTCTCTGCTTTTGTATCCTGCTAATTTGTTCATAGATTTGTTATGACTCAAAAAAATAGACCAGAATCACTGAATTATTATACCTAAAATGATGAACACTGTGGTTTTGTCAGCATATTTATATGTACATTAAACAAGATCGGAGTAGAACTGCAGACCTGTTGTATGAGTCTTGTTTGGAAGTTAATTTGTGTGCATATTGTCAGTATTTACAGAACATGTACATGTGTGACCTTGTTTTAATTATATGATAAGCAGGAGCAGATGAAGTCTATGTCAGACTGAGTCAAAAATACAGCTTGATAACTGTGTTATCTATAAAATGATAGAAAATCGTGAAAAACACCTCACACATTTCTAAGAGCCCAAAATTAAATCAACATCACAGCAGTTAAAAATGCAAAAATATTCAGTTTACAAAGATACAGAACCAAGGAAGGCTAGAAATGCTTATATTTAAGGAGCTTTAAATTTTTTTTAGCATTTTTGCTTACCTACAAAACTGTCTAAAAATTGTCAATCAGTTATTAAAATATGTGACATTAATATTTTGTCTACAATCCAATCAACAACTTGTTTACACTCTTGTTGCATTTTTTTCAAAATCCACAAATCAGGAAAAATGTCTTTATCTCCAAGTATTGATTAAAAAAAACAAAACAACCCACAGTGGACCTCATAATGTACACGTTGTACAATCACCACTCTGATGTAGCCTTCTTTCCTCCACCTCTCTCTCTCTCTCTCTCTCTTTCTCTCTGTTGATCAAACCAAAAGGATGAGTCACAGCAAAACAACAGGAGCTGTTGTACCATTGGTGGGCAGTGAAGTGTTCTGGGAGAGTGTCTAATAGGCCACCATCTGCTGCCAAGACAAGCCGTCACCCAAGAGACAGTGCAGTGGGCGGGGCGAACCGCTGACATGCAGGAGTTTTAAGGGGATTAGGTGTGTGACAGAAGGTGGGAGCAGCCAGGAGATGATGATGGAGCTAAACCAAGCTGAGTCAGAGGATGTTCAAAACAAACAAGTGACATACACACGGCAGCTAGTTAGACAGCAGAGGTCGATACAAAACACAAAAGGTCACAGAGGTGAATACCTGCAGCAAAGCGAGCCTCCTTCTCTCCTTCAGTCAGGTGGCAGTAGGAGCTGAAGTGGGAGTGGGCGGCCGGCGGTGGGTCTACAGGTTTGGGCCAACCTTTCCACTCAATGAGGTGGGCGACCCGGCCCTGAGCCAGGGAGGTGGGCTTCGTCACATGGTCCCTCACTGCCTGAGAGATGCCTGACACAGGAAAAGAGAGAAAGACTTGGAGGTCAGAGTACGAAGTTGACTCAAGAGATTCAAGACATTTAATCGGAGAGTAAAAGCACAAAAAGTAAAAATCTACATACCATTTAAGGAGGATCTGGCAAGTGCTGCAAACTCATGGATGCCAACACTTTTCCTTGAGTCTGCTGGAGATTTTCCGGACTTTGGAATCATTTCACACTCCTCAAATTTCACCTGCAAGACAGATTATAGATGTGAGCAAAACCCCTTGTTTTGCATGAATGCGCAAAAAGCATCAAATAAGCTGTTTTGTCCACTTTTGTGGGTCACACCCTGCGCTTGTTTAAACATTTCCAAAACCAGTAAATGTTTACTTTTCAAATATTTGCGCTGCGAGATTTTCTGTGAGAAACAATCTAATAGCAACTAAATCAAAAGCTTAAATTCAAACACAGATCACAGGACAAACACTGACAAATGCACTGCTGATGCTTTCATGCCAAAACAAATGCTCCATCCCCTTAAAAAAAAAACTTCTCTTACCTCCTCCTCTCTCTCCCTGTCCCTTCTCTCTCTGCTCATTGACCTCAGCCTCATCGTGGATGTGCAGAGATGGTGCCTCAGTGCAGCAAACCAACACAACTAAAAGTCACAGCTTGAGCTCGCTAGTTTAAACCACCAGCCAGACAAGCAAACAGCTATGCCCTACATTTACCGCACAGATGCTAAAGCCACGGTAAGCCGGTGAAACCGGTTAGAATGGTTTGGGCTGGGGGAGTTGAGGGCGGTGTTGACATTCGTCCACGCGACCCGGCAAACATATGGCGCGTGACCAGCTTCTGGTAAGCAGCTCCAGTCAGGCCTGCTCACCTCAAAGCTGCTGATCCCTATTAAAAGTGATAGTGCTACCTAACTCCATGCCCCCAAAAAACCCCCATCAACAAATACACGTGTGGCTGCACACAGTAGATCTGGTGCATCAGCTAAATCCTGCTGTACATGAGAGCATCTTGGAATATGTTTTATATTTTAAAGGGCAGGTGAGTCTTTCAACAAGCCCGAAACATGTTGCCTGATCACAACTCTGAGCACGTGCATGACTTGACAGATGTCCTTAAGCAGATTCACTCCCAAAGCAGCTAAGAAAGAAGAGTTACAGGCTTATGCTGCAGTCAAAAATGACAGGAAATGTGTGTCAGACTCAGGCAGGTAGGGAGGCTGGCAGGTGGTGATATGAGGGTGCAAACAGCTCCAACGGCCCAGCTGACGCTTAACACTCCTCAGAGGTAAACTTCAGCTGCAAAAACATGCCAGTGAGCACCGCAGACGTCACTCATGCTCAGCGCTGATAAACGGGCCACATGTTCAGCATGAGGAGCTCTGCACGGCTCCCTGCTGAGATTCAGATTTCAGCACCACAGACACTTTAATCATGTCAACAAAATGAGACTCGCATAATGGAACTCGGGGCTTTTATTTTGAGCTAAATAAAAACCTGCAAGACCCGTCTGAAATGTAGGTTATATTAGGTCATATATACCAGTTAGCAGCATTTATCACAACCTCCTAAAAACAAAGCAGCATCCTTTATCACAGTAACTAATGTCTGTGAGTTTTTATCAAGGTGGTTTTCTGGTTGATTTGGATCATTTTTAATGACCAGACAAGATAAGAGCAAAAGTTTAAGCATATCCAAAAAAAAAAAGCAAAACAAAAAAAATATATAGTAGAATAATATTGTTTCCTCTTTTCTAACAGATTAATCATCTCATGACCGCTCAGACTTATCTTGTGACCCAGACGAGGAGTCCCGACCCCTGGGTTTGGGAGATTCAGAACCACCGCTGTGAAAAGTATGTGGGTCACACATGGCTGTCATGGTTTGATTAAAACTTCTGGTCTCTGTTCATCTGTTGTTGCAGTTATCTGTTTTAGTGCTGAGAAGATTAGTCAATTGATGAGTCAACAGATGACAGCAGCAATTTTGATAATTTATTAATGGTTTTAACAGTGAACCAAATGTTCACTGCTTTCAGCTTCATTAATATCTTATTTTTCTGTGTCATCTATCTCTGTGAGTCGAATATCTTTGTGCTTTTGGCTGCTGATTGAACAAATTAAGTCAATTGCAGGCAAAAAAAAAAACAAAAACAAAACTGAGTAATATTTCACTTTTTTTCTAACCTTTAAAGCTAAACTGTTTTCAAAAGAATTACAGATTATTCAGCAATAAAATGAATACTAGTTAACTTACTCTTTAGACTATCTCTTTGATATTTGCCT
The DNA here is from genome assembly GCA_029814765.1 of Acanthurus leucopareius. Lineage (NCBI taxonomy): Eukaryota > Metazoa > Chordata > Actinopteri > Acanthuriformes > Acanthuridae > Acanthurus > Acanthurus leucopareius. Next base: position 2,119,506 of record JAQMCX010000009.1, on the reverse strand, counting down.
TTTCTTTTTATAATCCAGTGCACCTGCTTGATTTGGCCTCACTGGAGCTGTTAATTGTGTGATGTTGCTTTTAAAAACTCACACTTCTAAAATGCTGTTTGCCAGCTCTCTTTTTTTTTTGCAGCTGACTAATGCTGCTAATTGGCCTCCATCCCACTAAGAACCACATGTAGCAGTGTTTGCAATTGTAATCAAGTTGCTTGAAGTCGTTTTTCCATGAGGTGTTTGAACTATTTGTCCTCTCCCTGCAGAGGCACACTGCTGTGCGTCTTTCTGATACCAACATGCTCGTAACCAAAGCAGGATCCATGGATCCACTGATGATGTGACTTTATAGGACCAACAAGTGGGATCATCGAGTTAAGCCGGCTTGACTGCAGCCAGACATGAGCGTGCATCTGGTATGAATGGAGGGATCTGCACTGCTGATGTTATTTTTTTTTTTTCTGTAAATGATTTATTTCTGGCAACAGAAGCGACACGCTGACGGCTGAATAACGCATCACCGCGCCATTGATGGTTGCGGGCCTGTAGCCTGCAATTATGAGGGAAAATAACGCGCGAGAGGCGCGGATGCAGCAGCGGGTCTCCTGGCAACCTCTGAAGTCTCCATCTGCATACCAATAGCTCCATACCTGCAACACGGAAATGCCAAGAGCACCCTGTCCTTTCTGTGCACCCTCGCGGTCCCGGCGATGCTCGGGTGTTTTTGTGATCATGTCCCTCCTCACAGCGACTCTCGGTACCTACCTGCAAGTCGGACCGCGGCGGCTCATCGTAATGCGCTTAATTGTCTCCAATCCGATCAACAGATGACACCGCGCGGTTTGTCCTCCTGCCGCAGCCTCTGCAGTGGATCATTAATGCCGCACAGTCGGTGGAAACATCTTCCTAACTCCAGCTCTGGGTCTCCAGCACGGACGCACCATTTGTTGCTCGGTATATGGGTTACATAGGCTGTCCAAATGTCTCCCGATGGCAAGCGTCATCAACGTAAGGCGGTGTCACATCTCACCCCCAACCCCCCCTCCTTCTCCTCATGCAGCCAAGATCAGGAAACAGTAGCCCGCAGCTTTGGCCCTGGAAAGCACTGCAGCTGTTTTTTTTTTTTTTTTTTTAAAATTATTTGTCAATTTGTTTGGCTTTTTTTTGCGCAAACATCCACAGACATTCGGTGCGCAGCTTCAACAGTGCAGAGAGGACATGCTGCTCATGTGCGGACACTTGAACTGCTGCAGACAGATGTTAAGAAACAGCTGCAAGGATACGAAATTCATGTAGCGATCAAAGCGATATCAGCCAAGTTTGAACTTCTAAGAGCTGTTATGTAGCCCGCATTATGACTCACGAGAGAAAACACACGCAACCGCATTTAAAAGGGGACTTTAACACCCCCCATTAAGCATCTGTAAGTACCGTATAAGTACTAAATAAAATAGGTCTTGTTAGCAACACACCGGTCGTATTTATTACACACTAATATAATTTTGAAGAATGACATTTAAGTGTTTATTTATATATAGTATTTTCAAAAAATTTAACTTTGGCCATGTAGAAATATTAGGATTAAGACTTATTATTGACGTTCATTAAGTTTATATAAAAGTAGTTGAAGAAATTGTTCTTAATCACATGAAAAGTCTCTTAACTGCTTACAAATACACTATCGTTATAAAATATTTATGAACCATGTAATAAACAACCATGTCTCTTTACTACTTATAAATACAAAAGAAGTTGGGCTAAATTTAAGTGCACAGTGACATTTATCAAATATTGTTTGTGTGAGAAAATCTTGTTTAAAGGCCTCAATTTCTCACTTTATATTGTGTTTACAGGGAGCATGTTCCTGCAAATTGTTTTTAATTAAAAAATACCTTGAACAATTTTAACAATGGAGGTCACTTTCCAGCATACCTGATGTAGCTGACTAACGCACTATTTTGACAATTAAGTCATTTCCTGAAGTGTAAATATTTATTTTTCTGTTTTTATATTTTTTGTATGTTGAACAATCTTCTGCTTTTTAAACTGAATCTGGAGAGGATTAAAGTTATCATTCAGGTTCTGATGATTTTTCTCAAATCTATAAACCCTGCAGATAATCGTTAGAAGCAGCCCACAATTTTCAGAGGTGAGTTAAAAGCTGCTGAGTATGCAACATGAGGGGGCAGGAGGCTGCAACTCACATCAGTCACTCCTGGCTGACTTACTGATGGATTACTCAAGCCGTCATATCACCTATGTAAGGACATTAATCCAGCTTTTTTTCCCCAATTCAATAGTGATTCCAATTTAAAACTGTCTATAAATTAATGCAAACATGTAACGAGACCAGGGTTTGCAACAGTGGATGCCTCCTGTACCTGAATGATTGAAACTGGTGAAAAACATTTAATTATTATAATGACCTTTAGAAAACTTGAATTTAACATGGATCGGTGACATCATGGCTGCTACCAGCCAATTAGCGCAGTCAGCTGTTATACAAAACACAGAAATCACTGGTGCATCTGATGTTTCAGAAAAACTTATGCAAAACTCTGCTCAGCAACTTAATAAGTCCTTTATTTGCAATGTTCCGTTACCCTCTTTCCAGTTTCCGATGCAAAAGAAGCAATAATTTCTTAAATAAAGAAAGCAAAAAAAATATTTACAAAATTCCAATACAACTAATAATCATTGGATTATCTAAAGCACCTCTCTGCATCTGGACAACTGCTGTTTCTGTTGGAAAAGGACTCACTGCAATAACATCAGCAATTTATCGTTTCTGAAAAATAAAACTGAGAAAAAAAACAAAAACAAAAAGTTTCGTAATTATCATTATTATATATTTACAGAACGCTCCTGAAATGAGTTTCCACTTAGAGTAGAAAAGGCTTTCGGATCATTTCTGTGTTTTTGTTTTGTTTTTTTTTTTTAACTTTTTTTTTTTTAAACTTTATATATTTTATCAAGTCAATTTTCTGTAGATTTCAAGTTTTAATGGTGATTGGGTCATTAAGTGTCCTCTACAACAGCTCAGGTTTAAGTATAGAAGAGGTACAGATGAAGAGTCCGTCAGTGTGGTTCACTACCGGGGATGGGAGAGGATGGCTTAGAGGAAGCATTAAGACCACCCCCTAGTAGTCAAGGTCAAAGGTCAACATCAGTCCTCCATGTTTCTGTCCTTTGTAAGTTCATGATGGGAAACAGGAAGAGAAAATAGACGACATTTGCTTTAAAAACTCCATTCATCAAATTAATGTTAGTTCATTCGTGTATTTGTCTATCAACATTTCGTCCACTGTATCATTAATAGAAACACACTTCAGTCATGCTGCACACTCCAGTAAGGGACAAAGACACAAGAGCCGAGTTCGCATTGAACACACATGACCATACCCATGTATCAGGGAACCCACCACACCGCACGCCGTTTATTCTCGCAGATCTTATCTGATGTTAGGCATTATCGTTATCTAGAAAAAAAGCAGCCAGTTGGTTTTTGTATTATTGTGACATAAAAGAAGTTTTTTTTTCGTAGTGATGTGCGATACTTCACACCTTCTTAACAAGCAATCCTGCTGAATCAGTTTTCAAGTTTATTTGATGAGGACACTTGCTGTCACAAGCAGGTGGGGAAATAATGAGGAAGCAAAAGAGGGAAGGTAGAGAGAAATGATTGTTTTCTGAGTCCATCCCTCAAAGAAAAAGAAAACATAATAAAGATTTATCCTCATTGAGGATTGAATTTTTGAGTCTGCCTCTCTCTGGCAATATTGTCCATGACTCTCTGCAGCTGCCTGCAGAGCCCCTGCCTTGCCAAAGGGGGGCGGCAGCTTTCAGTTCAGTCTGTTATTCCTTGTCAGACTCCTCCTCAGCCTCACGGAGCCAGGTGAAGAAGGCGGTGACCGATTTCAAGGCCACACCTTTGCCTGTTTGCTCTGCGGGGTCTTTGCTGGATTCCCACTTGTAGAAGGCCTCCTCCTTAATCACATCCTCATCGTATAGGGCGTCGAAAAACATCCGCAGCAGGTCTGCAGAGACAGGATGAAAAAGGTCAATACTGATTCAGCATTGATAATGAAATGACAGGTGGTTTTGCTGCACTCAGTAATACATCACACAGTTTGCTGCAGAAGAGGAGAAACAAGATAACAAAGGCCTAACATTACAACAGCCCAGCAGTTAAACACACAACCTGGATTTCATCATTTCGTAAAGCTAACACCGATTTCTTAAAATTTGTGCTAACAATGTTGGAAAGATTTGGGATAAATAAGCACATAACTAAAATATAAAAAAGTTCTTTGTATATATTTTAATGCTAAATGTGTTACTTATATAAGCTGAAAGTGGTCAGATTGTGCTCAGTGTTGATGTAAATATAACACTCTTTTCAGACTGTGGTTTAACAAATATCTCTTTAAATTTCTTTCACTTAGTGCAAAGTCAGGTACGTTATCACATGTCCTGTGTTTGGTTATAGGCATTATGAAATCAAGGCCTTTTCTGGATAAACATCATCACTAACAAACTGTTTCCACATTTTAGAACTTAATATTTACAGCTACTTTGCACAGCCAACATAAGTAACATTATTAAAAACTTAGCAAATGTAACTTTTTTTTACTGCTTTTGGAGCAATTATTTTCATACAGTGCACAAGTTTCAAACACACTTTTATACCATCACAGATTTTGTTCTAAGTAATAACCTGGAATAATGAGCCCCTCCAAATTGATCATTTGTTGCAAGGCTATGGCATCTTTATGTTTAGCCACAGCACATTACAGGTCACCCTCTACAGGTAGACTAACAGCAGGACACTCACTTGCTGGCTGCTCCATGTGCACCATCAGAGCCTGGAGGGCATAAAGGGCCTGCAGCTCCTTCTGTTCATCACACAGGTATCTCTGCAGCAGACTGGCCCTTTGGTTGATCTGCTGTGCATCCACCCTGTATGGGTTGTCACCTGAAACGTCGAGTAACAAACACTCTTATTCAGACAAACAATGAATTGAGATAAAACTTCTTGTGTGACCTGAAAAAAGTTTACTTTCCAGGGTGTCAACCGCGTACTGCCGTTTACATTTCCACGATTAGTCATGACAGATTATTCATGTAACAGTGCTTCTGAAACCTTTTCCCTCCTGGAGAATTCATGCTGCTGCTGTTAGATAATAATGATGATGACGACTTCAGTTAAAAATAGTCAGCTTGTACATGCCGAACTAGTCATACTTACAAATGATAGCAGACTGACACACTGATGTCATCAATGCTCGTACAAACTGGTTGGAAGCAGTTTGAGACTCGTCCAGGTTGGCCTGAAAAAATGAAAAACAGCACAGACAAAAAAACTGTTAAATAATGGAAAGAAATTACTTGTGATTCTTTTCTATTGAATATTCAAGTCTAAAGTAAAACATCATGATACACATCACTAGTACAGTCACACACCTCAACCCAGTCTCTGATGCGCTGGTTGTTGGCCTTGTCCTGCAGGAGTCTGTCCAGCTGTTTGCTGAGCTCCTCTCCACTGAGGACCTTCTTCTTACCGACCTCCTTTGACTCCGTTTCCTCTCCTGTGGTGAACTCCACTTTCTATATTTCAAAAGAAAAAAAAAAAATCAAATATGCTCTCATAACTAACTATCTTGTAAATTGTTTGTTTTCAAAAAGTTCCATCAGTTAATTATGCATTGTGTTTTACGATGGGATGTAATGTAATACTAATATTTGTTTTTCACCATATTAAATATAGTTTTTTTAATAAATATTTAGGACAAACATTGGAATGTAATTTATTAGTTTGATTTGATATTGTATTAAGGTTTTTAATGGTTGTGTGGCCCCTTTGAGAAGCCACGCTCCACAGTCTTTGTTATTTTCTTGTGTCTCTGCCAAAATAGATGGTGAAAATAAAATAAATAATAATATTAGTCACAGACAAAAAAGTTCTTCTAATCCAGATTGAGAAAACCTTTTCATTAGGCCCCTCATTTTCCTGATTGGTGATTCCATTTTGCTGTCCAGTGTCACTGTGGTCTACAAACCTTATCAGTGACAAACTTGTTGACATCCTCATCCTCAGGCAAGAAATCACTCCAGTTCAGCCCGGCCTCTGTCCACATGGCCCCAACCTTCTTAGGGGTCTGATGGAAAAAAAAGAATCAAACAATTCAACATCAAATCCAGGGTGTCTGAAATGCAAAACTGCACCAAGTATTAATATATATATACAGTCCAATAACTCTGGACTCACCATTTCTTTGCAGAGCAACGTAAGGATCTGTGCCAGCAGCACGCCAGCCTTCCCCAGAGGCACAAGAGGCTTCGAGATCTCCCTAAAGACACATTCACACCAAATTAGGCTTCACACTGCTTTGACCTAAATTAATATTCAGTTTTGTTTATTACCTTTGTTAATAAAACTGAACTTATACAAGACAAAAAATTTAAGCATATTTTGGTTACTGCAATGAGTGCAGGGGTAAGATTATTTCCCATTTGTTTCAGCATGCATAGATTGGCCATAATATGTAATAAAAATGCCCATAAACCTTTGGCAGAGTGAGACCTGTCAAACACCCTAGTTATGGTCTCACTGGCTTCATAAAAAATAAATAAGACAAACCAAGGTCGCTAAATGCAAAAAAAAAAAAGAAAAAGGTATGACCATTTATGGACAGACATCAATGGGTCAAAGGAGCACTGAAAGAGTCTGCTTTAAGCTTATTTGATCAAATTATTTTTGCTGACTTCCAGGCATGTAACTCACCTGAAGAGCTGTCCCATAGGGATGCCTCCCTCATGGAGCATGGGGGTAATGAGTTCAGCCAGGTAGAGCCAGATGTGAGGTATATCTATGGCCGTGTCTTCAGCAGCCTCCAGGGTCTCTTCTAGCCTACAGTCCCAAAAACACAGCACTCAACTTAGCTTGAAAATCATCCACAATCATCAGTTTATTTCCATTAGATAAGTCTGTTTAAGGCAAATAAGAACGCTTTAGATGTGAAAAACTTCTCATATACTAGAAACAGTGTGATGTTTATTGCTATAAATGCTTACCCTTTGTAGTACTGCTGTGTGGACAGGGTCCCTGCCTTTACAAGTTGGTGCAGCAACAGGCCCATGTGCTCTCTTGCAATGGTGCTGCGTTCAAGCGTCGACTCCACAGCACTCCGCACAAATACATAGAGCAGTGAGGCACTGTTGAGCTCTGACACACACTGTAACGCCTCCTACAGCAGCACAAGAAGAAGAAGATGACCATCAGAGAGGTTTCATACTTCAAATATTTGCTAGTTAGCCTGATAATCTGAACATTTTAAGGCTCATTTCTTTATTTTATAATCTGGGACATTTTTTTTTATGTCTAAATAATTATCAGGTACAAAAAGTGAAAAAATTAAACTGGTCTAGTGGATCGCCTCAGTCTGCTAGTCTGCAATGGCTGCACAGTAATACTTGAGGGTAAATTCCCCTCTCAAGGTTGGTCCACTTGAAGTGTTTGTTTTTGCTTGTTGATACCTTCAAGTCATTGATGTGGAGGTACTCCTCAATGATAGCGTTCGACTTCTTCTCCACCCCTTCTTCAGTCAAGGCTGCTTTTGGAAGAGAAGGAGGAGGAGTGGGGGCACTTTCACGCTTAACTGCAAAGAAAAAACGAAAAGGTCAATACAAGTTCAACATCATTGCTCTTATGTCTGGCACTCTGATCTCTCAATCAGCCTGTTCCTGAAGATATTTTTCTACAATTATATCTTTATCAAACATTAACTTTTGCTTTGTGTTTTATTTCACCTGGGAGATCCTTGTGTGGACCTCTGTCCCGGCTTCCTCTGTCTCTGCTTCCTCTATCCCGGCTTCCTCTGTCTCTGCTTCCCCTGTCCCGGCTTCCTCTTTCTCTGTTTCCCCTGTCATCGGTCATGCTGGCCACGCGACGCACAGGCTCATTTGAGGCCCGGTTATCTCCACCCCTCCCGCTGCGCTCCTGTGATTCTCTGCTGAAGCTTCTCTTGGTGATTTGGCTCTGGCTGCTCCTGTCGTCACGACCTTCCCGTCCCTCACTGCGGCCGAATCGGTCGAAACGATCCCTGTCACGATCGCCCCTGTCTCTGTCGCCGCCACGTTCACGGCTAGAGCTTGACCTAAAGGTTATAAGTGAGACCAAAGGTCCATATTTATCCCAATGTATAACAGGTACAAGGCACTAAGAGTTTACATTATATATGTCTGATGTTTAAAAGAAAACAAACAAAACTCGTCAAAGTCCTTTTACTCTTGTAAACAGTGAGAAGAGAAGGAGTAAACAGGAGCATGGATAAGTGAGGCTAAAAGATTTCACTTGAGAAAACATCTGCAGCTGCTGAATACCTCTGAGGAACTCTGCGATCTGAGTCTGTTGATGACAACAACGAGCCAGACTGCTGCAGGGCTGAGAAGCGGTTGAGGGTGCTTGTAGTTGGACGGCTGGAGTCTAAAAAGAGGAAGAGGACAGGTTACCATGGTATCTACTAAAACCAAGTTAAAACCACACTTGTCTCTTTGAAGAAGGTGTTTTACCCTGATCTCCACTTGCTGGTTTAGCTCCGATTCCTCCACTGCTGCCTTTGCCCCAGCTACCCCACATGCCTTTTCCCCCTGGAGCCAGCAGCTGATTGTTGAAGTCCAGAGCACCAGGCTAGAGGTAGGCACAAAAGATCAATTAACAAACAAGTTACATTTAACTAAGCCTGAAAATGGTACGATTTTTTGGCACCTTAAAGTTGAACTTTCACCTTTTAGATATAAAATGTCATAATTTCATCATTTTATTTATCCTACTAGACATTTGGGAGAAATTTAGTCATAATTAGCATGCTAAATCTTGACCAAAAACATGTTTTGTGAGTCACTGTGACTTTTGACCAACAAATTCAAATCAGTTCATCCAGTCCAGGTGAATGTTTGTGCAACATTTGATCAATAAATGTTCAAAAACACAGTTACTGCAGACATTAGGTCTCTAAACACTATGTTTGACTAGCTGTGTGGAAAAATCTGAAAATCTGAAACTGGGGTCTCAGAAAGGATGTTTTTACTCAAGAAATGTAGTCAAAATGTCCTCTCGGACTTGAACTTGGTACCTTGGTGATCTTGCTAAGGCGGGTGGTGTCGATGGGTCTGTTCTTGGAGATGGGGACCGTGTTCCAGCCCTCATCCTGGGGCTGACTGGTCCTGCCACCTCCTGGTGTGTGAGGCCCTCGGCCCCCCATGCCTCCTCCCATTCGGCCTCCGCCCTCCTTCTTGGACATGAGCTGCTGTTGGACCTTGATCTGTTCCCTGTGCTCCTCAAGCTCTGCCTCTTTGTGGATCTGGTCGATTGTTTTAGGACCTTGGTCTCCTCTGCGAGGCACCCAGTTATTCTGTGGATTGCAGATATGAGACGGTTATAAAACAGTCTTTGTTGTTCAATGTCTACTTTAAGAATTACACACAGCTCATAACACAGTTTAAATACATTCTGCATTCAGGAATAATTCTTGGCAATAGTCACCACTATAAATGCTTGTTATCAGCTCTTTTTTTATAATATTTTGTTACTGATGAATTATTATTTACCTTTCTGAGGTCCAACACATCTTGAAGCATGAAGCGGATTCTGGATGAGGTTTTTCTCTCTTTGATGATCTTGTCCATCTGGTTGAAGTACTGATCCATACGAGGCTAACACCGACACAGAAAAAATACAGGATTTATGAGTCATGACTAGAAAATGTCACGTGAAAATGAATTAGGAGAGACCGACTCATACATAGAGAACACTATCCTCAGCTCCTTAATCCTAATCACTAATTATCAGAAGCCCAGACGCATGACTCAAAAAACACACCGGTTGAATGCGTAAATGTTTTATAAACATAGACTAACTTGTGTCTATGGGCGTGTTAATGCTTGACTTACCTTGGCCTTCTCAAAGTCCAGGTCTTTGCCAATCGTGGAGAGAAGCCTGCAGAGACACTCCAGAGACTCTTCATCATGATTCTTCAGTAGTTTCACTACGCAGTCGTGCATGATGGCCTCTGTCAGCATCTTCAGCTTGAAGAGCTCACCAATGAACTTTATGTTGCCCAGTGAACGGCGGCGGGCCTTGTCTCTGGCCTCCTCCAGCTCCACCCTCAAGCGCTCACGCTCCTCATCCTGAGGGCGGGTAAAAGTGGGGGTTTAAAATAATCAGTTTAGTCTTAATAAAACAACATTAACTCTGATGGTTTGGACAGTGTCAGCAAAAAATCATATTTCTTACATCTTTGGAAGCCTCCAACTCTTTTTGCTTCTTCTCAAAGATTTCATCATCATCCTGGTCCTTCTCAAACTCTTTCTGGCAGCGGTTGAGCAGCAGTTTGCGGAAGTTCACAAACACCCCTGGCTTGTCTGAGGTGGGGACTTTCAACTGAGAGGGGAAAACATTGAGTAGAACAATGTTTAAAAGAATATACATTATCAATCTCACAAATAGCATAAAAACCTCATATTAAAACAGAAAATGGCTCCGTCAGTTCCTCATTACCATCATGAACTTTCAGTGGCCCAGACACGTGGCACAAAAAATAAAAGTCATCATTGGAGCAAATGGTAAAAGTACAAGAGTAATCACACAACTTACCCCCATAAGGCAGCGGCACATGTTGGCATAGGCCACAGAGAAGTTGGGCTCTAAGATGGCCTTCTCAAAGATGAGGTCAATGGCTCCCTTCAGCCTCTCCTCTGTGTCTATCGTCAGCTCTGTCACCTGCTTCATCAGCTCCTGAAACTTCTGAGGGGTCAGCTTGTTGAGGATACTACGGAGACGCTTGAAAAGCTCTTGAGTCTTGGCATGTTCCTGATCATCTTCATCGCCACCATCCTCCCCACCACGGCTGCGAGTAGACTTCTTCGTAGAGGGCTTCCAGGCCTTCTCAGCCTTGTTGAGCTGCACGTCATCGCTGAGGGACATGCTGCTGATGATTTTCCTGGGCTCTTTCCTCTGACCCTGCTGGGAGCGGCGTGGCCCAGGTGGCTGAAAGGAAAAGAATGGGTGCATATTTAGGAGAGTTAGAAAAGGAAGCTTATTCAACAAAACAAACACACTGAATTGAAAAGCTGTGCCTGACTTTTACAAGTTAGAAAAATAGATATAGCAGCACATTCAAATGCCATGGAGTTGATGGATAACACATTTTCACGGGGCAAACTAACTTCATTGGGGGGGGGGGGGCGGTCGTTGCACCAGGCTTATTGATAAGTTGTGGTCATTCAGGCGTTTGCAATCAGCTGTGACCAGCCTTGGTGACACCCAACAATCAGTGTCCTTCAAAGAAGTACTATTTTCCCTCTCATAGCATAATAATCACAAAACAAAGAGACAAATTCACTCACCGGGCCTCGTGGTCCTCCCACTGATCTGCTCCCAAGGTTCCCCAAATACGAGGGAGTAAAATCAGGGCCAACATTCATCAGTCGAGATGGGTCTACAGGCCGCAGTGGAGTCTTGTTCACCTGAATTTAAAACAAATGACCTCAGTGCCAAATACAAAAAATACAAAAGACAGGTGAAGAGGTCTGTCAAGACTTCTGATTCTGTCTTAATCGCAATGACACTATTTAGGAACTAGTTAAGTCAGTGAAGTAAAATTAAAGGAACATAAATACCATACTTGCAGGAATCTTTGCTTAAACTTACAAACTGATAAAAGTTGCATGAAATGAAGTCACTTCCTACCTTGTCCAGGACCACATCGCTGATGACAGGCAGGCCCTCGGGTCTGTGCATACTGGCGCTAACAAACTGGCAGCCCAGGAGAAACTCCCTGTCGTACCGCTTCTTCTCCTCGGGGTCAATCGGCTTCCATTGTTCTGAGAGATGCAGGAGAGACGAGTGAATGCAGGGGATTCAATTTAAAAATGAAAAAAGGTTTGAGTTTGGTGTACAGCTTTTTAGCACTGCAGAACAAAGGGGAAATAAGCCTGGAACTTGCAGAAAACGGATGCTCCACTATCTTTACGCATTAACTTTCTTTTCAATACATGTCTTTTTAAATCCACATGGAAAAAAATGCAACTAAAAATATAAGTAAGAAAGAAATTAATATGGTGTTTCTAAGAAAAATTCTGGTAGGTGGTGTGACTGTAGAGATAGTTTGATATAAATGGGACAAATATACTTGATAAGACTTTGAGTTTGGGCAGCGTAGCTCCTAATGTTCCACCCTTGTAGCATAAATTATTCAAATTGCTAAAGTAAAAACGCAAACCTGAACAGAAAAGTTCTAAAAATGAAAGGGTGCTCAAAGAGCACACACTTTCATTGAGGCCAACTGTCTTGATATTTTTTCACAGTCAATGCTTTAGCTTGTTCTCTTGAAGCTCAAACCTTTTACCCTAATATCTCTGATGGAGCTTATTGTAGACAATTCACATTAGGATGTAAGTGAGTACAGCTGGTTGCAAGATATGTTTATATTGACATTTTCAAAGCGACATCTTAGTTTGAGAGAGAAAAAAAAACGCTTCTAAGTGTGGCAGTGTTGAAATTTTAGGGGTTCTCCCGTTAAATAAATGACTGAGAGCTCTTCAATAACTGCTTTCTGTATGAAGTTTGGGCAACTACTTAACAGTACACCCCAGAGTATTACTGGAACCTGTGAATATGGACTGTGACGTGGAGTCGTGTTTTAATAATTGAATATATATTTTTTTACTAACGGGGCTACAATGCCCTATTTCGCAAAGTTAATGGAAGTCAAAATAACTACTGTTTCCACCTCCTGATTTAGACGCACTAATGGACTCTTGCCTTGGCCCACACCTAACCCTTATCACTGGTAGTTTCATAAAATGCGGGCCAGTATTTCTTTTGACAGGGTTTTTAAGTGTCTTTTGATTTTTTCACTTCAGGATGCATATATGCTTAAATAAATAAATAAAAAAAAAACAATATCCTATCTACCAGTGTACTTCAAAATGGCAGTTATTACTGTTCAGCTACACAAAAACTTTCATAGTGCCATTTCTAGACACTGTGGTCACAACCTACCTTCTTTGTACTGATATTTTTGCCCAGTTGGCTCAGGTGTTGCTTTGGGCCTGTCAGGTTCAGCATTCTGCTTGTCCTCTTTCTCCTCCCAGGTCTCATCTGCAACCTCTGCAGGAGGTTCAGCTGGAGCAACAGGGACGGGGTCAGCCTGAGTGGACGAGGGTTGAGAAGCAGGCTTGGCACCCTGCTCCTGCAGCAAACAAAACAGGAGGAGATGAGAACATACTGTAATGACCCAGTTACTCTTCAGAAAATGTAAAATATCCTCAAAAATATTGATACAGCTGAAACTGCAAAGTGTCTGAAACCCTGTGTTAATGTAAATCTTTCATGTTGTCATTCAGACTGATACACACCTCCGTGAAGGCATCCAGGAGGTCTCCAATGGCCTCCTTCTTGTTTAACTCCTTCATGTTCTTCCTCTTCTTTGGCACAGACGTAGCAGCTTCAAGAAAAAGGACATCGATGTTTAAATCTCACAGGAGACTAGCTTGACACATTTGTCAATTTTAAATACAGGTAAGACTTGAATCCACCCTACCTTGCATAGTAGTAGATTCCTCTGTTGGGCAGCTAACAGGTGTAGGGGGAGCATCCTCACTTTTCTCTTTCTCCTCTTCTTTCTTCTCCTCCTCTGTCTCCTTCGCCTCCTCTTGGGCAGGCGTTACCGTTTTAGCCACAGGTGTGGATTCCTGAGATAGAGAAGCATCAGGCTTGTCAAGGGGTGTAGTGTCTGAAAATGCCATGACCTCAGAGAGTTCCTCAGTGTCCTGAGGGAGGCCATTGGAGAGAAGAGGCTCTGCTGTTTCAGCAGGTGTGGGTTCAGGTTCGGAGGCAGAGCTAGGGGTAGGGCTCTGGGTCTGTGGAGCAGTAGGTTCCTGTGCAGAAGGTGGAGGCTGAGAAACTTCAGTCACCGTCTTTGCAGCAATTTCTTCTTTTGCTATGTCTACAGGGTTTACAGGGGGGACAGTCGCAGTAACCTCAACTGCTGGCTCCAACTTAGCCTTGTCCACCTGCTCCTCTTTCTCCAATTTCTTCACTTCCTCCTCTTTCTTCTCCTCCTTTTCTGGAGCCTTCTCAGCTGGAGCTGGAGCGGCCTGCGGTTCCTCCATTTTGACAGGTTCCTCTTGTGTTGCTAATGATGCTGAAGGGACTACAGGAGCATCTACTGTGTCAGCAACTTTAGTATCAACTTTATTTACTGCCTCAGCAGGAGGTGTAGAAGATGCTGCTGCTGGAGGGAGGGGAGAGGAAGACTGCTGGTCCTTTATCAATGGAGCTGGTACCTCAGTAGCAGCCGTAGAGGTTACAGATTGTGCGGCTGACTCAGGTGTTGTAATCTGGTTGTCCATTTCCTGTTTGGCCTCCACCACAGGGTCTGCATTTGCAGTAGCAGGAGGTGGTGGGGTTTCAGCACTAGCAGGAGGCTCCAGGTTTTCCTCTGGAAAATGAAACATGTGAAATTATCCAGGAAAATGTGGAATACAGCTAGGTTTAATGTCTTATATAAACCATAACTGAGAAAATGCACTCACCTCTTCTGGTTACTGTAGTGACAGGCTGTGTAACTTCACCATTGGTCTGTGCAGAACTTGCTTCAGCTATGAGGGCCTAAAATCACAGAACAGCTTAATTTAAAGTACCAAGTTTTCGTAGAAACACAGATTACAACAACTTTTACCTTCATGAAAAAAAAAAAAAAAGTTATACTTTCATTCAGGACTGTCTTCAAAGATGTATTAATTAAACTCTTTGGTCCTTTTGAGAGCTGAAGCATGTCCTGTTTATAATTTGTATTGCATTTTGACTTTAGTGCTTTTAACATTTCACCCAACTCAACTGCAAACTCAAAGTACTTGCAAGCAAAAGCAAACTATCCTAAAAATACAACCACAGCTCAAAACGTCAGTGCATATTTGAGTGCCATTTGCTTTGGTTTTCTACTGGTAGGGAAGTGAAACACCATGCCAGACTTTTGCTGTCCCAATAATAAGATGTTAGCACAGACAAAGTGAAAACATGCAATCACCTTGAAGCAAAATAAATAAATGGGAAGCTGGTGGGATTTCTCAGACAACGTGTCCTTTGTTCATATAAACTGACCATATAGCATTGCTTCTCTTCTAAATTACAATGTTAATCCGCTCAAGATGTCTTAAATCAATTATATTCTTATGTGTAATTAAATTATAAGACATTTAAATAATACAGATTTGTTTCACTGGAAGAAAAATTACTCTTCTGTCAGACAAGCCAACTACCACTACAGACTGACTAAAGTAACAATTGTAGATAAAAAAAATCTCTATTACTACATAAGTTTCACCATTAAGACTTGTCCTTTACTGTTCACTTTATTTTCCAAACATACAGTAACTTAAGTTAGTACATAAAACAGATTAGATTTAATGTAATAAGAAAAGCTACACTGTAATCCCAGACAGTTACTTTAACATGAGTTATTATTGGTACAATCAATAACTGACTTATAAAACAGTTCTGTACAAAAACATGCTCGTTTCAAATCAGATTTTTAAATCAGTTGACAAACAGCATTTCCAAAAGCATTCTCACCTGTGGAGGAGTTGGTGTTGTGGTGGACCTTCCACCTGACATGATCTCCTCTGTGATATCACGCCCGCCCTGGTTAGGGTCTCGTATTCTTATCTATCAGAACACAGAATAAATATTGGTTTAGTATTCACAAAACATGTAACCAACATTATGTAACGATCCTGTCACTGCTGATCTATAGCTACCACCCAACATGATAATTACTATTGTTATTTTCAGGTGAAAGAGAAAGTTCCACACAGAGCAGACAAAACACTTTATGTGCATTCATTTTTTTGACCTCAGACAAGAGGTGCGCAGCCCTTTTGTTGTGACACACTACCGGTTTGCGTTCCCTCTTTAATGGGCCTTGTGACTGTGCCGGTGGTTGCTGAGGAGGCGGGGCTTGTTGCTGTTGCTGGGCGGGGTTGATCATTACTGGTGCCGCCTGGACAGACGGAGAGTACTGTGGCTGTGCTGGATAATATGCTCCTGCTGTAAGGTTAAAATTGAACATAGAAGAATAGATGAAAACTAAACAATATGCAAGTACAAGATACAACTTCAGACAGAAGAAATAACCCATCCATGATTCACAAGATTTATTTCTGTCGTACCAATGTATTTTTTTGTTTGGGTGTGCTTCTGAAAAACCTGCAAGGTAGTTGTTTATCACTTAAACTTAACACAAAAAACCCTTTGCAATAACAAGATAGAGATTCATATAGGAATGGAAAAAAATAAAATCTACACAAAGAGCTTGCACAAGGTTTGTGGATCAACATAAACTAAATACAAACTTGTACATAATTTAAACGTATGGACTGATCTGTGGGTTGACTGATGTGTTGTGCTCTCTAGTGAGGCTGCCATTGAACTGAGTGATTCAAAGCACAGACACCGTAGTCAATAAACGACCCCTCCTATGGAAGGAGGTAGCATTTAAGAATGTTAATTTTGTCATATAAACACTAGTATGAAATTTAATATGATACAGGCATTTGTTGTAATGGCCCTCTCATCTAGACTGTGAATGTCTGAAAGAAACTACATGTTAAAGTCTTATATAGTAAACAAAAAAAGCCGACATAAGTTGTTATCTTAAGATTATATATCAAGATAACTATTATCCCTATACATCATTTTAATCACATGGAAAACACTTTCTGATAAAATGTGAACACACTTAAAATAGCTGAAATGGAATTTTAGCTAGGAACCATGTGTGGAGCACCCTGCTAGCAAGAAATTTGCAGGCTGGCAGCAGCACCCTGCTGGCAGCCATCATACTATTTAATCAAAAATATTCATAATGAAATAAATTATTTATTTTATATGTGTAGAAAGATTGTTACTTTGATTTTCCTAAATGCACATAATTATACAAATGTGATTTACTCCAAGAAAAAACAACCCCCCCACACACACATTTACAATACTATCAGAGACGGGAAGTGCACAGAGATCTTTTGCCACTAAAGCCTGCTGACCAACCCACAAGCACACACTACTCACCAGGGTAGCGCTGGGAGGTGAGAGGAGCACCGTGGAGAGAGAGACGGCCGTTCTCTCGTCCGCCCCCTCTCCCCCCACCACCCCGCCTCTCCCTCGCAGCAAGAGAGGGCTCTGAACCAACGCAGCAAACGAAAGGAAGGGGGTGAGGGACGGGAGAGGGAAGAAAGAAGGAGAGAGGGCAGGAAGAGACAGATGTAGAGTGAGTTAATGAGAAGATCCAGAGGTAGCAGGGTGTTAAAAAGGTCCCATGAAATGAACGTCTAAACCATATTCTAACCTTGTGTTCTTGGTTGCATTTCATTTGTGTGCTAACTTTCTTTTTACATATTTACATAGAATCGTATTCTCTTCCTGGAAAAAAATAAAGCTCTTTTTTACTGAATAACCCTGAACTCAGGGTTGTGTGTATAAGCCAATAAACTTTCATGTTTTAGCTATACCCAATGCTTTAAATCTGTTCTTTAGTAGATGTGCAACTGCAGTAGTACCACAGGTAAGAATTTTGTTTGAGGTGGGATTTAATTTCATTTTTTTTCCCGAAAGTGTTTTTGGTTATTCAAATATTCACACTCAGTCAAATGTTTGTCTTCAATTTTGCTGTCTATGATACTTTTACAATCATTCACATTCAAATTAGGTCCCTCTAACATTAAATCCTACCCAAACATCATGTTTTATATGGACACTTGCAGATAAAGAACAAAAATCTTAACTCAAAGTCATTTCATGGAACCTGTAAGGCAGTATCAGGTGAGACTGCAGATAGAAAGAACACAGGCCAAAGCAGAATCAAGCCAGACCACATGCAACTGGCGGTTCACCACATACAGCACTTTGGACCAAAAAACAAATACAAAAAAACATTTAACACACCAACCAGCCAAGCAAAACCACAACACACACAGTGATACCTTATGGGCAGGGAATTGTATAAATGTGTATTAACTTGAACTAGCTGCTTTAAGTGAAAAATTTCTGAGATTTTATTCTTTTTTAGTGATAACCCTCCATATCTATGGTTGTGCTTGGTAGTTGTTGGTTTTGGGCAACAGTCCTTACCATAAGCTGAGTATTCAGCAGGGCTAGTTCCTGGATAGAAGCCTGCTGTACCGCTGGTCACAGGATACTGCTGAGTAGGAGGCATATATGGGGCCCGGTACTGCAGAAACAACAATAGATGGAACAATTAACTTGTGAGAGCTTCAGGGTCAATGTCTGCCACTTCCAAAGTGACATACTGTAGTGTTTTTTTCAGACACTTCTTTTGAAAGACAATCAACTCCTACATTTTTATGGCTTGTACAAATATATTGTTTCAAATGCAGTTTATTCGTCACTGTGTGTATCAGTCATATGCTCGGAAACTCGTCTGTTATGTTGTTTAGGGGTGTCAGTATGATATTTTTGTGGTTGTTTGCATTTTTCCAGACTTCCAGTCTTGACATTAGGTGACATTGCTTGACAGACAAGTTGATTGTCAAAAAATAAGAGATATTTCTCGGTGGTAACAAAACAAGCAGCGAAACTCTGAAACTTCAGGAGGTAAACTAAGCTATATAATTTTAGGGCAGCATAAGTGTATAACACATAAAAGTGACCAATGTTAAGAAACCTGCTATCCTATAGCTATAAACCTTCAAACGGGCCATTGTGCAACACTAACTTAATGATATAAGCTCATTCTGTAAGAGCAGGCACTCCCTCCATCTGTGGTTATTAGCACAGACATGACTCAGTCCTTCAAATGTAATTTTTTTAAAGAAAATACTGTCTGATATCAAATTCGAGTATGTAATATATATTTGAGTATGGGCATATGATGTCACTATGGCATGCACTCAGTATTTTATGGGCAGGTTGGTGAGTACAATTTTAATAATTGTATCATTTTAGCAAACTGATGATTACTAATGTGAACCAACCTGTCCAGGGGGGATGAAGTAGCCCTGAGGGGAACCAGCGAAAGACAGCTGCTGCTGGGAAATCATCATCATCTGTGAGCTTGTCGGGTAGACATGAGTGGGTCCGACAGGTCGTGGGCCACTACTTGTCTGCACCCTTGGCGCACTGGTGGGCATGGCCGGTCTGTTCTGATAGTAATTCTAGAGAACAGATGAAGGACAACCAGGGCAGAAAACAAAGAGTGTGTCACCGTATAAGCCAACCTGTTGCTTTGTGTGAACATTTAACATCCCAGCTAAGGCAGCCCTAATCCATTTGTTAGAGTTTCATCAGTTTGGCTGGTGTGTGTTCTCGTTCTCTCTCTCTCTCTCTCTCTCTCTCGCTCGCACGCACGCACGCACGCACGCACGCACGCACATACACACACACACACACACTGTTCTTACTTCAGCTGGAAGCAATGCACTCACAGCAACTGCCAATGTTACCAGCCAAGTTCAATTCTTTGGCTATGAGCCTTAATTGTAATGATGACATGACTCCCCACTACTCTTGAGGTTAGCCAAAGTTAAGGAGCGGGAAGGGACAGGGGCGAAGAGAAAAGCAGTTACCTGTAATGCTCTGTATCCACCCTTCAGCCGCACAACACATGAGCAGAGAGCAAGAGAGGGAGTGAGATTAAGGTGAGAATGAGGGCAAGACACAACGTGGAAGCTTGAGATTTCAAGGTGTGAGAAGGAATAGTATGAGAGGCAGCATCAAAATATTTCTCAGCCATTACAGGAAGCTAAAACAACTATAGCTGCGCATGCAACTCTATGTGGGTCTGCATAGAAGTGGGTACCCTGAAGTCCTCCAGGTCCCAGTTATGAATGATTTAAGAATTATTTTACAGGCTACAGGTGCATGCGAGCATTAAAAAAAATGTAGGAGTTCTGCAGGTACCAAAAATCATTTCACTTGAATATTGAACTACTGACTGCATCATGAAAAGGTGGAGGGGAAAAAAAAACCAAAAACAAAAAACTTTTGTTAACCTGACAACAAACTAACATGTTCAGTAAATTACTGGGGGCAGGGAGACGTAGGTAGTGGATAAATAAAAATGGCTGGGTAAAATCTGCTTTTAAAACACTGTGACCAAGGAAACACTTTTTAAAAGATAGTACAACATCCTGTGCAGAAATATGCATTTGTAGAATGAGATACAGAATTCAGTGTTATTGAGCCTCAAAGTCAGCTCAGCTAGTAAACACCAAATCTTTCTCATCTAATTCTACCACATGTGAAATTGAAAGCATGCATTAGACTAGGGAGACAGAGGGAATTTAAGGAACAGTAAGGTGGGTTAGTACCTGTTGGTGTAAAGTACGGGGCCCTGCAGCAAACTGGGAGGACAGCAGAAGAGAGGAGAGACGTGAAGATTGACAATCCAAGAGAAAGATGACAAATAGGCTATGACACACACGCCCACACAGATTTAGTAAAAGCCTTATAGCAGAAAAAGCCGTGCCAGGAATTTTTGCGGAAGACGAGGGAAGGGAGGGTTCTCATACAATGCAAAACATACTGCATACCTAACACTTGTGATGGAAAAGTAAGCTGTAAAGAATACCTGTCTTGCTTGTGGTGCAGAGTTCATTTGTGGAGGTGGAGGGGTGGCAAAAACAAGAGAAGGGGGCTGTCCAGGGCCGTAGGGCGCCTTTAGGGGAGAGAAAGGAGAAAAAATAAATGTTACTAAAGTTAAATCTATCATAACACCTTAGATTCTACAAGGTCAATTATTCTCACCTGTGTCAATCCAGGGGATGGGGCGGGGTTTGGGACAGAAGTGGGTCCCGTTATAGGCTGTGGTGGTTTGTTCATTTCACGTTCTTTTATGGTGCTGCATTAGGGTGGCTTTGTGTTGCCAGCCTTTCTGTGGAAAAGAGAGGTAATAAATACAAAAAAGATTAACAATGAAACATATATAAGTGTTAATAAAAAATATTGAGGTGAAATAGCCACTAGTTAATATTTAATTCCCCTTTAACTTAACAAACGCAGTCATGCAGGTTAGAAATCAGACAATACTGTGTCAAGATATGAGCCTTTAGTGTGGCAACATCTAACACGGCAGTGAGGGTGTGGCCAGTGGTTTCGCCTATGATAACACCACCACCTCCTCCCACTATGTTGTTCACTTATTAGTGCATGGCTTATGAGCAATTAGTCTAAGTATCATTTGCATTCCTTGCTCAAATGCAATGACAATGAACTTACATCTCTTAGCCTTCACCCAAAGCTGTTAAATGTTTGATATGTGGCTCTTACATTTAAAAAAAAGGGGACTTTACTATCAAACCATATAGACAAAAAAGAACAAAAACAAAATACATTCCTAAATTATTATGACTTTGCCTCATGGCATCAGAGGGACCGAAACTAATAATGATTTCTTCTAATGGTCTGTAAATCTGCCTCTAGCCCATACCTGGCTGTCACAAAGTCATGTGGTCTGAATCGGTTTTGAGTGAATTTAAGAAAATGGATACCTCGGGTCAAAGTTCATTTACTGTGTGAACAGTGACTTCAATGCCCCCTGGTTTCGCTAGCTACATGTGCAAATAATCTATTCATATCACGTTAAGCGAACATTCAATTCAAAATGGACCGCACTTCTCTTATCAAAGTAAATGTCTGTTATACAGGTGCGGAGATTTAGAGACATGCTGAAATGAGTAAAAACTGATGTACACTAGAAGCAGACGTGTCATGTACCATCCACCTGCTGACACAGGAACTGTGGTTAGCTACTAGCTAGTGCCATGCTTCTTATAGCCAGGACATCAATGTATAAAGCAACTAAATGGTTCAGCCAGCAAAAATGGCTAACTATCTTAAGAATCATAATTTAATAGACAGATTAACTGGCAAAGGCTTCCTGTAGTGTCTTAGTTACGCACAAAAGCATTTTACCGGCCCGCTAACAGGGCAGCAATCCCGGCCGAGGTAGGTTAAATCGCTAGCCAACAGCCGGCTAACGTTACGTGTCCCACTATCATAGACATTTTGCTAAGTTACGCTACGTGGCTGAACGTCGAGTCCGCATTTAACCTCAACGTATACTAAGCTAAATCTGATACTCTTATTACTACGCTAATATAAGATATGTTTAATAGTCACAAATCAAGAAAAGAAAATAAGCCGGTCGTTGAAATAATGATGCGGCACTTGACATCAATTGGTTACAGTTAAGCTATTGTTGGTTAATGTTAGCGGTTTAGCCCAGCCCTGCCTACGAGGTGTATGTATTTAATTACAGGCCCAGCAAACTCAGCTAGCAAGTGATACCATCTGCCTGACATTTAACTTTATTCATTATTATGCCAGCACGGCAAATAAGGTCAGGTTTTCAGCCAAACTCTTACCTTCAACGCCTTGGCTCTACAACACAGTGGTAAGCGTTTTAAGGTAATAAAAAGTGATCGTTAGAGCCAACTAGCTTCACCTCATGAAGCCTCCGTTGGTAACAGTAAAATGAAGATTAGCCACGAGAACGAGGAGCCCTGGCTGTCATTTAAGCTAAAGTTAACTTTAGATAAGCAGCTTTTATGAATGCCTCGGGATTAGTTGTTTAAGTAGCAGCACTTACAGTAAAGTTTGAAAATCTCAAATAAATTGGGTTTCATCCAATTTCTTGTTCTGGTCAGTAGTAACTTGCTAGCTATCATAGTCGGGAATTGACAGCCGGCAGGGCCTTTTCAACCAGCTAACATTAGCTAGCATAGCCTGTGTGCCTTTGACAAATAGGGAGCCAAGCTCGGCTGTACTTCAAGCTAGCCCTATCACCGTCAGATGGTTATATTCTTACCAGGAATCAAATGTAAATATGTTGCAAGATGGGAACTCGAGGAGACAGTCTCTGTTCAGTCTTCTGTTAGTGAAAGTAGTTGTGTTGCTGCCTCCTTGTCCTTAACTCCAAAAGAAAAGTGATGCCCTTCTTGACTATTGACTTAGCGAGCTAGTTAGCTGACCGGCAGATGGGGTGAGTGCTACTACTGTCACTTCGGTTTAAATCCCCGGGCGTGCAAAGTGACGGTAAATCAAATAATATAGTACTTCGGGAGTACTATTGACAACTCCGATGGCCCCGAAAAAAGCCTCTGGACCGGAGGTCCATGATCAAGGCGTCGATGGTGACGGATTGCCGGTATGGTATGTATACAACTGTCGCATCAGGGGGCTCAGAGCGAGGCCATAATGCGATGTTTCTGGTCTATGGAGCCGGTGCGCCTCCAAGTCGCATGGGCAACTTCCGGGAAAATTAAATTTTGATGCCGGTTCCTTTGTCACGTGATACAGGAGCTAAGATCAACTCATCAAGCCGTCCCAAGCGAAGGTAACTCATTCCCCTGCAGAACTACTATCCTCTGTGTTTTACTATAACGTATGATGTTTCTGGATTGATATAATACAAAATGAATATAATATAAAATGAGTAAATCATTACAGCTGCATAAACATGAACGTTTTATTCATGTCTTCGTGAGTTCACAAAACAATTCTTCTCCTTCCCATTTTTTTCTCTGTGAAGTCTGCATTTTCTGGCGAATAAAAAAAATAGGAAATAACTAAATTTTAATTTTGAAAGCCGACGCCTGAAGAGGCAGGGCACTGATAATTGGAATCTAAAACATAACTAGTAAGTGAAGCAGTCAGATAATTACTGGTATCATATTTATTAATCTAATATTATAGGTATTGATATTAGTTGAAACAGACAAAATATACTGTAATCTAACAAATCACATTCAACCCAATACAATAGGAATAATATACCCTGGTTTTACCTAACTGCAGCTCAGTGGAAATAAACAAAGCTTCAATTATTTTCATCTACAACTAATCTGACAATTATGTCCTTTATGGATCAGTTAATTTTGCTTCTGTAAAACCTAAGGAAACGGTAAAAAAAAGTTTTTTATTATTATTGTTAAATAATTACCTGGAACAGTGTGTGTGCTTCTGGGGACGCCCCGTGATAATTGAATATTAAGTTATTCAAAAAATTTGCATGGAAATATGTGCTTTTAACAAAAATATCCAATGAAAAGATAGAGGACTTGCAGTGTCTCCTTTAATAGTGCTTATGTCAAGATTTAAACAGTGCTTACTGTATTTCTAAATGCATCTAGTTTGAGCCAAAGTGGGGCCTAATCAAGACCCAAAGTCCATTTTTCCCTCTGAGGCCTGATAGCAAGTTTGTTTGGCTGTGCCAACAGATACTGTCTATGCAGTTATGTTTGTCTATTGCCCAATTTTTGATTTTGAATGCTCCTAAATTAGGTCCATGTGCCGTGAGAACTCTGTTATATACCATTTACTGTCTGTAAATGGTCAGATGCCTATACTACTATGCTATGTAGAATGGATGGAGCTTTGTTTGCTAGCCTTTCAGAGAACCCAAAAAGCCCATTATCCCATATTATTTGTGGCCCACCAAAACAGCCTCCCATTCAAAAAAGATGCTTGTTAAACTTCTGTTTTTTTCAATATTTCATGAAGTGAATTTTAGCTTTAGAATATTTAGCTATAAGAAATGTTGAAGTGCATCTATTTTTATCTGTTAAAGAAAATGTCACTGTCACATGTCTCTTTGCGTAATTCATGTCATTAAGTGCATATGCTTTTGTCATTTCAGACTTAAGGAGTGTTTGAGTGTTTGTTCCAAACTTTTTTGGCATTGAAAGCAAAAATGAAAATGTTTTCCCATTGTATAATCTTTCAATCATGATACTTCTTTGTACTTCTAGTGACATTTAAAAAGAATGTCACTAGAGAATTTTACACTATTACAAAGCAAACCATAATGTCATCACGAAAGAGCATTATAAAGGGTTTATTGAGAAAAGTCAGGCAAATGATAACAAAACATAAAATTGATCCAGAAACAAAGGTCATGTAACATTATGTGTCATGTGTGAAAATAGCTACAATAGGACATGATTCATCACGGAATAGTTCATTTGTAGGTCATGATTGTGATATCTGTCTTTTTTTAAGTTGCATTTTTTATAACAATGTCTACAACAAGATCAATAGGAAAATACACAAGGCAATTTCTGGGTTGAATGTAGAAAGTGTAGGTAAGGTGCTCGAATCACTGAGGGCTGAATGAGGCTCCATGTGGTCCATGGTTGCCACTAGTTTTTTTGCTGGCAGGAATGGAAAGTGCAAGATTTCTCCAGATCTGTTGGTAAGAGAGAGATAAAAATAAAAATGACTTAGGAATGCAATACAGGCACATATTTAGGCATGGTGTGTGATGTGTCAAGTGTACAATTGTATATACTAATTCACTGTCCTATTAATCTTGATTTAATCCACATTTGTACAAACCTGGGGTGGTGTCACTGCACTGTCTAAGTGAATTCACAGCATTCATGTAGTCCACTCCCAAAAACTGGTCGTAGGATTGTCCAGCTGGAATCTCCTGGAGACACTTGGTAGAATCCTTAAAGAGGAGGTTTTTTCCTCCCTCTGACTGGAACATTCTGAATCCAGGCTCAGTGACATGGATGCCAAACTTGCCCTGAAAGTTTTGAACAAAATAGAGATTGAAATAAGATGTTTTTGTTTTTTTCTTTTGTTTAAAGAGACATATATATACACACATACATATATTATATATATGTTTTTTTTTGTTACATATATATATAAATACATATATATATATATATATATAAATACATATATATATATATATATATATACACACACACACACACACACACACACAGATTATTATTATCATTTTTATTATTAAACTATAACTGACA